>OZ032121.1:8683428-9100928 GCA_964026355.1 Pseudorhiza aurosa
TTACACTTGGAGGAATCGAACTGACAACCCCTGTGTTGTGAGTCCGCATGCTTAACCACTACGCCACGGCAGTTTACCCTGTTTAGATATTCGAATATCATTATCATTATCATTGAAAACCGCAGCACGGGTGCTCTCTGTAAAATAAATGGGCGTGAAACACCCATCGTGTAACATGGAAAAGCTTCGCCGGACATCAGCAGATAATTTCGTGTGTTTTGCGCTGAAACCTTGAAGTGATGAACAAGGAGAATCTCCTTCAAGGGATATTTAAGTACTACTGTATAAATATATATATTTACATTTATGTATTTATTGTTCATTTCATATTTCATATTCCTTATACAATATATACTTAACATTTAATTCTATCAAAGAGAGTGACCCTTCAGGTGAACCTCCATCAAAAACGTGAATTACGAACAAAAACTTAAAGCTACTCTATTATTGAAAGCTAAAAGATATCGTATGGAGTGAGTCAAAATTTCTGCACAGACTAAAAGAATAAAGAACGAGTTTTTTCTTAACTAGATTTTAAATCGGTTTTTTGAATCTATTTAGGAATGATGCCTGCTATCGGCTGGAAGGCTTTTCAAAATCGGATTTCTCGGTATGAAAACTTTTTTCCCACTGCTGAGTTTTCCTTGGGTAGTTTTGGATCAGTCTCAGAATTGCCCTAACTATGTGAGGTGCATTTCGAGTCCCGAATGAAGAGTTCAGACAGGTATTGCTGAGTCAGCTGATGCAAGGATTTGAAAACGAATATCTAGGATTAATTCCAAGCTAGACCTTGGTTGCTCCTCCCACCCAGTGATGCGATGATCACCCTTCTTGGAGTGCTAAATCCCCCTTCTCGTGCGATCCAGCAATGGCACTGGAGCCCCGCGCCCCAAAAATTGAAGCAGACGAATTGATGTAAGTGGCTGTTGTCTTTCCTTGCAAAATAGGGTCCTGGTCCTTTGGATGACACCTGACCGTCGGGTTGTGTTATGCATAATGTTGCACATAGCTACTCTTTCATCTTCTCAAGCTCTGTTTTGAAGTATGGTTGAGTTCATTGGCAATGATCATTGGCGGTGCTGCGACCCACTGCGCACTTAACATTCAATCACTCTGCCGACCAACCAAATTCACCAAACAGATTTGCGGCCCTCGCAATAGCCCTTCTACAAAACATATTCTTTGTGATATTATTGATGGTCACTCTTCTCTGCCATGATGCATGAATAGATTGAAACAAAAACAGGTGGAGTCGGTGATCAGCCCCCGATGATGGAGCAAAACATCTTTACAGAGCAAAGTGAGTCAACGGGTCTTTGTAGTCCTAGTTGCGTGATTCACGAGGTGTGGCCGCGCAGACTGATAGGACGGAACAATGAAATAAATGGAGATAAATATGCACGGCTTTAGGGAGCTGAACACTCGCGTTAGTGCTCGAAGGCGAACGGCTATCGTTATGGATAGCAAGGTGGCGCAAAAGGGAATCGCGCTAAAATTGAATTTATCCGATAGTATTAAATCGCATTCGCATTTCATTTAATAACTGAATTCCTTGTGGAGGGAAGCCCTTTAGCAAGAATGCTGGTTTCAAGGGTCCATCCGTCTAAAATACAACAATAATCTAGAAAAAAAAAACAAGTAATAGCCTAAGTGAAAATATCACTTTTAAAATCAAAATTACAACCCTCGAAACTAAAGGAAAATAGAAATGAATAAATAACTAGCTGTAGTGCTTGAAGGTCAGGTGATAGTTTACCTCCTTGATGGGCTACAAGGTGAACCGACCGCTTGGCAAATGCCCCACTGCAAATCTATAATGCGTCTTAAGAATTGTTTATCCAGGCTTATGATGTCGCAAAGAAAACTTGAAATAAAACCGATAGAGCAGGGCTGGGTAAAGTAATTGAATCTAGATATGTTTGTGTTTTAGCACCAGAGGGAGTCGGGTTCGGGTTTGAGCGCGATTGAATTCGGCTTCCCGATGCTCGGAATGGTTCGCCAACCCTCGAAAAGGCGGCCAAGCTCTCTCAACGATTGAGTGGACAATATTTCAACAGCTTCCGAAGGTAACTTTGGGAGCATTTGGCTCGGAGTCCAAAGCCAAAACATCCTCACATCTGTTGATTCCTGTTTTCTTTCCGGACGAAGATCTCCGCTATTTCAGTCTTGGTTTTGCACAAAAGCTAAAGCTTTGCCAACTCCTTCGAAGCTTTGCTGGGTCCATGCTCGAGAGCATTCTTTTCATGGCTAGATTCGGGGCATCTTCTAACAATGCAACTACTGATCATTGGCTCAGTGCGCCTTATTCCTGGCCCAGCAAGGTATTGGCCCACTAGCCCACTAGTATTGGCACCTTTCTGAAAACTGTTTTCAAGCTTAGGAGGTTGAGGGAGTCAAGGGGCAAACAGAGCAAACTTGGTTGCGAAGGGGGGTTGCGAAGGGCACGGATCATTCATATGGTACTGGCCAACTAGAGTCAAATTTCCTTACAGGTAATAATAACCATATACGAATACTCGAATAGGATAAACACTTCAACTACTTAAACGCTGTTATAAGCGTGCGTTCAGAAGCCTTGGCTAGATTGTTTCCTCTCAATGCTGGGTTCGAACCCCACCGTCGGAACCATTTTACCGCAAGCCAACAGTCAACTCAGCTATCCATCCTTCCGAGGTCGGCAAATGAGTACTCAGAAGCAACTCTGGGGGCGCAGGCACTGGACACAATTGATAACAGCTAATATAAAGGATAAGTGTTCATCCAGTATAAATATTCGTCTCTTTAAGAGCGCAGTTTGGGAATGTTCGCACAAGAGTGGCTTTTCATTCGGTTTATATTTGCGAAGCAGACGTAAAGAGAGTGAAGATGGTGTTTGGGGGGGGGGGAGGAGGAAATGGGCACATCAGGAAGAGACACCTCCGCTCAGCGTTCCATTCTAGAGTGCTATGAAGGGGAACACGAGACAGAAAACGAGATCGATCGACTTTTTCACCAACAGAAAGGAGTTAAACTTAATACCCTTGCATTCCATCTGATTCTGAGTATGCTGAAGATTCTCCCTGCTTATCCTGGCGGTGCTTGTTGGAGCAATTCAAGAAGACAAGTTCTTGTTACAGAACCTTCTCAAAACCACAACTGGGTATTCATTTCGTGGGCTTTTATTCTGCCAATTTCATGTATTACAAAACTCTGATTAATTGCAGCTGTTAATAGTCTGTGCGCCAGCTCTTTTGAAAGGAGGCCTTGTTTCTAAGATTCGTGCCGTTAACGCTGTGTAGACAGAGGTCCATTTAGGACACAATCCCTGGTTTAAAGAGATTATGTTTCACACACAAAGACGCACACACACACACACACACACACACACACACACACACACAGACACACACACACACACACACACACACACACACACACACGCACACACACGCACACACACACACACACACACACACACACACACACACGCACACACACACACACACACACACACGCACACACACACACACACACACACACACGCACACGCACACACACACACAGACACACACACACACACACACACACACACACAGACACACACACACACGCACACACACACACACGCGCTCCGAGAAGTGCACACCGTGATAGCGTGATTCGAGACACGACAAACGGAACTAATGCAGAAATTGAAACGACACAGTAGCTATGCTCTGTTATATACCACCAGATAACTACTGAATATACAAAGCATGGGGATAGGAAAATAAAATTTTCTCTCATCTGCGATACATGTTTCCTGGGATTTTCCGCAATCGTAACCACAGAATTTCAATTGAATTCCCAGAGTCGTTTATTTGACTAAGCATAACAGCTGTCGAATAGCTTTGGGAGCAGAGAGAACGGTATTTTGAGTAGAAGTGGATCGATCAATACGATGGAATCCAATGCGCGCTTACCCACAGGGTCCATTAAACTCGATTAAAGGGAGATATACGCCCTGACACTTTCATCGATATTCGCCATTGTTACAATGCATTCATTCCACGTGAGATAATCCATCTTTCCCTCCAAACTAATCTACACTCAACCTCATTATACGAAACTCTCTGTAAGACAGTGTTCAGCTATATTTCGAGAACTTAAGGAAGTTCGGCACAAGATATTAATTAGGAAATTTTGGTTGTTGTGTTATCAAACAATTATGCCTTAAATTGTTTGTCAAAACTGTAAAGAGTAAGCCATAATACCCAGAAACAAAATTAAGCCCCCCAAACCTCGAAGAACTATGCTTGCAAAGCATTCCCCTTGATCGGACCCCTTGATATAGAGAGTTGATTAAAGAGGGGCTTAGGGTAGGGGCGGGGCTAGGAATTTGGGAAATAAGGTATTTCATGTTAAGAGACTGGTTAAAGAAGCGTTGTGTACAGATATCGGAAAAAAGTTAAGAAGCTAATGTATAAAGATTCCGCAACATTTTTTACAAAAACGAAAGTTTTTACCCAGAGTGTGTTCCTATTTTTTGGGTTTGATAGAGCAGAGCACCAATTCCAGGTTAGGGCTGGCTCTGATACCCCCCCCCCCCCCCTCCAGACGAAATAGATTTTTTGCCGGGTGCCCTTAATGATTATTGAGGGCCCTTACTGTCTTTTCCTCACGGCAGATTTACAAACAGCTTGATTTCATTGCAACGAAACTGAAATTACCGAAACAGGCACAACTGCACTCCATTTCAAACGCTGACGAAATCCGTGAAAACTCCTGGAAT
Source organism: Pseudorhiza aurosa (assembly GCA_964026355.1). Classification (NCBI taxonomy): domain Eukaryota; kingdom Metazoa; phylum Cnidaria; class Scyphozoa; order Rhizostomeae; family Lychnorhizidae; genus Pseudorhiza; species Pseudorhiza aurosa. The sequence goes on from OZ032121.1 coordinate 8,688,179, forward strand.
AAGACTACGGAGCCTGCTTCATCTCATTGGAGGCGTGGAAAGATTTACTTCCTCAAAAAATGACCGAAAAAAAACACGAACGACCTGATTTCATGAATCTACGATATGTGGTGATAGCCTTCTCTCAAGATGCGATCATTGTATAACCTCTAGGAATTAACACCTCCGGGAATTAACACCACTGGGTGCCATCGAAGCTCCAGCCCGCGATTAGGAAGAGGAAAATAATGTACTTACGAAAAGCGGTCGCTTACTGGAGTACCATCCAGCTCTGCCAACGTAAACTACAGCGTCGTGCTCAACATTCAGCTTCGCACGATTTCTCAGGAGACGCAGCCTCTTGACAATTTGACAACCGTTCATGAAAAGTTGGACATCCTGACCACGAAAGGCAATGGAAAAGACCGTCCACATGTGAGTGAATTGGGGCACGTCGAATCTCACCACGTAGGTTTCGGCCGGCTTTTCGTTTCTGTATGTTAAGACAATCGATTGACTCCTCCGGTTCTTCCTAACAACTTCGAGAACAAGGATCTCGGTACGCTGGTCTTTGGAGACAACGCTGAATAAGACACCTCCATTTAACGAGTAAAGGAACACTGACGCTTTGATGCCAAAGTTTTCTGGAAACGGGAAATTGAGTAGGTCCCGAGCGTACCGTCCGATGTAGCTTGTTTTCGAGAACTCGATCGCCGGCCTTTTTTTTCTGCCAAAAGGTCCAATAACTGGTCGCACATCGGGAGGCAAAGGCGAGCCAACAGCAGCCAATAAGTTGATGTCTTCCTTGGGTTCTGAAGCAGAAATCAATGTAAGAATACTCAGTATCAGAGTGCCTTGATTCATGTTGGTAGTAAGGTAAGTGATGCACTATAGTTCTCGCTCAAGTCGCTGTTTACAAGTATCATCATGCCGCTGTGGTGAGCTCTTGTGAGTCAGTAAGATGGAAAACTTCCAAAGTATGCATGCACTACCTTGCCTGGCACATGGTAATTCGGAAACCAAAATTTACATACATGAATATTCATGGTGTGAACGACCTTTTACGCCGTCCCTGGTCCTGTGCTGACCACGGAGAGTCGCCACTACTTTGCGATGGAAAAACAAAGGCGAATGATGATTCCCCTGGTCGTTTGAAAATTCAATCGGGGTAGAACTGCAGAAATTTCTATTAGCCCCCGTAAAGGCAACCGAGATAGGAGGAAGCAATGGTAGAAATTGCTTCCTTTCAACAAAACTGCGAAACAAAGACGCATCAATAACGGGGGGATTGCATGCGTTCTGCTCAAATCCTACATCTACGACTTTCTTGGTCGCCGCCGCATCCTGTTGAACGAACGTAAGATCCATATATAGAGGTATTATTAAATCCATATAATGGGGAGACTTGTTGCGAAAAGATTTCGACGAGGAACAGCCCACTGAACGATTAAGGTCAATAAGTAATATCAAACACAATATTGATAAAACCGTGAAAGCAGATCTCAAATGAAGCCTATGAAGGGTTCTTCTGTTGTTAGAATTTCTTAATTTTACGCAGTCTGCCTTGCACATCAAAATGAAATTCTTCTCTTCACCGCACGAAATGAGTTCCATTTCATTAAGAAGAGAATTCATGAATGCAAAGTTGACTGCTTTTATTAAAAAGAACCCTCTGCTTTTTTCTCCTTTTTTTAGTGAGTTATGTTACGGAAAGGCCATGGTGGCTTAGACAATGCCTCAACAAAGGAAGAAAGAAGAAAGCGAAAGGCTAAGAGGAGAGAGAGATCCGATCAAGTTTATTGATCTTGGATTTGAAAGATGGCAGGTTGCAGGAAAGCAAGAAGAGGGCAAGACGTTCCATAAATTGCATGTTCTTGGGATGAGTGATGATTTGTCCAGATTTGTTTGATAGAGTTCGTGAAGTAGGCAGTGAAACTTTGAAAGCTATTTCCAGCAATATTTCATGCCTTCTAGATGACTTCCAAATGAACGGTAGATTACATGCACTGAGAAACTATGCTTATCGAGCGAGCAGCGTTATCATCCTTCCTCCCGATTCGGCCACACCTCTTGATTCCTACGCCTGCAAGTACAGGAGCTGGCAAGTCTCTTCGCTCAAGGTGAAATCCAAACTCAATGTTCACTTCAAAGCACCGACCAATAGGTAGTGTCGAGCAAAGTAACAACTGACCCACCCCAACACCAGTCTCGTGAGCTAACAGAGATAATTCATTTACACTGTACTTCATTTAGATGAAGCTCGTTTTAAATCTGCATTCTCTAAGAAGAACGGTTGCCTGTCGTAGAATTTTCTTAACTTATAAAAGCTGCTATTTGCTAAGATTGCTATCCTGGAAATTAATTAGATAAAAAAGCCCTTTCTGACAGAGCTTTGTCCTCTCTGACTTAATTTTACCTCCAGTTAAGCCATACAGATGCAACGAACCGAAGGAAACTAAGTAATCGATAAATAGGTGGTTAATCGAGGTTTTCTTATTCCTAAGCCCAAACCACAGACTGACCTCGACAAAAACGCTTAAGCAGTAAGATTAATCGCCCTTATATCAGTTGGCCTTTTCCAGGTCTCGACACATCCTTCCAGGTCAAGATCCTTGGTCAAGATCACCAACCAAAACGAATGCCCATCAATTGCGAAGTAGGAGATTGTAGACAGGGGCAAAAAGGCCTTTGTTAAGATTGGATTTGATTGTTGGGGGCTGACCCCCTTCGGAACAGGGCAAATACCCTGAGGTTTCTTATAAAATCCTTTCCAAAACTGACTGGTTGATTACAATGGGTAGCTGTCTGTGATTCCTGCTGCAATCGACAGCCAGAATTTTGGAGGCTTGAGAGTAAAGCAGGAGGTGTTTTTGCCAACTGTATCTCGTCCTTTGAAGTTATTGCGTAATACTGGGTTCGGTCCAGAGTGCGTTCGTATGCTTCGATCTGGCAATTCAGAGGGTCCCAATCCTAACCCTTAGGAAAGGACATTTTCAGTGGATAGTCTGCCAGTTCTACTGTTTGAGCAAATTGCGTAAGCTATTATGAAATGAAGAACTCTTCTTGAAATGGTTGATAATGTGACAAGAGCCATGCGTAAATCGCTTTGTGGTGCCACGGGAATTCAGTCTTATTAGCAAGAGACAGCTCAAGTGTCCCTCACTACCCAAAACATATCCTGCCTTTTTGAGGTAAATTCTGTATTTGAGAAAGTGACAACTTGAGGGAGATAAATCGCCACGATCACTTCATCAGTTGCAATCATTGGAATCAAAATTGTTAGAATCATCAATGACATTGATTATCTCAAGTGCTGATATTGCTCCAGATCAATTTTAAAATTTTAGGACACTAATTTGAAGGGAAGGGAAGGGAAGGGAAGAGAAGAGAGGGGGGAGACCGTGGAGAAGGTGGCAAGACAGCTTGAAAGAGCTCCGGCTGACAATGAGACAACTACTCAGAAAGGCGTCGGACACTTTCAAGCGGTAGAATTTCGTCACAAGTGTCACGACAGACCATCATGACCCTTCTGTCTCTTGACCATTCTGTCGGAGTGGCCTAGTTTCGGTATCAGCCGAAACGTCATTCGTGCCACCAGTTCCCAGGCGATTTGCGGCGCAGGTAAGATTGCCTGAACTGTGCTTCTCGTGCGGCGAGTTGACGAGGAGGGGTATCGAACCCGAAACTGAGAGATTCATATTCGAAGGCTTTGCTAAACTGAGCTATAGGCCCATCTCTTAAGCAATGATGACGTGGCGTAGAGAGCTCTTAGTAATGAGATGGAGTCCTTCTAGAAACGACATTTCTCTTGATTGAATCGAAGCACTGTTAGCTTAGATCGAGAGTCCTTGCGTTATGATTGACCTAAGGCTCCTCGCGAACTATCAAGTCCAATAGAATCTTTTTAATGAATAAATATTTTTATTGAACTGCCAGTGGCTGCAAGGATTTCTGAAAATTTATTTGCTTTTAGGGACATTTTGAACATTGTATTTGTATAAGATTTTAATATGTTAATAATATAAAACTGTTTTTAGACGTAGAATTGTAAGATATTTATGTTTTCTTTTTAAGCACCTTTCTTTTTGCAGGACAAACACTAATAACAACAATTTTTTAATCGTTGAAGTTTTATCCTGTTAAAAAGTTCGATTTTTTTTATTATTCTTATTATCGTCTTTTTCACATATCAACTTCTCAAAAGGGATATAATCTTAGCCAAGCATTACTACACATCTGTAGAACATGCGTGTTTGCTTGATTTCTGAAGTGGCTGCGCTTATTTTGGTACACCACAACAAAATGGCGGCATTATCTCTCTCTCTGAATCTTCGAGTCAGACAAGAAGCTGTGGTCATAAAAAAAGATGGAATCATGAAGTACTTCACACCACCGGAAAGTCAGTCATAAAATTCTAGACACAGAAGTTCGTTCTTTGGTAATATGCTTCTCGTTTCCCGAAGTGGCGGTTTTAATCTAGAGCAGCTATATTCCCCATGGCGAGACATGGCATATCTCAAAATGTACGTGCAGGGATAGCCCACTTCGCTGGCATGGGAAGGAAGAACCAGAAACGTGGGAAACGTCCGTTTCGCCTCTTGAAGGATGATTTCGTATGTCCAAGTAAAGGTATGAAACATTCACATAAACCCATGTTATCCACCTAAGACCTGTTAATCTATGACTTTGGTAGCTCAGTGGGATGTTGAATAACTATAAATGACAGCAATATATCATATAGGGTAATTTCAAGCACCAAAATAAAAGAAGCTATTCGAACAATTTCAGGCGAACTTCAGTTCTGAGGCTGGTTTAGTTCTTAGGCTCGACCGTTGACTGGAAAGCCAATTTTCGATTTGAATGAATCCATCTAAACACTATGCCCTCTACTAATGCACTTTACTTGGACATTGCAGCCTGACTGCAGAGTGCCCAGCAAAGGCGAATCCAAATAGCTCCATTCTTTTCAATTATGGCAAGCCTGTGCTCTACTGAGTGTGGATGATGTAATTCAATGGATGGCAATAGACGAAATAACAGCAGTGAGAATGGCTAAGGAAAAAGGGTGGTGGGGCAAGGAGACTATCAAACGGGTGATCCAAAGGCCTCGGCCATCGCTTTGATGATGATGATGATGATGATGATGAAGATAAAGATGATGAAGATGATTATGATGATGATGATAATGATGATGATGAAGATAAAGATGATGAATATGATTGTGATGATGATGATGATGATGAAGATAAAGATGATGAAGATGATTATGATGATGATGATGATGATGATGATGATGATGAAGATAAAGATGATGAAGATGATTATGATGATGATGATGATGATGATGAAGATAAAGATGATGAAGATGATTATGATGATGATGATGATGAAGATAAAGATGATGAAGATGATTATGATGATGATGATGATGATTATGAAGATAAAGATGATGAAGATGATTATGATGATGATGATGATGATGATGAAGATAAAGATGATGAAGATGATTATGATGATGATGATGATGATGATGAAGATAAAGATGATGAAGATGATTATGATGATGATGATGATGATGATGATGAAGATAAAGATGATGAAGATGATTATGATGAAGATGATTATGATGAAGATGATTATGATGATGATGATGATGATGATGATGATGACGATGACGATGACGATGATGATCATGATGATGCTGATGATTCATGATAATAATGACGATGATGATGACGATGATGAAGATGATGATGATGATGATGATGATGATGATGATGATGATGATGATGATGCTGATGATTCATGATAATAATGACGATGATGATGATGATGGCATTTTTTATGATGATGATGATGATGATGATACTCTTCTCAAGAATTTGATTGCCCGATAATCGAAGACTAAACACACAGAAGTGCCCTGGTGATGTTTGTAAGCAACGGTGCTAACTCTACACCTCAACAGCTCGCCTCATTAGTAATTTTTACTGTCAGCAAGCAATTTTTAGCTTTCCATGCCGTTTCATCAACTGATTTCATCGTAGAACAAATCACCAGATTTGCTTCGCAAGTTCCTAAAGTTTCTCACGAATCAAAATCTTAAGAACGGTTTGCTGGTCGACGAGTGACAAAGATGGGAGTGACTCCACTCCGATGCTCTAACACTGTGTCAGGGAGCACCTTGTCTTGGCGGTACCGTGCTGAGTCGCGGCATTATCAAGAAGCGCAGCCAGTTCCTTTTCTCGTGGGACCCTACTCCCAGCACTCGCCAGGTGTCTAATTACTATTGGGTGGACAGATAGCGGGCATGCAGAAACTGGAGCGAGAGTAGGATCGAGCCTTTTCACAGAAATAATGTGCACTAGCCACTATGCCAGGGGTGCCCAAACTTTTTGAAAAGGGAGCCAGATTTTGTATGGTAAAATTTGGAGGGGTCGCCCTTGGCTGAATCTTTTCTACATAGCACAACAATATATTCCAACAAATTTTAACAAGCCATTTTGTGTTTCACATTGGCTTTTTTATTGAAAACTTTTCGCTTATATACTCCATGCCAGAGGCTGCGGGCCGGGTGAATCTTGACCAAGAGCCGCATTTGGCCCGTGGGCCGGACTTTGGACACCCCTGCTGTAGATACATCGCTGTATTATGCCAATCACCCCTAGGACACAATTGCTGAAATGCAAGGCAGATTATCTTCAAGATTCGAATGGTAGTCCTATGATTGATCCGTTTAATGCAGCTAGCTGAGAAGCAGTTTGATTATTCCTTCGAAATGAAAAGATGACTCGCATTGGGACATCAACCTAACACCCAGTAGAAGTATTGACCAAAACGCCCTTGCACATCCGTCTGCATGTAGACTGGAAATCCTCTTGTCTAAGGTGTGTCACGTCGATCTTCTTAAATCCTTGATTCGAAAGCTTGGCTTTGGAATTTCTCAACATTCTATTGTAGCTGAGTGTCTTCTGAAGACGCTTAGGTGGATCTTAAGCCTATATACTGCAAATTGTATACCCGAAGGTCAACACAAATAATATATTGATAGATTTTATTATCAAGAACTTATTTGCAACGTGTTTCTGTGGCCATTTCCATTGGGTTGGCAACTCGAGTTTGCTCAAACCGCTGTCATAGCACATTGCATTCAAACAGGTAAAAAGCTTCCTCCCAAGAATGAGAGAATTCACTTCAAATGCCAATACATTTAATGATTACCTAATTTTTGAGCGCAAGAAATAAATTCTTTGCCCTTTCCATTTTAAGATGAATCTGCTTGCTCTAAACAGGGGCAGTTGAATTATTTGTCAAGGAACACGTCAGCTGTCCAGAATTATCCCGGCCTTGGCCATACTCCCTCTCGTTTTGAATGCACGCTGTTTGTCCACCGAGAAGTTGATGGGCACCTGGAGTCATTGTAGCAAATTGTTTAGAGACGCAAGCGTGCGGCGAGGAAAGGAACTGGCCACCCTACCTCCCAAAGTCGTGGCCCAGGATGGTGCCTAACCAGGAATTCACGCCCCCCCCCCCCCCCGACGCTCATATCAACATGGGCCTAACCTCAAAATCTTAACTAACTAATTGCATATGAAGTCGGGCAACAACACGGTGTCCGATGGAGGTTGTTATATTTCGCATCCTTTTGTCGCGCCGTTCCTGTGACTTTACCATTATTTTCATCAAAGAAGATTTCCGCAAATGCAGACGAATTTATGGTGAGTTAAACCGATATGTATGCACCAAAATCTCTCCCTGTCAGCTTTATAAGTTGGGATTAGCATAAATAGATATTTCCAATGGAACGCTTCAAAGTTTAAATAGCATTTCCTGATGTTCAGAGAAAGCATGGCTAAGGAGATGGGCCTAGAGGCAATTCTAATTTTGGTTGCGAATCTTTGCCCGGCAGACATTTCACGAAAGAAAGAGATATAAAACCAAATCAGGCGGACCTCACCAATAAACATAATGCGAAGGAAAATCTGAAGTCAGCTGTTTTTTCCACATGTGCATGAGATAACGATATCAAACTGGCATGTGAAGGCTTCGAATGGAATAGAACAGAGTTTGAGAATAACACGCCAGTTTGCACAACTGTGTGATTTCACGACATTTTGTCAGAGGCAATGCGAACCATCTAACCTTTCTCAAAGCATACTTGAGATTCTTCTGTCTTTCTGATTTCTCCCTTTTCAAGGTTGCCGCCGACCTGCTTGGATACGATATCGCCATCAACCCCGTGGTCATTCAATCAGTTTTATTAATCTGATAGATTCTTCTTTCTCTCTCGCTTCCCCTTTGATGGGGTGACTGCAGAACAAAACTTCTCGTGATACGGTACCACCGTCAACCCCTTATTCCATGCATTGCTTTAATTGAGCTGGTTGGCGGTTTATGGCTCCGTTTACCTCCCGGTTGGCAATCCTTCCTCATTCCGCCCCCCCCCCCATTCATTCACGTCTGGGTGCGGTCAAAGACGTCATTGACTTGCGACTCTTGGAGTCTAGGCTTGGCATCTAGGCCAACTCTGTTAAACATCTCGATCAAATATACTCCTGATGCAACGCCTGTCTTCATGAAACAGAGATTCGAATTGCTCTCTCTCAAATCAATATGAAAAATTTGCAGTCGAATTCATATCATCTCTAAGTGCTGATACAAACCAACTTTGAGACATAATGAGAATATTCAGTTAGATTTAAGTCCCTTGAGCGGATAAAGTATTTGGACAGTACGAAACAAAGGGGATTCAATAACTGAAAGTGCGACACTAAAATTGATTCTGCTTTCATGGAGATTTTCAGAAACCACTCAAGATGGAATGGATAATGGCGCAGTTTCTTGTTTTTTTTCATCAAATTATACAAAAAGGCCGCCGATAAGGGGGTTACCGGACGAAAAGTTCCCGTGCTCATAATCAATTCTTCCAATTTCGCTGTGTTCCAAACTACAGTTAGAATCATTAGTTAAGAGGCTCTTCGAAATCAAATTTTTCCCCTATTGGCAAGGGATTATTGCATGTAGTCACGTATTACTCTCAGCTCTGAAATGTCACTGCTGGTTAGTCAAGCAGGGTAGATTCGTCTTGATATTGGGATGCGTCTAGCAGCACCCCCCCCCCCTGAACAGGAAGAAACGAGAATGTAAGCCAAAAAGGTCATTCAATGCATATACATCTTAATTGAAGTTTCCCAACAAACTTGCTTGCAGTTAACTCCCAACATCCGTGTTTAGCTATGAAACAAAATGATAGGGTGGGTTTTCAGATAATGGCTAGCGTTAAATCTTGATAAAAATACTTTGTTCTATTTATCGGGTAGATTTTTCCCAAGTGCAGTGAATCAAGCTTTCTCCTAGTCGATCTTTGCATCAGAAAATGAATGGATCAAATAAACTTAAGCATACGGACTTTTTCAAAAGATGGAGCTTCAAGGAATCATTCTTCAAGAAGAGTTCTTGTGTCAGTTTTAGATAGGTGTGGGAAGAGCTGGCCCTGAACAAACATGCTAATATGAGAATGATTGAAAAGGCTTTGGATTTCCTTTGCAGATTGTTGTTGCCCAGAGGATGATAACGTTGCAAATATTGTGTCTGCAAAGCACAATGAGCCCAACAAAGCATTTTAGTCGAACGGATTTTGTTTATGCATCTACTTTGTGCGGTTCAATCAATGGATCAGTGTGAAGCCGATGATGCAACAATTTGTTACTAAACCCTGCGATGATGTTTATGCAAACCAAAACTGAGTACAACATATTCTCTAGCAGGCCTTAGCTATCTATCTATCGTCCCCCAAGCAATCATCAGGCTCTTTCTGCATGGCCTAACCGTTAGGCCTACAACGGAATTGAAGCATAGCATGTCCACGATGATTTGGTGGCTAACCCGGCCGTAATGGCTCTGTTGTAAAGCAGCTCTCTACCTGCTGAATCCCATCCCATCACTGGACAAATTAAGTCAATGATGGCAGAAACGTCATCGCCATCCATTGACCCAAGAAACCAACTTACGTAAGGCGAGCCATTATTGGCGTAGAAGTTTCGTCCGCAGGGTGTCAGGATGGCTCAGTGGTATGATTCTTGCGCATTGATCCTATGGTCAGTGGTTCGAATCTACCCTGTGCTAAACTTTGACTTAATGTGAGGAGAGTCTCTGTAATTCCAGGCGTAGGAATCACGAGGTGTGGTCACATCGAGAGGAAGGATCTGGACACTGCTCGATAAGCAAAAAGCTTCTCAGTGTCCAAATTTCTACCTTAGACATCCAGGTAGAATCATATAAAAAAAACTTGCACGGAATGGTTTGATATGTGCAAAGAGTCAACGATAGAAAAAACCGGTCGTTACCGTGCCTTTGGCTTCTCATAAACATAAAAATGTATTACTGCGTTGCATGCTCGATTTCGAGCGTAGTAGAAACCAGAGACAGGGCTCTGAGTTTTTTCTAGGGAGGTGGATTTTAAGAGGTGGTTGCCCGTTGCAATCCTCACCAATGGTGTTTAGCATTCTCGATTTCGAGCGTAGCAGAAACCAGAGACAGGGCTCTGAGTTTTTTCTAGGGAAGTGGAATTCATGAGGTGTTTCCCTTTGCCTTCCGCACCAATGGCGTTTTAAAAGTGATACATGGAGGAATCGAACTGACAACCCCTGTGTTGTGAGTCCACTGTGCTTGAAATCGATTATGCATGTAGTCTTTTTAGAAGAAAAATTATTTCCATATAGAAAACTTGAGACCCTGCTCTTAGATTCGTACTGCTTAGAACACTTGATTACAAGTTTAGCAGAAACGAGATATTTTTATGAAGAAATGCTCGTCAAAGATCTTCTTTTTATTGTACCCCATGCAGTGTGCCAATTCATATGCCCTGCGTCATACTTCCCACTGCCAAGGTGCCACTAATCGATAATACTATGCATTGCAATGAGTCGGGATATGGAGGACTCAAACTGAGCTACTCATTGGCAAGGACCGGTTATCGAACCAAGAGCCTTTAGCCCCCTGAGAGAAAGTTTGATAGTTTCATTTGAACATTCGACCGGTCGAGCGACCGTCCAACCGTTCTCATATAGAAAGGATGCGATGGTAATCGTTATTCACTGAAGAGCTTCTAGTACTGTATGATTAAGCTGTGGGACGAATTCGGTGCAATAAAGGATTTCACAGATCAGATCGAGATAATAAAACTTTTCGTGAGTGTGCAAATGAATAAGACTGCGCTTTGCAATTCGATGTTTTGCCTGCTTTTCTCGTATATGGAACGCAAGAAAGGAAACATCCTATCACGATTAAGGGGATATCAAGCATTCGTTAGCCCTTGAAAGACGATCATGGCTACTTCAAATTGGTTTGAATCAGCTTTCATTTACTCTGAGGTTTCCCGAATGTAAATGAGATCGAAATTGTGGCCACCACGGTATCTTAAGACTTTAACTAAAATGACGCGGTAGATGTAGGCACACTGTTTCCGATATCAACAGGAAAATGCTTTTGATATATTCGATGAGGAATCTTCATTTCGCTTCCCCGTGCCTTCTACGAGTAGCAATAGGTGTTTGGGGGCACTACCATCCCTTTTTCTTTACTTCACTGTATCTTACTTCGCTGTATCTTACTTCACTGTACTTAACTGCAATCCAAGGTATCGAATTGTGCTTAACTGCAACTTTCTTTATTGCATTGGACTGTACTGTACTGTAATGTACTGTATTGCATCGTACTGCACTGTATTATACAGTGTTGTATTGTACTGTATTCCATTGCATTGTACTGTACTGCATTGCATTGTACTATACTTAACTGTAACTTTCTTTATTGCATTGGACTGTACTGTACTGTACTGTACTGTACTGTACTGTACTGTACTGTACTGTACTGTAGTGTACGGCATTGTACGATCCTGTATTATACTGTACTGTATTGTACTGTAATCTATTTGTACTGTATTGCATTGCATTGTATTGCATCGTATCGTAATGTGCTGTATTGCATTGCACTTACACTGCATTGTACTGCATTGTATTGCATTGTATTGTATTGCACTGTATTGTAATGTGCTGTATTGCATTGCACTTACTTGCACTGCATTGTACTGCATTGTACTGCATTGTATTGCACTGTCTTGTACTGCATTGCTACTTTATTACACTGCACTGTGCAGTGCTGTACTGCCATGAGTGCACTACACCCCAGATCAATAACATTCAATGAAATGCAATTCTGACTTACTTCCACATAATGCAAATTACAGTGACTGACAAGAGTGACAGCCAATTCAAATAGATTAACTCAGGGCAATCAATTTGAGATTCACTCACTTTTCTTACAGTTGAAAACTAAACGTCGATTGTTCACGAAGTCGATCCCTTGTATTGTGCAATGTCGCTTTTGCTGTACATCTACCGATAACGGTTTCACAGAGCGATCTAGAATAATAGAAGAAGATTGTATGTTACTATATTTTTCTTTGGTGAGTTATGCTGAGGAAAGTCCATTGCGGCCTATACAAAGCCCCAACAAAGGGAAAAAGACGAAAGCGAATGGCTAAGAGGAAAGATATCAGATCAAGTTTACTAATCTTAGACTTGAAAGATGGCAAGTTGTAGGATTGAGTGAGTTATGTTGAGAAAAGGCCATAGCGACCTATACAAATCCCCAACAAAGGAAGAAAGCAGAAAGCGAATGGCTAAGAGGAGAGAGATCAGATCAAGTTTACTAATCCTATATTGAAAGATGGCAAGTTGTAAGATTCAGGAAAGCAAGAAGAAGACAAGACGCTCCATGCATTGCATGTTCTATGGATGAATGATGATTTGCGGGATAAATTTTGTGGATTAGGCAGTGATATTTGGAAAGGGTGTGAATGATTTGAGCTTCTGGTGGTCCTGACACGCCTCAGAGGAACAGGAATAATCTTCCTGATCTTCTGAGAACAATGCCCGTTAAAGTATCTGTAAAAGATGGAAAGATCTCCAACTAAAGACGATGGGAAAAGGGTTGGAGATATTTGGTGAGGTTAGGATTGTTGATGAGACAAATTGCTTTGGAATGGACTTTGTCAAGGAGACAGAGAATGGATTTTGGAGCGCTAACCTTACTGGCGGAACTGCAAAGCTGTTTGTTATAGCTCTCTGTTGCCCTTTACATAAATCCATTCCAGAAACGAAGAATTTTGGCTATGTTCAATGTGAGGTGCAAGGAGCCTCCTGAAGACGGTGGAAGTAATAAAACGGTTCGTCAAATTATGAACGAAAACCAGTAATTTACTATAGTTTATATTATTGCTACTATCATATTGCCACATAGCTTTAGCACAAGCTTATTTTCACGGGCATTGTCCTCAGGAGATCAGGGAGATTATTCCTGTTCCTCTGAGGCGTGTCAGAACCACCAGAAGCTCAATTCATTCACGCCCTTTTCAAGTTTCACTGTCTAATCAACGCAACTCTGTCCCACAAATCATAATTCATTCCTAGAACGCGCAACTTAGGGAACGTCTTGCATTCCTCTTGCTTTCCTGAATCTTACAACTTGCCGTCTTTCAAATCCAAGATCAATAAACTTGATCTGATCTCTCTCTCTCCTCTTAGCCTTTCGCTTTCTTCTTTCTTTCTTTGTTGGGGCATTGTATAGGCCACCATGGCCATTCCCCAACATAACTCACCAAAAAAAAATAAAAAAAAACAAGCAGTTATTTGTTGTCGACATATTCCTCATGGGCGGGTTACAACAAGTAGCCAAGATCCAAGAGGATGCTTTCACTTTACATGTCTAAGACTTTCCTGAGTATCCTAGTGTACCATTCCATCGCTTACTGTAATACCAAGTATGTCCATTCATCTACTAAACATGCCCTCGCTTATGCACCCCATCCCTCCTACAACCACTGGTACAATTTCTCTTTTATCACCGACCAGAGCTTTTTCAGCTCTCTCTTCAAGTTTTGGTATTTTTCAATTTTTTGACTCCTCGCGTATTCTACAATCACCTGGAACAGCAATGGCGATGATGACACGTGATTTCCCCTTTAATTCCACCAAGATTAAGCCAGGTCTCCATGCTTCTATAGCATAATCACATTGAATGTTCACATCCCAAATCAATTTTACATCATCACCTTACGTTGTTGTTATTATCATCATCAATGTTATTATTTTTGTTAATACTATCACTGTCATTATTGCTATTAATGTATCCATCATATTCGTGGTCATTATCAGCATTGTCAATATCATTGTTGCGATTTAATAGCATTAACTATTATTATCATTAACTATTATCGCTATTAGCATTGTTAGTATTAGAGTATGGATTTTTGTTGCTATTGCAATCAACAAGATTTCTCAGATACTGAGAACCTGTCTCAGCATCTTGGCAGTTTGTAAGATCACAGTATCTGCAAATCAATAACCCATGTCTCTACTCCAATGTCTTGTACTCATGTTTGAGATGACTGTCACTCTAATGCACCATATTCTCTCAAGCAAGACTTTCCTATCCCTCAATCTGTTCTACCTCCCTAGCATTCACTTTCTTATCATAGGGAATGACATCACTGTCCCCTTCATCATCGTCGTCGTCACCGTCATCATCGTCATCGTCATCGTCATCGTCATCGTCATCGTCATCGTCATCGTCATCATCATCATCATCAGTATCGTCATCATCAGTATCGTCATCATCACCATCATCATCACCATCGTCATCATCACCATCATTATCACCATCATCATAATTATCATCATTTTCGCTATTGTCATCGTCGTCATCATTTTTGTCATAATCATCGTCATCAGTATCATCATCGTCATCATCACCACCTTTATGATCACCAACTATTTTATTCGGGCAAACCATTTGTGGACTACCTAGTTATAGGGAAAGTTTTATTTGTTTGTTTCATATTTTTGCTAAATAAGGCTGCGTTTACACTGTACCAGATTACTTTTGATCCGATACGAAAGCGCTCTTCTTCCTTCTAAACGCGAGGGAAAAGGAACACTTTTGCATGGGATCAAAAGTAATCCGGTACAGTGTAAACGCGAGGGAAAAGGAACACTTTTGCATGGGATCAAACGTAATCCGGTACAGTGTAAACGCGAGGGAAAAGGAACACTTTTGCATGGGATCAAAAATGATCTGGTACAGTGTAAACACTGTCCAAGAAGCTTTAATAAAAATATTCTTTATAATCATTCACTTCGTGTCACATTTCTGTCGTCGGAAAAAGCTGGGGTGATTCTGGATTCACTTTTGTCGAAGCTTTCTCGTTTTTCTTACCCTTTTTCTTTCCCTTTTTCTTTTGCTGCTATTCAAGTGACTTAATTTTTGAGCTTCTTCTCATTTTGCGAGGTCCTTCATTTTAAGTATGTCAAAGGAAATTGTCATGAAACTTAGTTTACAAAAGCTAGCTATCATTCTCAAGGAGAGAACTCTTCAATAGTTTTTATTAACTGAAGAGCACACGCTAAATGAATATCAGACTTTTCCTAATATTTAGAGAAAGCGTTGCTACAGCTTTGCGAAGATTTAACAAACAGTAATAACAATATTCAATAGTGATCGAGGTCTATAGGTGTTTCCTTGCCGACTTTTCTTCATGAGCTATTTCCAGACAGTTAATGTTAAGCGGTATCACCTAAGTTATAATTTTTAGTGAGTTATGTTGGAGAAAGGCTATGGTGACCTATACAATGCCTCAACAAAGGAAGAAAGAAGAAAGCAAAAGGCTAAGAGGAGAGAAATATCAGATCAAGTTTACTGATCTTGGATTTGAAAGATATGATGATGATGAAGATGATGATGAAAGATATGACCTTATTCGATGCGCGATAACTCTAATAGTTGCAAGGCTTGGAGGAGTATAAAACATATTGTTGTCTGTCAGTCTGCATAGTATGGCAGTACCCGCTATAGGATGATATTCGATCTGTCGACATACTTTGGCATGTCAGCACGCAATGTCATCTTCAACGCTTGATTTTCGTTTACTAACCATTGCCTCGTGCGCGCAGCTGCCATACTCTGCAGACAGGCTTGCTTGCGTGTTCGCATTTGTTATCTGTAATTGCCACAGGGTTACTATGTATTTTTATGCTCCTTGCGGCGTTGTCCTGTAAGTTTTGTATTGATTGTAAATTACAAACGAAAAAGGAAAAAAGTAGAGATAAGGGCACCATACATAATGGCTCGGAAAAGTCTGTAAGAAAAATCGAGTCGCATACTTAAAACGGGTGTTGGGGAGCACCTTGCTAGGGAGGTACCTTCATGAAAGCCTGAGCAAAGGCACTGTGAGGGACCATGAATAGCTTCTTTTCTCGTTGCACTTAAAATAACAATAATAATAATAATATGTGATAATACATCGAATTTTTCTACAGGATAGTCTATCAGCACAATAATACGCAGTGTTATCACTTGAGTCCTTCATTGCCAGCTTTATTCCAAATACCCATTGTTGGGTGGACAATTAAAAGGCATGCAGAAATGTAACAAACTTTTCACAAAGAAGGGATCTTCTGCATAGTCCACAGGTTCTTCAACAATGCACCAACCACCTAATAATCTGTATTGCTCATTTTAGCAGCGGCCTCTAGTAGGGTCTAGGAACCAGTCATTTGCCTTCCTTGAATCCTACAACTTGCCTTCATTCAAATCAAAAATCAATAAACTTGACCTAATCTCCCTTTCCTCTTAGCCTTCCACATTCTTCCTTTGCCAGGGCTTTGTATAGGCCGCCGTGACCTTTCTCCAACATAACTCACTAAAAAAGGACAGCCTTCGATGAACTTTGAAGAGCTCTCTTGATAGTGGAAACATCACGGCCAGAAGATTGCTATAAAAATGTCGACAATATTCCGGTTCAACGAAATTTCCGTCATTCTTGACACAATTTTTGATGGGATTTTGCATTGCTCATCAGGAAAAATCTTGAATATTTCGAGGTATTGATTTAGCCAAGGGGATGAATTGGTAGTAGATGCTTGCGGTTTTAATGCCTGTTTTTATGTGTACAGTCCTCGTAATTCTGCAACGATGAATTAGGACCTGCCCAGTCAGACTTGATGAATAGAGTAAAATTAAATTTTGGTGAATTTCGAGGCTTTCTGAGAAATTTTCCTGGTATTGTAACACTGAGTCTTGAGAAAAGACCGTAGAGCAAACATCAGCGTGAAAATGAGTCTTAAGAGTTTAAAACAGTTGCAGAGTTCAGTGATAAGAATAGAAAGTCGGCCAGAGAAGAATTACATCCTTTGAATTATGGTGTTACCGTAGACTTCTAAGCGTGAGCTCGGTTGATAAGCGCACGAATGAATGGGTTTTGAAGGAAATTGGTGAAACTCGAAGACTTTTGGGCAGTCTGAATGAACGGAAATTAAAGATTCCGGGGCACATCGCAAGAACCGAAGGTCTATCCAAAGGCATCCTCTTTGGAACAGTGCCAGGAAAGAGAGGGCCAGGAAAGAGAGGGAGAGGAAGGCCGAAGACCAGGCTCTCGGACAACGTGAAGGACGTTGCCAGAATCTCAATGCCAACACTTCATAGACTGGCGCAAGACCGGAGTGGGTGACGAGAATTCGTGAAGAATGTGCCACAGCAGATCAGAAATGACCAACCTGTGTAAGAGGAAGAAGAAATAGGTTGGGTTAAACTAAACTCTGATTCTGTGAGAAATTTCTGAATCTTCTACGAATGGCGTCAGGTTAATAACTTGTGCAGTCCGATACGATACACAACCATACAACACCACCTCAGACTATGTAAGGATCAGGGCCTTCGACATGTGCTTTTGGGTAAGTGGGGGGGGGGGGGGGACTTTCCATTCGTCATTCCAACATCGTTCCTGAAAATGCAAACAAAGATGAACTGAGGGAAAATGTTCTGCAGCATCAAAGACTTGAACAAGACTAATCCACAGAATTCAGATTAATCTTCCAAAATCAATTAGAAATCATATAAGCAAAGGGACTTTGCATATATCACCAGCCACAGAGTTTAAATTCGACTTGCCATTAAGTAAAGTAAAGATTACACGAATGATCATTGACAAGAGGAATCAACAAAAATGTGGACAGGCCATGACCCTCTGGCTTCGTCTGTTGCCTGATGATGTCGTTAAAGACTAGGGAGAAACCTTGGAATCTCAAAGAACAAACCGGCTTTTTGGGCTCTCCTGATCTTCAATATGGGCGTCATCATGAACGATGTTATTTCATCTATGACTGTACCACAAAATATTTCGGGTTTATCGCGTCGTATAAGATTGTCTATTCTTGTCATGTCGTACTAAAGTGGCTATTTTCGTATTGTTGCACTAAAGTGACTACTCTCGTCTTGCCGCACTAAAATGGCTATTTTCGACTTGTCGTACTAAAATGGCTATTCTTGTTATGTCGTACTAAAGTGGCTATTTTCGTATTGTTGTACTAAAGTGACTACTCTCGTCTTGTCGTACTAAAATGGCTATTCTCGACTTGTCGTACTAAAATGGCTATTCTCGTCTTGTCGTACTAAAATGGCTATTCTTGTCATGTCGCACTAAAGTGACTACTCTTGTCTTGTTGTACTAAAATGGCTATTCTTGTCATGTCGCACTAAAGTGACTACTCTTGTCTTGTTGTACTAAAATGGCTATTCTTGTCATGTCGCACTAAAGTGACTACTCTTGTCTTGTTGTACTAAAATGGCTACTCTCGTCATGTCGCACTAAAGTGACTACTCTTGTCTTGTTGTACTAAAATGGCTATTCTTGTCATGTCGCACTAAAGTGACTACTCTTGTCTTGTTGTACTAAAATGGCTATTCTTGTCATGTCGTACTAAAGTGGCTATTTTCGTATTGTCGTATTTCAGTGACTACTCTCGTCTTGTCGTACTAAAGTGGCTATTCTTGTCATGTCGCACTAAAGTGACTACTCTTGTCTTGTTGTACTAAAGTGGCTATTCTTGTCATGTCGCACTAAAGTGACTACTCTCGTCTCGTCGTACTAAAATGGCTATTCTCGTCTTGTCGTATTAAAGTGGCTATTCTCGTCTTGTTGTACTAAAGTGGCTATTCTCGTCTTGTCGTATTAAAGTGGCTATTCTCGACTTGTCGTACTAAAATGGCTATTCTCGTCTTGTCGTATTAAAGTGGCCATTCTTGTCTTGTCGTACTAAAGTGGCCATTCTTGTCTTGGCGTACTAAAATGGCTATTCTCATCGTGTCGAATGAGCTGACAAACTGTAAAGTCATGTTTGGTTAATGTTTAGGTTGCATTCCTTAATCTATACTGGACCCACGTTGATAACAGCTTTTCGTAAGTTGAAATGTCTGTCCAGTTTAAATATTCGAAATTATTATTATCATTATTTTGTCCGACCACACATTTCTCCCATTCTAGCGTTGCATTACACATTCTACGGCTTGTTCTAATCAAATCAAGTTGCAATAAATCTTGTTAGCCTAAAATTCTCTTATCTTTCAAGCAACCAATATTTTCATCGATTTTCTAAAAAACCGTAGAGACGTCCTTCCGTCACCATGTCAGATGAAAAGTGTGTCAGCCTGAATCTGTTTCTCCAGCGATCGGGCCGCGGTTCCGTGGAAACACAGATAATGAAGCATCTTTGATCTATTCAACGGACGTCTCTACGCACTCAACCACCGCAATTTTGTTCTACAGAGCATATTCTAAGCAAGTACGCAGTTCGCGCTATTTCCAAGTTATTGTTGTGACCCGTATTGGGTATCGAGCCCAGGTCTGTCGAATACAATGCCAGCGCTCTATTACTCTGATCATAATAACAACAACAGCAACAACAACTATATTTGCGCATGGGAGACTGCCGCCACGTGGCGCCCAAGACAGTTCCTCGAGAACTTCGAAATGTCTACCAATTCTCAGCCATTATCAGCAACCCGACTTACAAGAGAGCCGGGTTGGTGGGAGGCATGAGCAGCAGACAGCAACAACAACAACAACAGGAATTAATTCTCCTAAACTTATTACTCATGAAAAATATTGAACATACAAGTGTAAACTCTCTATAACTATGCAGCCCACAAATGGTTTGCCTTAATGGAATAAGTGTGTATATAAAGACATAAATTGAAAAAATCTATATTAAAAGTTAAACGAAATGAAATAAATGACAATAATAGTAATGATAACGACAATGGCAATAATGATGATTGCAATGATCATCATAATGAAAGCAATTACTAATTTTGACTAGGATGAGAAAGAACAATGCAGCTGAAAATGCTTTCACTGCACATTACTGGTTAATTAATGATGGTTAGCTTTGAATTCAGTAGCGAAATTAATGCTGTTAGTTCATAATAATGATATTAGTTAACTGCGTCGCATATTCGATTTCGAGCATAGCAGAAACCAGAGACTGCTCTGAGTTTTCATCGCAAATATGTTTTAATATGGGTACATGTACAATTAAAGGACAACTATAGGTATACTGAATAGCATTCTTGATTTCGAGCGCAGCAGAAACCAGAGACAGCTCTGAGTTTTTTGCGTGGCTAATACCAGGCTAATAATAACCAAGCTAATAAAGGCCTACTATTTACAAAAGCAATACTACAGAGTACATGGTCACTTGAAACAACCAACGGGTAATGGTCCTAATTAACTAACTGCGTTGCATTCTCGATTTCGAGCGTAGCAGAAACCAGAGACAGGGCTTTGAGTTTTTTCTAGGGAAGTGGACTTTATGAAGTGGTGTCCCGCTGCCTTCCTCGCCAATGCAAATCAGCGTTCTTTTTGAACATTTGAGACGAGAATGAAATCAGATGTAATGGCTATTTAAACGATTGTCATGTCTCTTGACACTTGACTTATCTGATTCACTCAAAGCCATTCGATGAGCGCTTTGTAAGCCTAACTTTCATAGCTCACTCCGTTACTAACAGATCCATGCTTAACTGTGCGTTCTAGTCTATGACTAACGGCGTAACTATGTATTATCAACAAGTATTATCAAGAAGAGCATTCTTTACAGGTGAAGCCAAAAACAGGAGAAATATGACAGTTGCTCTTCCTGGGAATGATGTAGGTGTGGTAGGTTACACGTGAAAATCGATTCAAATTATTGTCTTACATTAACATGAAGAAAGTTCATGCTATGACGTATTGACTGTACAGCCTGACTCAATTCTGAGCTTATCAGAAGTCAGAGGTTGATGTCCAAATTTGTCAGCATGACAATTGCTCTACCTGGGAGTGGTTTAGGTGTGGTGGGTGTTTCTCGTACACATGAAAACTGAATCAAATTATTGTCAATATCAAGAAAGGTCATTCTATGACGTATTGACTGTACAGCCTGACTCAATTCTGAGCTTATCAGAAGTCAGAGGTTGATGTCCAAATTTGTCAGCATGACAATTGCTCTACCTGGGAATGGTTTAGGTGTGGTGGGTGTTTCTCGTACACATGAAAACTGAATCAAATTATTGTCAATATCAAGAAAGGTCATTCTATGACGTATTGACTATACAGCCTGACTCAATTCTGAGGTTATCAGAAGTCAGAGGTTGATGTCCAAATTTTTCAATATGACAACTGCTCTACCCGGGAATGGTGTAGGTGTGGTGGGTGTTTCTCGTACACATGAAAACTGAATCAA
Organism: Pseudorhiza aurosa; assembly: GCA_964026355.1. Lineage (NCBI taxonomy): Eukaryota > Metazoa > Cnidaria > Scyphozoa > Rhizostomeae > Lychnorhizidae > Pseudorhiza > Pseudorhiza aurosa. The sequence goes on from OZ032121.1 coordinate 8,709,775, forward strand.
ATTATTGTCAATATCAAGAAAGGTCATTCTATGACGTATTGACTGTACAGCCTGACTCAATTCTGAGGTTATCAGAAGTCAGAGGTTGATGTCCAAATTTGTCAGCATGACAATTGCTCTACCTGGGAATGGTTTAGATGTGGTGGGTGTTTCTCGTACAAGTCAGAGGTTGAGGTCCAAATTTTTCAAGGAAAATTAATTTCTGAACGCAAATTTCGTAACATACTCCGTTCAAAACGTGACCAAAATCAGCGTTAGGCCTACGTGATTTTCTACGGAAATAGATATTGGTGGGTCCCTGAGTGAGGTCACTTACGTATGGCTTAGAAACTGTTCGATTTAGGGGTCCTTATGGTGCACACTCCCACTAACAATTAGACATTCGACTAGCCCAGCTGAATTTAAAACGTAAATCAAAACTGGAAAGCAAATGAATGTCAACGCCTGTGAGGGCTGTACGAAAACGTTTTCCGTCTTTAGGTTTTTATTTTATTTGTAGCGTTTCTGCGCCAACGGCCTACCAAGCAAGGTTTATGATGATGATGATGATGATGATGATGATGATGATGATGATGATGATTATTATTATTATTATTATTATTATTATTATTATTATTATGACCGTTTCCGTTCTTTTTCTGTGAATAAGTTGGCTTAAATTTTTATCATGATTTAGATCTATCATGTATAGCTGTTTCATAGTCATATGCCAAATTTCTACACAAAAGTAAGCTATACTATTGGGACGGTTCCAGTTGCAATTGTCGCAGGTGCTGAACTGCTGAAACTTGCTTGCTTGAAGCTAAACAAACAGCCCTGTGGTATGAGTTTGCTTACCCAATATACATGGGGATGGCTACGGTGATATTTTAATAGCTTGTTGGCTCACCAAATAGTAAGACTTACATGACATATAAGCCGACATAAAGGGAAAGGATAGTCAAATATGATGCATAAAATCGGACAAAAATTAGAGTGTCAAAGGCTCGCAACCTTTTTCATGGAAACTGCAATGATTCCCCCCATGAAATCGTTATGCCCCCCAATGTTTCGGGAGAGATCCGTTGACTCCCCTGGTGGAACCCTTTCCTGACGGCGGGCCATTCATTCAATCTAGCTGGGTGATTTTAACAACTGCTGCTTTCTATGATACTTTCACGGGCATTGCTCTCAGGAGATCCGGGAGATTATTCCTGTGCCTCTGAGGCGTTTTAGGACAACCAGAAGCTCAACTCGTTCCTACCCTTTCCAAATTTCACTGCCTGATCCACGAACTTTATCCCTCAAATCGTCATTCATCCCTAGAATATGCTATTTATGGAACGTCTTGCCTTCTTCTTGCTTTCCTGAATCATACAACTTGCCATCTTTCAAATCTAGGATTAGTAAACATGATTTGATCTCTCTCTCCTCTTAGCCTTTCACTTTCTTCTTTTTTTCTCTGCCGGGGGTTTGCATAGGTCAACATGGCCTTTCCCAAACATAACTCACTAAACAAATATAATTAGCTTCTTCTTCGCGTTTGCCATTCATAAAAATTATACATGATAGTCGAATAGCAGGAAACATTCGTGAATCATCTCGGTTGAAAATCAATGATTATCATCAGAGGGTGCAGTGGTGCCGGTGTTACTGTGCGGATTCACTAGGCACTGGGTTGCGAGTTCGAATCCTGCACGTGTCGCAATACAAAAACATTACAAGTGAGGAAGGCAACGGGAAACGACCTCTTAACATTCACTACCCTTAAAGAACTCGGAGCTTTTATTCTGGTTTCTGCTAAGCTTGAAATCAGGCGCACTTCGCTGTTTAGAGGTTAGCAGACGCGGTTGACATCCTTGGTGGGCTTTGTTGCTTCCATCTTACTTTGATTGCTAGGGGATCGAGAAGTTCCGACAAAAAAACCACCCGATAAGGAACTAAACTCCTTGAAGTTTCGGTCTCCTTAGAAGAGAATTACATCGCGTTGACTGGCAAAAAAATTTGATTGATTAAATATCAGAAGATTGGCTATCATAAATCAATATCTCCTTACTTCGTTCAATTGGGCGTCGCCGTTCCACAGGCCACCTGTTGAATTGAGACAACGAAGACGAAGCAAATACCAGAATGTGCAGCATGCATGTCCAGACCTTTGCCTCCCAACTGCAGAAGTAAGATAAGAAAATCCCGATCAGAACTATTGATTCGTAACGAATACACATCGTTATACTAAGTAGTTGCACGAATCACAAACTAAGGCAACTTACATTATCTAAGTGTCAGGATAGCTCAGTGAAAAAGATTATTGCCCGTTGATCCTGTGGTCAGTGGTTCGAATCCACCTTCAGCTAAACGTTCATTTCGAGTGAGGAGAGTCGCCAGCTCTCTGTAATTCTAGGCGTGAAAATCGAGAGGTGTAATCACATCGAGATGAAGGACCTGGACACTGCTCGATAAGCAAAAAGCTTCTCAGTGTCTAAATGTCTACCTTTGACAACTAGGTAGAATTATATATACAGTATATAAAAACCCCTTTCTGTAATCGATTATGCGATTTCTTTTATACATTGATTGCTCTGTGTCATATGTTATGTATTGTACGCTTTACGTTACATGTTATACGTTGCCTGTTTTGCGCGATGTGTCATACACTGATTGCTTTGCGTTGTATATAACGCGTTGTCCGTTTTATACGTTATCCGTTACGTGTTATACGTTATCCGTTACGTGTTATACGTCATCCGTTACGTGCTACCCTTGTGCTCATCATGACTGATGCTCTTCTGAACGGTTTCGAGCAATGAAAGATGACTTGTAAAGATGATAGAATTTCGTAATCTAAATATCGTCATTCGATGTTGACGTGGTGAGGACAGGGCTTAAAATGAGCTGGAGAAGATTACTTTTTGTTTTAATGGGTTATGTTGAGGAAAGAAGGCTATGGTGGCCTATACAAAGCCCAACATAGGAATAAAGGAAGAAAGGAAGAAATTGTATAGTAACAATAAGGTGTAACAAACAGTAACACCTTTGTACGATAGAAAGGCTTTATAAAAGAGGACATTGTCACAGGCTGAAATCAAACATATACAGCTCTCTTTTACTCTGCCCTGCATCTGAAGGTAGGATTCAGAATGCTGAAAAGATATGTTTATCAAGCAGTGTATTGGTTCTTTCTCATAATGTGACGCCATTTCAAGACTCTTATGATTCATGAATCATAAGGTAGATTTCAGGACACTGAGAAGCTATGCTCATCGAGCAATGTTCTGGTGCTTTCTCATAATGTGACGTCATAACAAGATTCCTATGTTTCATGAATCACAAGGTAGATTGAAGAACACTGAAAAGATATGTTTATAAAGGCCTTTTCTAGTGCTTTCTCATAATGTGACGTCATAACAAGATTCCAATGATTCATGAATCACAAGGTAGATTGAAGAACACTGAAAAGATATGTTTATCAAGGACTTTCTAGTGCTTTCTCATAATGTGACGTCATAACAAGATTAAAAATGATTCACGAATCACAAGGTACATTTCAGGACACTGATAAATTACAATTACTTTGATCAACCTGTTTCCTCTGGTCTTTTGTCTCGATGTGACCACACATGAGTTCTACGTCTGGAATTACAGAGAGCCTGCAAATCTTCTCAATTTAAGTGCAGGTACACTTAAAGTTGGGGTACCACTGACCGTAGCTAAACGTGATTAGCTTAATTCTTCTTACAATTCTTTCTATATTACACGCGTGGTTTGGGGAATCAGAAGGTTAAGATAGAAGCTTTCTGAAATCGACTTTTTCGTGGTGGGACGAAGTATAGACTGATAGGAGGAGTCGATATCTCAGCTAACTATAAACTCTATCTTAACTGGTGCAAACCCAGACTCTATCCAATCAATCTTGAAGTTAGTTTTAGGAATTCTTCAGCATTATGATATCAATTTTGAGTAGATTAACCCTAATTGGAAAACTGCAGTCCCGAATGTTTGCTTTTCCCATCAGCGTTTTGGAAAATAAAAGGGCGAACGTCTCATTCTTAGCTATTTACGAATGTAATTGTTGTTCATTAGGCAATTTTGGTAACCTAACAACTTAATGCCATTAGATTACGTCTGTGTTTGCAGGCTAAAACTCATCCAATTTCCCACGGGTCGGTAGACAAAACTTGACATTTAGCTATCGCCCATTCTTAAGAAGATCAACAGTGAACATGACCTGGTCCTTCCACCCCAAGAACAGTTTACATTCAATCAAAACTTTAAAATAACACACGAGCCATCTCCATGGGCGATGTAACATTGTGGATGCGTCTCGTCGCTTTACTTCTTAACGTCTTTTTCATGTCAAAAGTAGAAATTTCGACACTGAGAAGCATTTTGGATATCGAGCAATGTCCAGGTCCTTCCTCTTTATGTGACCACGCCTCGTGATTCCTACGCCTGGAATTACAGAGAGATGGCGACTCTCCTCCCTCCAAGTGAGCTGACGGGGGCTCGAACCACTTCAGGTTCAATGGGCGAGAATCTTAACACTGAGCTATCCTAGAAATCTATTTCCCAACGTTATTGTAGGATACAGTTCTGTTGCAACAAGATGTATGCAGCCTTCATTTAAATATATTTCCAAATTAAAAAGAGGCTGCATTGACTTTGTTTATCCCCTATTGGTTTAGAAATCTTGTCAGGAACACGAATTGATACATTCTAAATGGCATAAGGATAGCTCAGTTGGCTAGACGAGAAGCACTTGCTAACAAATCCTGTAGTCAGCGACACAGGACGACCTGTGATGACTTGGTCACTCAGATTGGGGTAGTCGGTACCTCTCTGAAATTCCAGGCGTAATCATCACGATCTGAGGTCACATCTAGGGGAAGGGCCTAGACATTACTCGATGCACATAGCTTCTCGTTGCACTAAAATCTACCACGAGACGATAGGAAGAAAGTGTAAGGTAGAACGTATCAGACGCTTAGGCAAGCCTCATACAGGGCGTCGCTAGGATTTTCCCGGCATGGGGGCTAAGTTCTCTTACAGGGGGGTGTCTGCCAGCAAGGGGACTAGATCGTTAATTCACAAGAGCTTGCGTTTGGTAACGGTTGGTCACAGGCTTGAATTTGTCCCCGGTGGAGGGCTTGTGCTTCCCGACGGGGGTTGTAGCCCCATGCCTCCCTCTGGTTTAACCCCTAGCCTCCTGGATGGAGTCTCCATACTACCAGAAGATAGTAGATAGTTGAACATGCGTCAATCACGATTGAACATTCATCAAAACATCGCCTTAATAATGCGGCATGAAAAGAGGGAATACTTCCGCCATACGAGAATGAATGCAACACGAATGCGGTGATTATAATTCATATTTGAATGGCGCATTATGATGCGAGCACGCTAATAGGACCAAGTAATGCCCGCAAAGGACATTACGTGCTCCTGTTTTAACCACACTTGCGCATTCGTTTATCAAGCATTGCTTTTGCGACAGGGCATGGCTGGGATTAAAATGCCGAGGAAAGGGAGCGAGGAGGTGTGGCAATCAGAAGCCAATTAAATCATTAATCAACTCTGAATGCTCTTGTAGTTAATCCAGAGCATCATAAATTGGAGTCAAATTCAACACAAGTTTGAGAGTTTGATTTAGACTTAAGATTTGTCGTGGATTTCATTGCGACATTGAATTTAACTCGACAGAAATTGACTTAAGTTCGACGTATGAACTAGGCCTTGTGCAGAAGTTGCAGCATAGAAGTAGCTAGTAATATTATCACCATTGTTGTTGTATGCAACCCCTGTACCATCAATGAATAACATAGACGCTTCCTCATCTCCAAACATTCCACTCTTTGCACCACTGATTACATCTTTTGCTGCAGAAACAGAACCTGGACCAATCCAGACCTTCTTCCCTACCCCGTTATATAGATTCAATACTTTTCATATACATTTATATTCATTTTGTTATTCACTATTGTTATAGATTATCTTGTCAGCCCTAAGCCAGGCTAGCCAATTTCTAACTATTTATGTATTAGCAGAGCATTGCTTTTTTAGTGTGCTATGTTTGGGAAAGGCCATGGCGACCTACACAAAGCCCCAATGATTGAAAAAGAAAGAAAGTGAAAGGCTAAGAGGTGAGGGAGATCAGATCAAGTTCATTGATCTTCGAGGTCAAAGAAGGTAAGCTGCAGGACTTGGGAAAGGAAGAAGGCAACGGTTTTAATTTGGCTGAAATTTGAATGAAAGGTCTCTATGAGTATCATTACTGTTATTGTCTTTATCGTTATTTTCATTGTAATTACTATTTTCATTATTTTTATTATTATTACTACTATTATTAGGACTAACCCATAGCTCGTATCCTACTAAGTCTTCTTTCAATCTTTAATTCTTCTTATTGGGTTTTTTTCTTCTTCTTTACCTGTTTTTCTATTCTTCATTTTAGTACTTTATTCATTCATTCAATGTTTTTATACTAGAAATACCTGCTATTATTAGAGAGACGTGTATTTTTATGTTAAGTTTATATATCAAAATGAAGTTTAAAAAAAATTATTATTATCATTGGAAAAGCACCAATTGTGGAACCAATATTCAATATGATGTTTACAAAAACACAAAGCAAATTTTATCCGCCATACGTTCTGATCACACCGAAAGGCTTCAGTCCAAATTGCCTTCACAAGGCTTTCTCCTCTCTTTTCTCTCTAATTTCACCTAACAACTGTCTCTACATCCTTGAATTAACCGTGGGCTTCGAAGCACATCTAAACATCGATTCCTACCGCAAAGAAGAAAAATATCGTCCTCTTCTCAAAGATCTCAACCGCGGCTATCGAAAAGTCCAGCTCGTTAACCTGTCCATGAGCTGCTTAGGCTTTTCGGCCAGTCGTCTGACTCTTTTCTGGAGATGTGTAAATGCATTGGAATCGACCAAAGCCATCTCAATTATATCTTAAACAAAATCTCATCAATCATTATTCGTACCACGTATTACATCTTTGCTCGAGAAACAAACCTTGGTCTAACCCGGAACTTCTTTCATATAGACAAATATTTACTAAATAATACAACCTGTTCTCTTTTTTCTCTCCCTTTAATTCTATCGTTGTTAGTCGTTGTAAGCCAGCTAAGTGCCAGTTACCTCTTTAGTGAGGCTTGCATTTCTAGCGTTCTAAGTATTTAATAAAAGAATGAAGTTTGAAAAAAAAATTATTTCAAGATGACGTTTTAAGAACATTATCACTATTGTCATCTTCCTTGTTACAGTCGGCTTTCTAAATGAATTGCTCCGACATGTAGCTAATCAATGCCAGCATACAATCTAAAATTTCAAGGAAGCGATTCTGGAATGAACCATGAGATATTGAATAGTTTTAAGATGGTAGATGGCTAATTTCATTTTCTCTGTTTGGGAGTTTCTATGCTTGATGTCTGATGTCTGATGTCTACATTGCAATATTCAAAAGCAGAAAATATTTTTCAATTAAGGAAAAGATTCATGGACATAGTGTGTCACTCGACAATCACATTCCGTATATGCCATATAAGAAATGCAATGCAGCAGTTTTGCCTCCAGCAACGTTCGAAGTCAAGACGACTCTTTGGGAGTTCTTGTAATAGCAAGGCGACTCTGTAGGGTCCTTGACATTGTGTATCCGTCGAATCTTTGATTGGTTATTAATACGAACCATTTCAACAGGGTATGCAGTGCTGGAATGAAAACGTTTTTAGTTTGAATCAAGATTTCCTTCCTTGTCATGGCTCCTAATGAATGGTCGAAACAGAGCCAAACGAGTTGACATCAAAGGAATTCTGAAGTCCTTCTCCTACCATCTCTGCCGAGCCAATCGCTGTCTACGTAGTTGAGGGTTAGCTTCGAATTTAACATACTTGACCATTGGTAGAGTGATGGAAACACATTATTATTAGTATCGTTATTACTATTCTTCGCTAGAAGTACCTGTGATTATTGATATCAAATCTAAGATCAATAAACTTGATCTGATCTCTCTCTACTCTTAGCCTTTCACTTTCTTCTTTCTTCTTTTGTTGGGGCTTCGCATAGGCCACTATAGCCCTTCCTCAACATAACTCACTAAAAAATAGGCCCGCGGATAACAAATTCCCCATGATCGATCAAATAAAGATTTTTATGTGTATGTTAGTTTATATATCAAAATGAAGCTTTGAAATTGTTTATCTAAGTGCCATACATCCTTAGCAATGAATCTAATTAGAGACACTAACAGCAAACTGTGCTGAAGGCCATCGGCTCGATCCCAGACTCACTCTCGTTTCTGAATATCTTCCTTCTGTTCACTCGTCAGGTAATGAGTAGGAACGTAGCTATTCACTATCTGCCCCAACACCGTGGCTTATGATCGCACCTCTCTAACATCACCCCCCCCCAAAGTTCCTATCGAGTATTATATTCAATTTTCCTTGTTTCTTTATAAATTAACTTAGCTTTCCTTTATATTTTTTCTTCTTTTTTAATGAGTTATGTTGAGGATAGGCCATGGTGGCCTATACAAACCCCCAACAAAGGAAGAAAGAAGAAAGCGAAAGGCTAAGAGGAGAGGGAGATCAGATCAAGTTTATTTATCTTAGATTTGAAAGATGGCAGGTTGTAAGACTCAGGAAAGCAAGAAAAAGGCATGACGTTCCATAAATTGCATGTCTTGGGATGAATGATGATTGTGAGATAGAGTTCGTGAAGTAGGCAATGAAACTTGGAAAGTGTGTGAAGGAATTGAGCTTCTGGTGGTTCTGAAATGCCTCAGAGGAACAGGAATAATCTCCCTGATCTCCTGAGAGCAATGCCCGTGAAAGTATCTATAAAAGATGGAAAGATATCCAACTAAACGGCGATGTAAGAGAGGTTGGTGAGACTTGGTGAGGTTAGGATTGTTGATAAGACGAATGGCTTTGTACTGGACTTGGTCGAGAAGACAGTCTACTATGATATACTTCACAATATTCGCCATATGGCTTATAATAAGCAACAATTGTCATTTTGACTTATTAATCGGTCTATTTCACCCCCAAAAAGGAAACACTTAATAGATAGGGAAGGATGATGGCGGCAAAATATTTGCACTTTTGCGAAAATACAGGAAATTGCGTTGAGGGCTTTACAATGGTCACTAGAACGTCAGAAAACCTCTGCATCTGCTTTGGATTTCACACTTACGAATGAATTTCTATTGATCCTTTCTTATTCAAGCAATTTCCCCATTTTTCTACCAAAACTGTTCAAAATACAGTATCACGGCGGACATTAGATGATGAGCTCAAGTAAGGTGTGCCTGGATTTCCCTTAACAAGTACCATGTTCCTCTCTCACGATCGCTGTACAAAGGGTTTTCAATGTTTGGAATATGCAATAAAGCTAATTTCTCAACCCGAATGGCAATCACGTTGAGGTCGTTGAGCAAAGGAAAGTTGACTTTTCAGTTGATTTTAGAATTTCTCACCCAGCTTCGTGGCTAACCGTGTTTGAGCTGAGGTGCTAATTTTGGAACAGATACCATCAAGGGGGCTGGGCCTCAACCCAAATTATTTTTTTTCTGAATCGTTGAGATTTGTTCGTCTCCAAGTGGGACTCTTATTTCCTATTGCTATTATGGGACACGGCCGTATACTGTATATAGAGAACCCCAGTCTCTCGTGGATCTTTTTCCTTTAATTGCTTAACTTGGTAAAAAAAAAGACCCTTTAAATTCCCCAGCAAAAGGGTTAAGGGACATTACCAACTCTTGTAGGGAGGCTAAGCCCCTACTAGCCCCCTCACCTGCAAGCACTGTTCTCACTGCTTGGAATACCTTAACTCAGCTGGGAATGCGAAGGAGCTGTGGGTAATAGAATGCCACCCCATCCTGCAGCTAAAATACCTCAGTTCGATGCTTGATGCTATGCGCCTGTTAATGCAAAAGCCCGTAGAATAACCACTGCAAACAATCAACAGTTATGAATGAGCGTATTCAATGTTTCCAAAACCACAAACTGCTGGGAATCCGTTAAAAAACTTGAGAGGAAACAGATGAAACAACGGGGCACAGAGTTGCTCATTTGATTATTAATTTTTTGGCATAATCTTGTCATCCGAGAAATATCCCGGGTCCCTGCCATCGCGGAGAATGAAAGAGAGGTGTGACCTTAGAAACTCAGAACAGTTATCCGTGGAAACAACCAGTGCAGACCGGACTGCGATGAACGTGCGATGAGATTTTGTTTATTGAGCAAGAGCAGGGTGGTTCTTACGTGTACCCATCACAAGTATAAAGGTGTACTTTCCATGCAGATGCTCTGATGGACTGAGCCACCTTCCCTTCTACTTCTGATCACTCTGGTCTGCACTTCTGAGCATTATTTGCAGTTCTGCTGATCTTCTTCCGGACGAATTCACACACTAAAAGGGAGATCTGCCCTTCGACGACAACTGCCCACGGCACTGTGCTTATCTGGGATGCAAGGGGTCAGGTAAGTGTTCCGATAACCTCTGCAGCCATCTCTCCAAGCTGTCTCTTTACTTCACCCGAAAGGGTTAGGAAATTCTCTAAATTTAAACCATCGCCGCGTCTGCCTACGGTTTACACATAATAGAGTTTTTGAAGGTGCGGTTTTCAGGTGCGCAGTCGTCCAGCTGAGCCATAACTTGGCTGTACATCCTTTATGACAGGTCAAAAACAGAAAAATCCATTTAACCTTCAAACAAAAGTTATTTTCAAAATAGACTAGGCATACGGCAGTGTATTCTTTCACAGACCCTGATGAATATCAAACAAACGTGGCACGTCTTGCAAAACATCAGATGTATAAAAACATGAGAAACATGCGAGCTGTACGGTATACCAACCACTAGAAAAACTATGTTCAGAGGTCATAGAAAAATGGATTCAAACACGCGTATAGGGGTCTACCCTAAATTGATCTTAGCGGGACAGTTTGAAAAACACCTAGGCAACACCAAAATACCCTTGTCTTACCCCGTCGCTTACCCGTCGCTTACCCCATTGCTTACGATATGAAGTCGCCGTAGATTCGGAGGTCCTTTAGGGGAGTAGAATCTAAATCCTTGACTCTTGAAAGGAGTTCTCGCCACCGTTCGAGAGCATGGCAAAATTTCTGAGATATTCCAGCTAGTAATTCGCTGATTGGAATAAACGAAAACAAACTAATGGATTGAATGAATGAGTCTATTGTTACACATTGCCCGCGATGGCACGAGCTTTTTTAAACCCGAGAATCATCATGTCGCAATGTAATGATTATTCAAACTCAAACAACCGGCTGTGACACTTCGCTTAAAAAAATTTGATAGTGATCCGAGGATCTGAGACGTTTCACTAAACTGTTGTGACAGTTGATGTTGTACAGAGCGCGCGGGTTTTGATTCAGCAAAGCGAAAACGGAACGCGATCCAAACGCAGTTTTTCGAATCTGAAAAATACGCATCTACCAGATGATGAACAGATACTGAACTATTAAATCGACGTGCGATTCTAAGATCGAAGCTACCAGCAAACCCTTTAGCACCTTGTTGGTATCATTCAAACGTACATACCCCTTGTCTGACGCCATCGGTTCTTCGAGCCCTTTCTGTCTCACCTAGCTGTTAAGCAAAAAAGTCTCTCCTCTCAGGACTTCCACCGAGTGTACGCTCACCACAATAAATACAGATAATTTCCTTGCCCTCCTTAGACACTTGTGTCAAACGACCAATAATCAATAGATGCTGGCGTTATTGTCTTTGTTGATACCGCCCTTCCCCAGCCACTGTTCTTGAAACGAGATCTTCCGTAATCTGCTTCTTTAAATGCTAAACATCCTTGGGATTATATGCAGAACGGGAGATTTTCCTATGTACGTTCTTTTTTCAGATTTCAACTCTCTACTTCTTCTCTTTTTGAAGGGCTGTTGCTCAAAAGACCCCCTATTCCTTCCTCTGTCTAGTCGCACCAGTCTCCGGAAATGTCTTCAGCAAATGAGCCAACCCCCTTGGGAGTATTGGGACGGTGTTGCTTTTATGCAAGGCAAGGGGACAAGTTCATCACTAAAATTGCTACAAATAGCGTGGCAAGGTGGACAATATGTGCTCTGACTGTGGGAATGAGTTCTAAGAGTTCGAAAAAGTTTCCCGTTTTCGCATGGTGAGAGAACACAGCGAAGGAATGCGAGATTAGGGTTAGGATTAAAACATCTGATTTGCCGCCTAACCAAGGAATCCCCAGAGGAACATCCTGAAACAGTCCGATTTTGACTTGTTCAGTGGAAGGTTAGACACTTCTACCTTCTGAGGGAACTGTTTATAAAGTGCATACTAAAAATCGGCTTCGAAGCTTCTTCATTCTAGATTGATTAAAAAACAGTGCGATTTTGACTTGTTCACTGGAAGGTTAGACACTTCTACCTTATGAGGGAACTGTTTATACAGTGCATACTAGAAATCGGCTTCGAAGCTTCTTCATTCTAGATTGATTAAAAAACAGTGCGATTTTTTCATTGGAATTGATCCACTGATATAGAAAAGATTTTTTTAGAGAACTAGGTATGCTCTATACCTTGTATGTGTTCTTACCAGCATCCCAAAGTACAGTAGATGTTTGGACACTGAGAAGATACGGTTATCGTCAGTGTCTTGGTCATTCCTTTCAATGTGACCATGTCTCATGATTACTATGCCTGCTCTCCTTACTCCATGCGAATGTCAAGCTCAAGATCTCAAGATATGTCGCTGATCGAAGGATCTGTGAGCAAAGACAAACCACTGCACTTACACTAGAGCACTCATCATCATCCACATCATAATTATCGCCATCTTCATGATGATGATCATCATTATCTTCATCATCATCATCATCATCATCTTCATCATCATCATCATCATCATCCTCATCATCATCATCATCTTCATCATCATCATCATCATCATCATCATCATCATCATGATCGTCATCGTCTTCATCATCATCATCATTATCTTCATCATCATCATCATCATCATCTTCATCATCATCATCATCATCATCATCATCATCATCATCATCATCATCTTCATCATCGTCATCATCATCATCATCTTCATCATCATCATCATCTTCATCATCATCATCATCTTCATCATCATCATCATCATCATCATCATCATCTTCATCTTCATCATCATCATCATCATCATCATCTTCATCTTCATCATCATCATCATCATCATCATCATCATCATCATCGTCATCATCTTAGTGCTTCTCCCGCATGGGATCACCTGGCCTCTTGTTTCGCCCATCTCTACCAATCACAACGGCCCCTTGTCATCTACAAGAATAGGCTTTCCGTACCTTCGATAACCCAATCCAACCACCCGTTCTCAGGTCTCCCTCATCTCCTGCGTCTCCCGTGTCTACACTGGAACACTATGCCAGTAAATTGTTTTCAAATGAGTTGCCACCAGTTCCAATTAGCTTCCAATTAGCTTCATTTAATGTTCCATCATTATCATTAGCAAATGAATAGACTGAAAGTCGTTAAAAAGCTGCTTTTTAAAATCTTCCGACGAGCATGCAAGTATGATCTAGTCACAGCAGACCCCTGAGTTGAATTAAAAAGTTTGGTTTAACTGAAATAGCCTTTAAAGCTTCCATCACAAGCTGAAACAAATTTGATCTGAAGGCAGCAAGAAACCCTAAAAACAAGCGTACACTTGTCTCTTAGAAGAATCCTGGAGGCTGTGTTTATCGAGTGGCTTCCTTTTCCTTCCGTTCGGTTTGGCCAAGCCTCTTGATTCTTATGAATGGCGAGATCTGAGGTGGATTTTTCGATTTCATTAGTCATGCTCAGCACGTTGAGCTCTGCTTGATACAGCAGGGCATCCACAACACGGAAGATTACAAAGTATGATATAAAAGCCCCTTACAGTTCAACACTGGGCTTTGTAACAAAACCAATGGATACTCAAGGAGTCGAACAAGTTGCAAGCAATGGAGAGGCAGTAGGCCTTTGCTCAATCTTTGTAGCTTCCAGCCACCATAGCATGGTGACGAAGCGAATTTTTTTTAGTTTGCAACGCTTGGGTAAGTCCCCGTTGGCTCTATTAAAGTTAACAAAGGGGAAAAGAGTAAGGCTAAGAGGACATGTACATCAAGAGCAAGTTAAAAGAGATCAAGAGATGATGCGATTAAGTTTGGTGATTTTGAATTTCAGAGATGATTTATGATTCTTTGGGGGAACAAGAAGGCAAGATCTTCCGTAGATTGCAAAGACGATACTGAAGACGATGCCAAGTCGGGTAATTTTGGCATTTTCAGGCCCCCAACTAGCCTTTCATATCATGACCATAATCTAAACAAAAATATGACTTAGACAGCAAGCTCTTTTGAACAGCTTTTCCTTCCTCTAATCAACACCGAAATGTGCTCTGGCGCGTATTGCTTCTCCTTGGATTCGTAATCTGAGCCGAAATGATCGAGATACTTGATCAGCAACGTCATATCCAGAAGGTCAAGCCCTACTTCTGACGTAACTCTTACTTGCGTGATGCAAGTCACCAGCTCAATCCTAGGTGCGTAGCATTCAAAATACTTTGTCAAATGGTGATGCAATTGCGATTCAATACAAGTGGTAATGATATATGATAATGTAAGGGATTCAATTTGAGCAGTTATTCGGTTTTTGAAAAGTGGTTCTTTCATTCCTTGTAGAAAGCGATGGGCAAAGATTTTCAGGTCTTGTCACGTCGCCCAGTTTCCTTTGGCAAGTCTACTCATTTTGAGCTATATGAGATATTAACATGACTCTGAGCAAACGTTGAGCAAACAACTGGAATAGAAAATAGCCGCTTTGAGATGCGGTGCTATCTTCGATTGCCGGGAATCCACTGGCGTGACCACCGCACCAATGAGTCAGCGCTGGCAGAGATTAGAGTAGGGGTGCCCAAACTTTTTGAAAAGGGGGTCAGATTTTATGTGGTAAAATTTGTCGGGGCCAACCGTGGCTGAATTTCTTTTACATAGAGCAACAATATATTCAAGAAGATCTAAACAGCCATGTTGTATTTCACATTTGCTTTTTTATTTCAATCTTTTTACTTATATACTCTATGACAGAGGCTGTGGGCCGGACATTTGACACCCCTGGATTAGAGGGAAGAAAGGACAGTTCAAGTTGCTGCTTGATACGGTGACGAGGAGGAAGTTACAGTGAGTGGTTTCTTGCACATGATAGGGGGGCAGGAACACTGGCTCATACGGTGATGCATGGTAGGGTAGAGGGAAGACGAGGACGAGGTCGACCACAGAGGAACTGGAGAGAAGATGTGGGGATATGGGTGGATAAGCCGGTAGAAGTCTGCGTACGGATGGCGGAGGACAGAGAGAATCTATCTATCGATCTATCTATCTATCTATCTATCTATCTATCTATCTATCTATCTATCTATCTATCTATCTATCTATCTATCTATCTATCTATCTATCTATCTATCTATCTATCTATCTATCTATCTATCTATCTATCTATCTATCTATGCCTATCTATCTATCTATTGGCCTTCATTCCCCATCGGGAATATGCCGTCCAGTGTCTCATCGCGACGTTGGCATTCGATTGCCACTACAACTACTGTTTGTTCTTATAGCATTGCATGTTCTCCAAAGTCTGCTTATATTCAGTTTTAGATTTAAAGTCATTACAGAGTTATCATCGGACAAGATCTCCTTTCTTCTCATTTTTATCTCTTTTCTTGTTGCGTGTTTCTTTCTTCTTCAGTTTCTCCACTTCTTTCTCAACTTCTTTCTCAACTTCTTTCTCAACTTCACCATCATTATCAACATCATCATCATCATCGCCGTCATCATCATCAAAGTGTTGAAGTAGGTAGGCAAGATCAGAGAAGTGCTACGATATCGAGGCAAGAGATTCCCTGATAGCATCTCCATCTTAATTGCTATTTAATCGCGAGAAGAGAACTGATTCAAAGATCGAATTGAGAGGATTTTAAGGGGGGTTGATAAACTAACTACACCATTTCAAAAATACACACTATTGATTGCCGATCGTTCAGCTAAGGGTGGAATATTAGCGTATGCACTTAACCCACACACTCTTTTCTCTTATGCTTAAAGTTTGACGCTTCGGGTGCAATCATCTATCAAACACTGCTAAAGAGCTGTGATTTATTTTCCCAGTCTATCCGTCCTTCACCTGCAGTTAATTGCTGCTTTTGGAGCCATTCACCACGTCATTACAGGCGCGGTCGGAAGCGTTTTCGCAACAACGCCATTTCAAGCAAGCGATTTGAATGCGAATTGAAGGGTAGGGCGTTAGAGCCAGGTGCACGCAGCTTTCTTCAAATATTCATCTTCCAGTGTCTAAGACCGCCGTAAACCCCGATCGATCCTGTATTGATAGAGTTCTCCCGCGCATGTCCCTCTTTTATTTTTTATTATTGATTTCTGTGGAGGAAAGGCCATGGTGGCCTATACAAAGCCCCAACATAGGAAGGAAGGAGAAAACGAAAAACTAAGAGGAGAGAGATAAGATCAAGTTCATTGATCTTAGATTTGAAAGATGGCAGGTTGTAGGACTCAGGAAAGCAGGAAGAGGGCAAGACGTTCCATAAGTTGCATGTTCTTGGGATGAATGATGAATTGTGAGATAGAGTTCGTGAAGTAGGCAGTGAAAATTGGAAAGGGTGTGAATGAATGGTGGTCCTGACACGCCTCAGAGGAACTGGAATAATATCCCTGATCTCCTGAGAACAATGCCCGTTAAAGTATCTGTAAAAGATGGAAAGATCTCCAACTAAACGACGATGGGAAAGAGGTTGGAGCGATTTGGTGAGGTTAGGATTATTGATGTTGGTTCCTACAACATTTTCACATTTAATCATAGAAATACAAGTCCATCACAAGAAATTACTCCGCATCTAGCAATTTAAGCATATCTGGTCGAAGTACGTCTCTTGTTTGTTAAGTGCACCTCTTTCGTAAGATGACCTTGGGGCTCACGAATGAAGGCCAGTGAGTAGTTGCACTGAGCAGGGAAGCTGAATCCTTCAACACTTTCTTACCGTGCTATTCATACCTTCATATGTCAAATAATTCTCAAATCCTAATGCCATCTGTTAGTTGTTTCAGATGTTCTGTGCAAATCCTTGATTTCGTAAAAAAGAAGGACGAAGCGTGTAAGACTCAACGGCGCCTGCACAGCCATCAAAAGCGCAAGTACTTGTAAGTTCATTGACCCACGGTTGAACATTCTCGTGGCGTTTAGAAAGTTTGTGGAACTGCGAATATTCTAACAGTATTATCGATTAAGCAGTCTCGCTGAAATTTCTGACCTTGCAAGAACAGCTAAGCCCGTTCGCTCATTTTTGTTCACATAAAACCACAGGCAAATTCTATTAAGACGACGTTGTATTAAGAAATTGGTAAAATAGCTCAGTGTCTTCGAGAGACATAGAGCTGGAGCTGGACCCGATAGACTCCTCCTAGCGTCATGGCTTATGCTCGCGTTTGAACAGCCGTATATTGTGATACCGTCAGCTTGTGAAGATAACTGCATACTGAAATGTTGTTGGTGTTTCAAACATTGCTGTCACATTCCTCATTTTCCCGCATGCTCAGCTGTATGGGGTCTTCAGAAGTCAGGCTGTACAATGCGAATTTTAGTAACTAAAAAGACGGAACGCTTTTGTGATTTATTGCACTCTTGATTGTTCTCATAAATCTGACAAATGCGAAAGTTAAGCGGTTCTAACAAGAAAAGGTTTGACACAAGTGTTGGTGACTTTCTGTTCAACACAATTCACTATGGTAGGGCTAATTTTTGCCCGGGTCAAGATTTGCGATGTATGAAGCCTATAAAAATCTTAAAAGTAAGGGCGACCTATCTGTGAAAACTAGAGCCAATTCCAGCCCTGCATATTTGGCTAGGTTGGGGAAAGAAATGTGATCTTGCAATTGAAGCCCCAACTGACAGCTTGATACAACTGATTGGATGAAACCGTATCAACTGTGGTGTATAGATAGGGTAAGGGGGACAAGGGACAAGGGACAATGGGACATAAGGGTTAAGGGACAAGGGGGTGAAGGGACAATGGGATGCTATCTCTCAAATTATAATAAGGTTAGGGTCTGAGAAAATGCCCAGTGAGGTAGACCTGGCAACACCATTGTACGCCAGGCAGTTGTGTGGTGCCTCCATTAAGCGAGAGGTTCAATGTTGATTCAGGTCGTTTATTTCCAGAATACTAGAACTAGATTCTAGAACTCCTGGTACACATAATTCAATGGCAATATTGATTAAAAAAGCAGAACAACTACTTTAGGCAACACTACTATGTGAATGCCAAAAAAATATGAACTAGGGTCTGAAGACTACAAAATGCCAAAACCTGATAATGCAGGGGAAGTCCATCTGCTTCGCATCGCTATGAAACCATGACCATAACAGAATTAAATAAAAAGTACAGTTGGACCTCGTGGCCTTTTAGTGGTCAACGCTTTCTTTGAGCAATCGTTGCAACGAAGCCTAATTTTCTTAAAGGTGGACGCCTCCGCAGGAAACCCATCGCAATTCAATTCAGTGAGCTTTCGACGCTTATGAAACAACTTGAACGCTGTTCATCACTGGAAGACATGATATGGAGGGGGGCTGGTGCTCTTCGTGCTTTCAAAGTCGCTTGTTTATTTATGAGTAGAGATTGACCTAAGGTGATAATGCCATTCCCACTTGAATTATAGCTATTTGTAAATTATTCTTTCCAAGCTGGTTTTAATTCAATTTGAGCATGCGATGACGTTGCTGTGCGAGTAATTAAAGGGGAGTCCCACTTGCTAAGGTGTTGATTGGACTAACAGCATGGCAAATAATTAATTAGTCCCTTGCTTGGGAGTCCTGTTGGCTTTGTGTGTTGGCGCTGTTAGCTTAGTCATGTCTGCTCAGTGTACTCATGCTATGATAAAGCACATAGCATACTTGATTTCGACAATAGCAGGGACCACAGGCAGACTGCAATGTTCCTTAAGGGAGGGCATTTATGAAGTGTTGGATGCAGGATACCACTTAATGAACTATGGTATCATGGTAAGGCTTGCGGACTCGTGACGTAAGGGATGTTGGTTCGACTCCTAGACGATTCACAACAAATGTACTCTGTGTCGGAAATGTGATGCGAAAAATTGCGCAGCGGTACCAGGATTAACAGGAACCAGATTCAGAAAATGGAGATTTGTCATGGAATATTGATTAAGTATAGAACGCTCGTATTTCGTAAGTGTTTCTCGTGTAACAATTCATGTAAAATTTGTGTTTCTACGTTTAGTGTAAGTCTTAGGGTTGTTATGTATTGCCATGCAACCTTTGCTTTTGTATTGCAATTGCTTGTCATTGTAAATTTTATGTGAATATAAAAAAATTTTTTCTCGTGCAGCATCAGTTACTGAGACAAGATGGAGGCTTGGATGGGCTTCAAAAATGAAGAATTGGATAGGAGTAACTGCTAAGCTAAAAATAAAGCCATTTCGTTCAGATGCTTAGTGAAGATTCAACCTTATTGGAATTGATGTTTTACATGGTGTTTGGCTTTAGCCAAAAATAGCAGCTTGATCATCTAACAGCTAACAGTTAGTTAAATTTAGGCCCAAATACTAAAACTATCATATCTTGCTTGAGCAATGTAGAACACAAAACTCGGCTGTGTTGCAGAAATATCGAAATACAAGGCAAATAAACTCACATAGTCTGCTTTCTACCTCTTCTGAAGCTCCCTCTGCTGCTTGAATCCTTTGCTGATGATACCTTCCTAAGTTCCTCATTTTCATTCAATCCAAATGACCATCCTTCCACCGACATCCAACTCCACAGAAACATTTCAGCCTCACTTCTCTCCAATGATCTGACAGTTATTGAGAAGTGGGGTAAAGACAACCTAGTTTCGTTCAACCTAAGCAAGACGAAACAGGCTGTCATTTCACGCAGACGTAATCAAAACTTTCCACCTGTCTTCATGAATGGTGATGAACTGGGCACTTCAGCTTCTTTCACACAACTTGGTCTTTCTCTGTCATCTAATCTCGCTTGGAAAACTCACATCCATTCCCTTGCTAAACATGCATCTCAAAAACTCGGTTTCTTCGCCAGAGCCAGTGGGTTTTTCTCATCTTCTCACCTTCTATCTATATACAAGTCCCAAATCCGTCCTTCTTTAGAGTACTGCTTCCACGTCTGGGCTGGTGCTCCAAAATCTACTCTCTGTCTTCTCGACAAAGTCCAGTCCAAAGCCATTCGTCTCATCAATAATCCTAACCTCACCAAATCGCTCCAACCTCTTTCCCATCGTCGTTTAGTTGGACATCTTTCCATCTTTTACAGATACTTTAACGGACATTGTTCTCAGGAGATCAGGGATATTATTCCAGTTCCTCTGAGGCGTGTCAGGACCACCAGAAGCTCAACTCATTCACACCCTTTCCAAGTTTCACTGCCTAATCCACGAACTCTATCTCACAAATCATCATTCATCCCAAGAACATGCAACTTATGGAACGTCTTGCCTTCTTCTTGCTTTCCTGAGTCCTACAACTTGCCATCTTTCAAATCTAAGATAAGTAAATTTGATCTTATCTCTCTATCCTCTTAGCTGCTCGCTTTCTTCTTTCTTCCTTTGTTGGGGCTTTGTATAGGTCACCATGGCCTTTCCTCAACATAACCCAATAAAAAAAAAAAAAAAAAGAGACTCTTCACTGTTCGACATTTCGGAAATGGAACAACCCGCCAAACGTAGCATTATGGGATATCACAACAGCAACAACATAGTGTTGTTTGCCAAGTCGAAAACATTTATTCAATTTCAAAAGAGCCAGAAAAATTCTTACAAATTAAAGCCATATTTGTAACAATAAGTGCTATTTCTTTACCTGGTCGACGAAATACTTTGCTGTCAATGTACTTATACAACATGTCATCATCTGCAAAGCCCAAAGCAAAGCGAAATGTCATGGCGACATTACTAGAAGCTTTATAAAGAGTTTGCAATTCAAGACCTTAATTGCAACTTTTTGAATTGGTTATTTTTTAGTAAATTATGAAATGAAGTGTTATTTTCGAAAAAAAGATGCTGCTTTCGCGGCATCGTTTAATAAGACAGCTAAGCCATTAAGAGGATTTGATTAATTCATCTTTGAATGTACTTTATCTGTTGTTGAATCCAGCAAGCTAGGAATGCTTGCTACCAAAGTTGCTAGATCACAACTCAAAATTGCGGAAATCTCCTTACAGGATTCGTATCATTTGATAAAAAATGAACCTGGGTCAAACCAAACCAAACCAAACCAAGCCAAAGGAATGATTATGTCTACTGCTAAAAAAGATCGCTAAAAATTTCATCTGAAGCGAAGTTATGCTGCACTTTGATAACCAAAGATATCAATTAGCAGTGGTCGTGTCCTTAGCTCCTTATGACCACTCATCTTATCGTTTTCACTTTCATCTAGATTCGATTAAGTTTTCCTTTCAAGATGGGAAGGCTCGTCCGGATAGCTAGATTTCAATGCATGCATCAAGCTAGCTCAACTTCTTCTTCGTCTTCTTCTTTTCGGGGGGTTTTTGTCCCACCAAAGTCGGTTCACTGGTGCATTGAGCTCTCTTCCTCCCAATCCTGTCTCTGCCATCCTACCTACTTAATCCTGTTTTTCCATGTCACCTTTAACACGAGATGTCAGAAGTTGCTTGCTTCGTCCATCTTTTATGCCATGATGCTACCATGACGTCAACCTTCCCGAGTATCTCTGCTTGGTATCAGCGATGTAGCCCTAACAGGTTCTTCATGCTAGCATACCTTGAAAAGCTTTCCGATTCTGCGTGCAAAATGATTACATAGAATGATTGTATCAATTATTACTTCAAAATATTTATATCTACGCATATAATCACTTGTTTCTTCATATTTTTCTTTATCAGCAATAAAGGACACACGTTGATAGCAGTTTTTTATCAAGCTAGCGTGTACAGATCCTTTTAAAATATTCATGATGATGATGATGATGATGATGATGATGATGATGATGATGATGATGATGATGATGATGATAATGATATGATGATGATGATGATGATGATATGATGACGATGATGATTATTATAATGATGATGATGATGATGATGATGATGATGATATGATGACGATGATATGATGACGATGATGATTATTATAATGATGATGATGATTTTCACCCTTGAAAATGCCCTCAAGAAAGATTTTCTTGACATCGAGGCGGAAACATTTTGGGACAACTTAGAGATCAGAAACTGAGCAGAAGTTCAGTGGAAAAACACGCAGTTGGATAACAGTATCGGATGAAGCAAGCTAACAATGGAGTGGATAGCCTGTCGAGTGACGTTGCATATATGGGCAAAATGCCAGACGATGAAAACATACAGTATGCGAGACAGAAGAATAGGGAAAGATAAAATAACGCTAAAATGAAATTGATAAAGAATGAAATCACACGGACTATTTTTCTCCTGCGCTCCTTACTCCTTTCTTAACCTGCCTGCGAGGTACCAAGATGACCACCCAGTCTCGGAAGCGATACTGTATCGATTTGACCTAAAGCACCAAAAAACAAAACGGTGTGTACTGTATAGCCACACATCTTTTATTCACCTGCAAGATAATCCAACCCAGATCCTGTAATAATCCTTTATTGAACAGTTGTCGGAAAGTAGATGTGAAAATTTGGTTAATAATGATGGCAACATGTTGAGAGACTTCAAATTTCATCAGGAAACCTCTACCTGCCTTTCTCGGTGGTATCATCATCAACATCATCACGCCGAGTATCCAACTCGGATCCGCTTGACTTGTTCCCTCCATCCATCTCTATCAGGCTGCTGGAAGATCATCGAGATGGTATCCAGAGTCATTTACAAGTTGATCGATGTAGGTCTGCTGTGGTCTTCCAGCGGATCCTCCTCCACGTTTAGGTGACCATAAGAGAACGCCACTTGCAAGCTCTGACCTGTTTCTCTAGGAATGACCAGTTGGCGGTAAAAGAAGGGGAAACGCCTCCAAAAATCAATGGTCGAGATAAACTTAGCCAAGACTATTCATACATACGTCAATTTTCATTGGTTTAAATTCGGACTGAGGGAAAGAGGGTAAAATCTTTGTTGAAACCCTTTTTGGAATGGAGGCCAACAAGTAGTAAGTTTTGTGAATTGCAAAAAACGTGCATTGGTCCATCAGAGCCACCACTTCAGTTGTACTCTCCCAAGTCTAATGTTGTTAAATTTGCTGGGATTTTCTTGTCAGTTGAACAAATGTTTTATGTTACAATTGGTTTGTTGTACAATGGTCAGACGAGCTCCCTGTCTCATATGACACGCAGGGCATACTGTATGCTAGTCTAGAGCCACCCAAGGAACCGTGCGGAAGAGTTCCCAACTATACAACTTTATATCCATAATAATTATTACGTTTTATATTTAAAAAGAAACAACCAAGTTAGATTCTGTCAGCAAGTCCGTTGATTCTGCGTACTTTCATTTTAAATTTTCTTGTCAATGCCGATGAATTCAGATTAAAGCGCTAATTTTGCTTATTGGCTTTCAGAGGCTAAAGAGCAGGCAAGGAGAAAGACTCCAACGGAGAGACTTTTAGCATGAATGCATTGGTACTGATAAGAAATGGAAGAATTGGTCAATAGCATGTATTTGTCAACAGATGGGGATGCTTCCCTTGGCAATTATTTCTGTCTACTCCTTTAACTTACTCCCCACAGTATTGTTTGACACAGTTCATCCCCTCAAAATATTTATCAAATCAGTTTCATTAAGCTACTGGCGCTGATGTCATGACTAGACACCAGTTTTGTCGCCAACCGTCCCCATTTATCCGAGCTTTCGAACCAATCCAATCGCCAATGATTTGCGACATCCCAAGTATGAGCTTTCGTGATGTTTTCTAGTTGTGAGTATTAAGATAAGCCACATTAATATCGTCAATTTGCCACGAACTAATGCAGACATTACTAATTATATTGTTTTAGATATAATCACAATAAATTGCGTCGAGCAAGAGAAAGGGAATCAAGCAAATCGCAGCTAAGTTATTTAGTGCCATAATCCGTTGGGCAGTATACATACCCGAAGGGCGTTTGATGTCATTACAATCAGTTTTCTCGACAAAGAAGCTGATTTCAATAGAGTCCGTTCTCTCAGATTAAATTTTTGGCACGTTCTTTAAGTTCTGATGCTTCAAACGTCAATCAATTTAGAGCATTCTTTCAGTTTCTCTTCTGGGCCAACATAAAAATTACACTTATTGTAGCCAGGTGTTATTTACCTTTAATTTTTCATACTTCCTTCACTGCGAAGCTGTTGCTCCATTTCATGATGTTTCCATAGTCTTTTGTGCATTTCAGAAAAAATTATTTCCTCTCCAGAGCCCGTGGGTAATTCTTATCTTTCCATTCCACGACCCCGAAATTGTCCTTCTGTAGAATACTGCTTCCACGTCTGAGATGGCGCTCCCAAATCCACCTATGTCTTTACGACAAGGTCCAGGTGAAAGTCCTTCATCTCATCAACAATCTCAATCTCACTAAACCTCTTCAACTTCTTTCGCACTGTTGTTTAGCTGTAGATCTTTCCACCATTCAAAAATTCATTTACGATCATTGCTCCAGGAAGTCAGGGCTCTTATTGATAACATCACTGTTGCTGAGAAGACAACCCCGTACAAAGAAATGTGGCACTTTTATCCTCTGAGGTCCACCAGGACTACCAGAAGCTCGACCCACTCCCAACTGTTAGATCCACCATGGCTTTTCAACAACATCCCAAGAAAATTCAATTTATAGAATGTCTTGCCTTCTTCTTGCTCTCCTGAATCTTTCAACCTGCCCCCTTTCAAATCTAAGGTAAATGAAATTGATCTTATCTCTCTCTCTCTCTCTCCTCTCAGCCTTTTGCTTTCCTCTTTCTTCCTTTGTTGGGCCTTGCATAAGCCACCACGGCCTTTTTTCAACATCTTCTTCTCCGTAGCCTTTTGAGGCCGTGGGTTCACCCATTGTTGCACACTACTCCTCAACCTCTCTCTGTCCTCCGCTATTCTTTTGAATTCTGCTAGTCCTTTTCCTACCCACTGTTTCAGGTCATCCTTCCACTGTCTCCGCTGCCTAACTCTGCCCCTGTCACCTTCAACATAGCTTTCGATCAGTGCTATCGCGATCTCATTCCTCTTTTGGTGTCCAGTCCAAACACTTCAGTTTCCTTCTCATGATGATCCCCATTGTTGGTTCCGATCTGTCGCCCAAGATCTCGGTTGCTTTGTTCCAGACGTACTCGTTTGCCATTTTCTCCTTCCACGTGATCTTCAGCATTTTACATGCTTCTGACTTCCTCAACATAACTCAGTAAAAAAAGGCACATAATGCACCGATTGTGACGTCACCGACTTCATTGAAACGAGGTAAGTTTAGGCAGCCTCTTTCGAGTATGGCCTATTGGTCGTTTTGTTCTGGAAGTAGGCCGAGCAAGTGTCTGGAAGCAGAGTTCAAACATTGACATATCACAGCTAAAGGATTGAAATTTGTACAAGGTAGAATAAGCAACTTCAACTCTAACCTCAAGTATGGATGGTGCGAAGAAAGCAAATGTGCCTCGTAAAGACCCATGGGCAAGGTTTGAAGCGTGGAGGTACCATCCTGAAATGTTGCCAATGGCCAACGTCAGAAGAATGTTTCCAGGCCTGGGACTAGGATTTGGCGCATTCTTGGTAGCTTGTGCGATCGAGAAAATGTTCTTCGATGATGACCATGGCAAGCATTGATGTGTTCCGATTGGTTTATTGTTTTTATTGCAAATTGTTAGCTGTGTATGATACATCGAAAGTGTGTTTACTTGAACGAACTTGTTTCAAAAACTTCGCGAAACGAAGCGATATAATCCTCCTTGAAACTGAACGCAAACGAGATTGACATTTTAAGGACTTAGAAAGACTTGTAGCAAAATTTTTTGTCATAAGTGATCCAATACAAGAGATTATTTACAAACTGATTGCCTTTTACCTTTCTTTCATGTTATCCTTTCTTTAAATTTCACCAAATAAGTTTTTTTGGTGATTTTTGATATTCATTCTTCTTTCAATTCATTGATTATGCAGCATTTTCAATTTTTTATTGACCAATATTCAAATCAAATTGTGTAGTGGTTAGAGCACAGATCATCTGAAGGTCCCACGTTTGCTAGTAACCTTGTCCCGTGTGTAGCCCCTACCTTTCCACCCTGTGGTCTTCCACAGCTAGTATTAAGTGTGGGAGTCAATTGAACTTTTTGTCACAAACTTAATTTGTTCGCATTTTTTAGCTCACATGGGTAAGCTAACCTTGATCTTCAAAAATATAAATTTATTCCATCATAATTTTTCATGTTGGTTGGAAAGAAGAATGAATAGCTGTATAATCTATACATTGAAAAGGACTGCTCGTGATCTACAGTAGAAAGTTGGGAGAAATAGAAAAAGCCTTAGTTTACTTTTTATTCCAAAGAAGTAATATCATACAAATTTACAGATTTACAAAAGCTTTTAAAACTAAGATCATATTAATTGTTAAAAGAAAATAAGAAGTTAACTATACAAGTACAACTTGCATAAAACCAAATTGTAATGCTTTTAGGAGAAACGTTCTTTTAATATCTTGCTTTATCTTCATGTTTCATCTGGCTATGCCTCCTTCTAAGATGGAAGACAATAATGTTGTGTCTTGAAGAGCATGCTCTACATCAGACTCTTGCAGCCTCAGTGAAACCTGAAAGACAAAAAATAACCACTTTTTAGATTCAAAACAAAGTCATTTCTTACATAAAATTGCCTTCAATTTATCTCACATTCATTAAGCATAAAGCCTGATATACTACATTACATTCTAAGAATGAAAATCTCATCTCACCTTTGTAAGTCTCAAATTTTTTCCTTGCTTTAATGCGATTATCCCCCTTGCCTCCACAAGCTGACAAATTGATGAGAACTCCTCTTGTCCAACAGAGCTCAACTGCCTTTTTTGGCAGACTACAGTATAAGTTGCATGAAACTGAAAAAGGGAACAATTCAGCTAAGAAAATTGAGCTGACAATTAACTAGTCCAAGTGTTTTCAACATTCAATGGGAGTTCTTTTATAGCTTGGAGGAATGACAAGCACACAGTCAGTCAATGGTCCTGCTCTAAACTTACTACTCAATTTACAGCTAACTGAACCAACTCTAATTATTTCCTTAAATAACAAACAACAAATATCATAAGCTGTAGTAATAGATCATTGAAGAATGTCACACGACAAGTCAACAAGATCAACATCATCCGGAAGGAAGCAATCAACATCACAAAGATCAAGCACAATATAAATACGCAACATGGCCAATTAGAATAATACCTTAACAAAATGATGATAATAAATAATTTGTTAACCCTGAAACGCTACTCAAACGATCACTTGAAGTGTGTCATTGCCTCAGAAACTGAGCCAAAGCATTGTTATTAGCTAGCTTTTGGCTAGTTAAGAGAAAAGACAGCTTCACAGGTGAAGATCAAATGTCTTTAGTGCTAAAGGTTCTGAATTCAGTCCAATTCCATTGCTGTTTCTGCACACCTTTTATATACCCAACCAACAGTAGGACTGGAGGAAAAGACACTGGATATGGTCACCCTTCTTTAAAATGGCATGGCTTGGGGTGGCACCTCTCCAGAATGATGCTCCCTACCAGCTCAAGTCAACTTTAAAATTATGGAGACAAATTCAGTTTCAAATAAAAGTACATCCTACCTTTGGGAGATCAATCTGCTTTGATTTTTCGTTTTTCAGAAGAAGAATCAGAGTGCAAATGAGAATTTTCTGCTGCAATGGCAGAGAATCTTTCCCACCGCTACGACTTGATAAACTTGAACTGTAAACTTCAGCTACAACCTTTGCCACATGAGACAGGGTAACTTTTTGGATCACAGGAGTCCTACAGGCTCCTTCCTTTGTTGGGCTGTTTGTGACAGACGCAAGGATTTTCTGCCTTTTTGTTGCAACCTCTACCAGCTCAACAGATCGCCTATAATTGAAGTTACACAATCAGTACCAATGGTAACTCAAGAAAGCATCGTCTGCAACTAACATTTTTCTCTATCTGTACAGATGAAAGGGGAAGCTAAATTGTTACACTTAATTTTCAAGATGGAATGTTAAAAATAAATGTTAAGGTGGAATGTTAAAAATAACCTTATTCAAATCAGTACCTCATAATATCCAGCGCTTTTCTCATATCCCCAGCAACAGAAGCAACTTTTCTTGCACAAAACTGGATGGTGTTCTTGTCTACAAGTCCCTCATTTACCTGTAAAAATAATTCAATCACATCATCGCCATCTGATGAAATAATATTGCATTTTGATGCTATTTCATCTGTCAGTTTTTTCTCTCAAGCTAAACCTTACTTTGGCAGGGAAATCTTTTATTTGGTGTCATGGTCATCAGTCCATTTGGTGTCTTAAATTTTTGTTCTTGTTTTGTATTTCTGTTTCTTTTGCTTCTCTTCTGATGTTAAAGGAATTTTTCAGTGCCGTTCTTAACGGAAACAGATAACATAATGTCGATTTCTGCTATGGCGGCACATAATATTGTATAGTAGTTGTTTCGTTTCAATTTTCATTGACAAATATTTATATATATATACATATGTATTATATGAATATAAAAAAATCTTCCAAGATTATCAGACTATAATAGACAAGTGGGTCCATGCTTTGAAATAAGAAGCACGGCTGGAATAAAAGTGAATATAAACTTACATCCTTCAGCCTTTCTTGCAATATTTCAATGATTTGGTCTTTATTATAAGGAGAAAACTGAAGCAGCTCAGGAAGACCTGTAGTAGGGATAACACAATGAATGTTGTAAAATAAGCATAGCTCTAAATGAAAAATCACACTTACTAGATACGTAGGACACATGGGCATCTTAAAGATGCACAAAGAGCGTAAGATATTGCATGCTACCTACATTTAACTTTTGCTTGCAATCTTGGGAGGATTCTGTCCGTCAAATCCAATGCATTTGCAATACCTAGAGGATAAAGGTTTATGAACACATTTTAGGTGACTGAAAATGAAATTAATTTGGGAAATGGTACACTAAAATGATAAATTATTTCATTTCTCTGTGCTTTTACTTCAAGTCTCTTGTGATACAGCACAATGCTAGCCCTATTTGCACAAAAACTTGTGTCTGGAGAATAGTGATAAAATGGATTCTAAACCTTCCTGGTATACAGGACCAGAACTCATCTATTGTAAGGTGCAAGCCTTTAACATTAGGAGGGAAGCAACATCCAGATGAAGGTATTCTAGTCTACTTTCAAGAAAGCCCTAATGAATGAGGAATTCCTCTTTGCCTAGGTTATTAATCAGAAAATTGTTTTTAGGATTAGAAATGGCAGCTAGTAATCAGAATTGCCAGTGGGTTTTCCTCTTACCTACTAAGATTAATCTTGAATTGGGCAGTGATGGCCATTCAAACAGCTTGTACAATATTTCTTGATTTTTTGATTCTAGTTGATCTATCTCATCCAGAACAAGCACGCTACAATGAAACAAACAAAATCAAAAATAAGAAATCAGAGTACAGAAACAACCGAATACAAAATATTTTGTTTTTAGATGTCCTCAGTAAAAATATTTGTTGGAAGAGTTGCCACAAGAACTTTTACAAGAAAAATGAACTGAAAATTGCCTGCATACATTTTGCAACCTTTGCTTTGAAAAATTTTTTCCAGAAACTTTTCACTGTCTCTACATGATGGTACTTCTTTTGAAATTTGGCTAGCTATTTTTTGATAAATATTTGTTGACTGATTCAATGACATGCAATTGACCCATACTTCTTTAAATTTCAAATTTTCGTCCTGAAAAATAAAGAATATTTTACAATGATTTATGCAAAACATTGACAACAATAACAAATCCAAAAAATCAGCATGATCATGATTGTAGCTTTGATCATTAGATCATCATCATCACCAAAACAGTTATCATAAACAATCAACAACATCATAATGCAAACAGCAGAAAGTAAAGGAAATAATAATTCTTTTCAAACTTCATTCTTTTATCAAATACTTTAAATGTTACAAGTCTCACTAACAAGGTAACTTGCATTTGGCTGGCTTACAACGACTAACAACAATATAGAAATAGAAGAAGAAAGAATAAATTGTATCATTGAGTAAGTAATAGTTAATAAGAAAGGAGTTCCAGGTTCAACCATGGATTGTTTCTCGAGCAAAAGATGTAGTAAGTGGTATGCATAATGATGGATGAGATTTTGGTTAAGATATAATTGAGATGGCATTGGTCGTTTTCAATACATTTTCCCTTCTTCTTCCTATCAACTTGTATTTTTCTTCACTGTTTTTAGCCAATAAAATTCTTCATTATTGAATTCAACGCAGATAGCTAGTTATACACTACCTGTCAATAGGGTTGTATAATTTTAGACTTTAACTATGTTTAATGAATCAAAGTTTGAAAAAAACAATAATAACCTTTATCCTTAGCATGACTTTAAGTAGCCTTAACTTGGGCAACTTGATACAAAATGTCTGCCCAAAGTATCTTAGCCAGGCACAAACAGGACGCTATACATCCACCAACTTTCAAATTAAAAAATACCAGCCAGTTTTTATATCAATACTGCTTCTCACCCTCAGTTTTTGCAAAACTTTATTCAAGCAGACAGTCTTGCCAGTTCCTGGAGCACCAGACACATACAGACTTCCATTTGTACATCCTTTCAAGCTTCTATCCATGAAATCAGAAATTATTGATGTTTCCCTTTCCCTACAAAGCATTCTCTCAGGAACTGATGTGTGCAGCTGCTGTCGAATCAAGGCATACTGCTTGCCTGTAAATGAATCAGAGGAGATGCTTAATTCTTACATTTTATCACAAGGTCTTTGCTACCCAAATGGTTCCAAGAATAAGACAGGATCTGTACATCCCCTTGTTGTTAAATGAAAAAGGTTGACAATTTTCATTCATAAAAACCCAAGCCAGACTGCATGAAGATGTGGACTTTATACTCGCCAGTTTTCCCTGGCAACCATAATCAGCAGAAGAGCAAACAGAAGAAAATTTGGTGGTAGATATACAAGCTTTTCTTCAACGCTTTAAGCCTAAAATCTAAAATGTTTCCAATAAGGTAATACAATCAAAATAGCACAGAAAAGCTGGAACTTAAAAAAAGCCTGCAGTCTATTAGATGCTCCCAAAATAAGTGTTGTAAATCATATTAAGGAGACTAATCATAATAGATGGCGGCATGTAAAATGATGAATTTACTCTGTCTTAAAGTTTCACCTATCAACATTTCAGAAACTTAAAAAAAGACAAGCTATAGAAGCGCATCTATAGGATTTGAAGCAACAGAAAGAGCCATGTGACCAAATTTTTTATCGGCACACTATGTTACTAATTCACAAGGATTTTGGAAAGGAAACTGCCAGTGACCCAAGCATAGTTGGCTTTTCAATTCAAAATTGAGTGTGAAAACAAGCATTGGAAAAAATGTTTTGCGATGACCTGGAAGAATGTAGTGTGTGCGTGGGTGAATATTGTGCAAGATAGAAGGAAGTGGAAGAAAAGAATTTTCCAAAACCAGATGAGGGACGCAGCCTTCAAAGTGAACACGTCATGTCATCGCAAATGACCAAACTCTAAATATGATGGCTAGAAAAGGCAGCTATTACTAGTCTAAGCTAAATATAACTGTTAATATAATAATTAAGATCATTTTTGTAACATAACAGGACAAAATATGGTACAATACCCACTGTTTCAAAACGGAGAGCAATGAGAAAAAAAAAATGGGCAAAAAATTATGGGGACAACTCCTTACAATACCGAGTGATTTCAATACAAGAAAGCCGCCAACATGAAAGATGCAATCTTAACGTCATGATCAACATACCATCTTGTCTGCATAACCCGAGACTTGAGTTTTTCTTTCGCATCTCTGCACTTTCCATATCCATTTCAATCTTCTTCTGCTTCATAGGAGAACCATTATTGCACGCACCCTCTATAATTACTTCGCCATCAACGTTCTCTTTGCAAGAGATATCTACAAATCAAAGGAAGCGAAATCTTTTTCAGTCTTTAATCTTACCCTTACCATGAAATTGAACTAGGCCAACTAGATTGAAGTTGCTAGGTAACTGCTACCAAAATACGCATTGAAGGCTAGTCCGCTTAAAATAAACTTCCCAAGTCTGTCCCAACATTATGATTTCAGATTCGATTCATTGCGTGCTTCCCATTAACATTGAACATAACTGATTTGGCCTTAATGCAAAGTT
The DNA here is from genome assembly GCA_964026355.1 of Pseudorhiza aurosa. NCBI lineage: Eukaryota > Metazoa > Cnidaria > Scyphozoa > Rhizostomeae > Lychnorhizidae > Pseudorhiza > Pseudorhiza aurosa. The sequence continues at coordinate 8,742,155 of OZ032121.1, forward strand.
CACCCTACATTTGCCATGATACAGAGCACGTGCGTCGAAGACTAACTTACCGTCTTGAAAAAGCCTCTTCCTCGGTGACAATGTTCCACTAATTGCCGGATTCACTAAATTTGAATGAATTGTCTTGCTGCCACTACTTCTACTTTTTAAAGGAGATGAATCACGCAGAGGGGACTCTTTCAAGAGCGTGACCTTAGAAGGGACGTCGTCATGTCCTACAAAAGTAGGCCTAACATAAGCTTCACTGCGCGACCCGTCCTTTACCAGACAATCAATCTTTTTCAAATTAACTGGAACACTCCTCCGACATTTCCTTGCTCTGAAGTCGATTCTACCTTGATTTTCACTAGATCTTGTTCGCATAGCCATGGCGATCGTTTCCAATTTCTCTCCAACAGAAATAAGGCCAAGGATAAGAATATTTTCCCGCGTGATAGTAACAAAGATTTTGGCGGGAGATTATGAAACCGCTGGCCATTTAGGACACTGTGAAATTCACAGGGAGTCTAGACTCCCTATCAAATGCAAGTACAATGCAGTGTAAAACTTTTTTAGTGAGTTATGTTGGGGAAAGGCCATGATGGCCGACGAAAAGCCCCAACAATGGAAGAAAGTGAAAGGCTACAAGGCATGGGAAATAAGATAAAGTTCATTGGTCTTAGATATGAAAGAGGCAAGTTGTAGCATTCGGGAAAGGAAGAAGAAGGGAAGACGTCCACAAATTGCACTTTCTAGGGATGAATGACAATATTTGGGTAAAATTCCCTTGCCCGGTTATTATTTTGATGCAAATCGACTGAAAAAAGTTATTCCTTAATTCTTATTATTTTCAAATAAAAAGTTTTATTTTTACTATTTCCGCCGCTCCTCGTTATCATTTGCCTTCCTAATAGTTTACTAATTCTTTCGAACTTAAATTGTTTGTCCGATGTCCTTCTTTGTAAGTGTTTCAATTCGAAGGCACACACGAATTTGATTTCTCATCTATAGCTGTCTTTTAAACTCAACGAATGGTGATTACACAGTATCTGTTATCTTATGGCTTCGTCGTTTAGTTGGAGATCTTTCCATCTTTGCAGATACTTTCACGGGCATTGCTCTCAGGAGATCAGGGATATCATTCCTGTTCCTTTGAGGCATGTCAGAACCACCAGCATAAATGGAAAATAGAATCTTTGATTTTTGGATTGTATCAAACTTCTTCAAAGTCTCGAAGATTGATTCCAAGTCAGAAAGTTAGCCGTGGACAGAGGGTGTTTGAAGGAAATGTCGAAAGCCTAGATGACGAAGCGGGCAATCCACATTTGTTGATTATCGGTGCAACACATTTTCTCGAAACTGAAATGTCTCTCTATAGTTGACTCCTTGTGCATTATTCGCTACATCTCATTACGAAGTAAAGATACTCAAGATATGGAGATGTTTGCAAGCAGGGCCGCTGAGAGGATTCATGGACCCCGGGGCAGTAGGAAAGATTATTTGCAAGGCATACTAATTCATTTCTATTGAGATATAATTCATGGGCCCCTGTAGCTATGGTATGGGCATGTAGTCACGAATAAAGGAATATTAATGATCACAGTCTTGCAAGGACAAGTGGAAAGAAGTGGAGGAAGAGGAGGAAGAGGAAGACCAAACAGAGAATTCACGAACGGTGTGATAGAGTGGATGCAACTGGACGGGGGTAACAGCAATGAGAAGGGCTGAAGACAGAGTTTGGTGGAGGAAGGAGACCATCAGAAGGGTGCAGCAACGGCCACAGCTACGGTGAAGAAGAAGACAGCTATGGGTCCCCGGGTCACTGACCCCTCTCACCCCTCTCTCATCAGCACTGCTTACAAGGCAACAGAAACACGTTAAAACTGAAGGCTTGGTCTGTTTGTTTAAGTTGAATATCTACATTGATAAAGGACATTCTTATTAAAGCTACGAATGTACACATGAGCACTAACTTGTGAGTGAATTAAACGGCTGGCTTGACAAGAGACTTTCAACGGATTTTCAGACCACAAATAAAACACAGAGCCTAAGCTTTTTTAACAGTGATAAGAAGCCATTCACTTAGAAAAGATATCAGACAGTTGTTTGAAAAATCTTATCATGTGAGTCTAATTTGCCAAAATTGATTTTTGGGGTAGGGCATGCGCTGCCACAGTGCGGCAGCATTGTTGTGCGGGACCAATGCTTAAGGGAGTCGTGGGTTTGAATAGTGCCTGGTTCCCCATATACGCAAAATCGGCGAAGAAAGCAATAGGAAATCATCTAATACGAATCAACTTCCCTAGAAAACACTCGCAGGCCAATCCTCCAGTTTCTGCTTCGCTTGAAATCGAATATCATAAGCAGTTTGTGTGCATTTACTTCAATTATAAATATACCGTGATTGGGACATCGCAGTGGAGAGATCTTTGGCCTATTATCTCCAGTTTCTGCTTTGCTTGATATCGAGCATATTGCACGGCTTTTAAGGTGAGAAACCTTTCAGAGCTCGGAATCTTTCTCTTAAGATATCTAAACACATCAAGAAGAGAGATGCTTCTGGCTATTTCATACTTTGACTGAATGATACAAATATCGAGTTTTCCTACCAAGTCTTGCTTACTTTACACGGCTACCTTATTTTACCCCAATGGCAACCATGTTCAGGACTTTACGAAATGGTGAAACAGAAGTGCTCTGGACGGGGGTTTGACCCTGGTTCATGTTTCCACATGCAAATATTTTGGTAAGACCTTCTGGTGCATTCTGGAATCTAGATGATGGTAAAAAACGTGAACATGGAACTAAAAAATAAAATATAGGTTTGTATAAATCGCTATTGAAATGTTTATGAAAAAGAACGTTAGTTTAAGATACGAGGATTGTGAGGAAACCTGAAAAAAAAACTAACTGGAACGTATACCATAATGAGTCCATCACTTTAGGCCACCATCGTGAGTACACTGGGCAGTCTGTTTGCAATGTCAGTGCAACTGATGGGTGCAAGCCACACCAACAAAGACAAAGCTTGTTCTAGGATTGAATGGCGCTGTTTTACCGATCTCGGAAGGGTCGATAGATTAAATGTACTTGTAGGCGAACGGTCTCGAGGACAGGATATATTTGCTCCAGAGGGGTGGGATGGAGTGGGGAGGGGAGGGCTTTGCAGTCGGGTCCCCTCACTTGGTACTACAGCAGATTACCCACTTCACCAGCGGAACCGCTACTGAAGACGACTAGATGAAACCAGAGGATCGCTGCGAATAAATGCAGATTTGAAATGTTCGCATATGGAACAACCATTTGCTCTGGGTTACTTGATAGAGTGCATCCGGTGGCTGAGACGTAAAATTCAAAGCGTCCCATGACAAGTCAAAATGTGGGCAAAGTCGAAATTTCAAGAGCTCAGAGATAAAGTGTTTGCTCATCGACCCAGTGGTCAGTGAGACTCGGGCATCAACTCTAGCTAAACGTCTCTTTAGAGCGCGGAGAGTCGCTAGCTCTCTGTAATTCCAGGCGTAGGAATCACGATGTGTGGTCACATATGGGGAAAGGACAAGGGCACAGTTCGATAAGCACAGCTTCTCAGTGTCCTAAAATCTACCTTCGGGTGCTACATAGAAAGGGTCAATACTACTAAAATCTTAAATTTAAGATAAGAATCTGATTGCACCATTGCAGATGAAGAGCTCAGTCTTTACGGACCAAAATCCTAGATTCCCCTGCTTCCACGCGAAATCCTTAATTTCCGTCCATTGTGATATGAATTCCTCTCAACCAAGGCCCATCAGGAAGGAGACGGCAAATTATATCTTCATAGGATATAAACGTGTACAGAGCTGCTTGAGGGGATTGCTCGGATCACTCTATCAGTAGGTGCTCTCTGTGGTTTAACTATAAATGAAAACCCATTCGTCAATTATTTTCCATTCGAAATTGCAATTTCCTCGCCAAGACTTACGGGCTGATCAAAGGCTCTTTCTCTTGCGGAAGATTGTACTTCTTTCGAATCTGCTCTGATCTTGACTCCTCATCTTCATCGTCCCCGCCGACGAAATAGACCTTCTTCCCTTTTCTTCGTTCAAATATTTCTGGCTTCTCAAACAGTTGCACTTTCAGCGTCCTCCTCCGGTAATAACAGTACCTCAGGCAGACGTAAAAAATGGCCATGGATAGGAGGATCATCAGCAGCGGGAAGAGAATGATGAAAATTGCCAGCTGTACATCGCATTCTTTGTAATACCACATGTTCGTGGGGCAGTTGTGAGGTATGAAGCCAAAGAAAGGGTAGATATGGCAGGATTTGGTCTTCTCGCACCAGTAACATTTTCCCCTCTTTGTACACGACGTGCAGCTTGTTTGCTCACTGCATACGTTCGATTCGTCTGAAACTGAGCAAATCAGAATTAACCCTCCCACATCTGTAAATGGATGTTCTTACTAAAAAGCCCCTACCTACACAGCACACCTTGGCAGGTTTTCGAATGGTTCCGTGACTAAGGCCCTCCGCTATGTAATTAATGGCGGGTGATTCAAGACGAAACTCGAGCGTGACTTTAAAGTAAAGCGAAGGGTGTCACTGTATCATCAAGAGTGGGAATCACGAAGTGTGATCAAACCGGGGGGAAATACCAGTACACTGCTCGATAGGCATAGCTTCTCAGTGTCCTCGAATCTACCTGTTGATTCATGAATCATAAGAATCTTGAAATGACGTCACGTTATGAGAAAGAAGCAGTACACTGCTTGATAGGCACAGCTCCTCATGATCCTGAAATCTACCATCCAGAAACCACCAAACAGGTTTTAAAGCAGGTGATGGGAATGAGAGCCATTTGGGTTTCAAGGTTGGGCGCCCATTAAAACATAGAAAGTGCACTGCCAATAAAATGTTGGGGCCTTTGTTGGGGCTTTGTATAGGCCACCACGGCCTTTCCTCAACACAACTCGTTAAAAAATGTCCTGCTTCTCTTCGGGGAATTCGGGCCTATTAATTGATGTCGCATCATGCTTCGTTTAGCCATTGCTCTGATGCAGACAATAAAGCAGCTGCTATCCCTGCTGCAACAGCATGGTTTTTGATAAAATTAGCCAAGAAATGAATCAAGCAACCTCAGAGAGATTGATAGATGCTACTGACATCTCAACCTATACACGGCAGTTTGAGATAAAATAGCAATTTTCCTCACACTTTGCATTCCGAAGATGCCTTCAGGGTGTTGATTGGCTATACTGCTTGAAATCCCGAAAGTTTCAACAAAGCAGTGCAAGGGTTACCCCAAGTGGGGGAGGTGATAGTGTTGCCGAGAAAGAAACAGCCCAGCTTTTATCATGGTGATGGTCCCAGGATAGCAAATCTCTCTTGCAAGGCAACATCTATCTATAGGATTGCTGAAGAGAGATGACTCACAAGGGGAGGATAGCTCAGTGGTAAGGCACTTTTACACAGATACTATGGCCAGAGGTTCAAGCAGAGCCTCAAACTTAGCTCCCGATTAGAGTTAGAGATGTTGCCAGCCCTCTGCAATCAAGTGTGCAGGAATTACAAAGTGCTGGAAAGATGTGGATGAAAGACCAGACATAGAGAGGAAAGATAAGGGCAACATATTTGGTGAATTCTATATTGAGTGGAAATATTATCACAGAGTTGCTTTAAAAATCACATAGCTAATAGATTGCCGTTTAAAATCCATTGGGAGCAGATGACAACCTGTCTTATCCTGCTATGGTTCACTCTGATTTTTGTATCAAAAATTGTCCTGTATAACACTTAACAAGAGAAGAGAATTACATAGCCTCATACCTGGTTGGTCAATTTCTTTATTCCTCTTATTACCAATGCAATGCTTGAAATCTTCTTTTTTTCTTCCAATGCACATCTCAAGAATATTACACCACGAACAATCTTGGTCACCATTACACTCATCTTCTTGCTCAAAAAGTTCACAATAACGTTCTGTATTTGCAGCTGTACTTGGAACTCTGGTCGCATTTGAATAAGTGACAATTGGTTTAATGGTAACCTTGGGTTCTGGAGCTTTCACGGTATTCTTCTTTGACCCTAACAAAGAGCTTTTACTTGGTTTGCTTGGCTTTTCACCTGCGAAAGCTACCAGGGGGTCTCTCGTTGATGTCTCCTGCATTTTAAAATAATTCAGAGTGTGAGAAATTGCACATTTTTTGTGTTCCCTCAAATGCACTCAGTCATCTGTAAATAAGTAAAAAAATCATCTTACTTACAAAGTTCAGGTCTATCTTTGACTTTTGATGAGATTTTTCCTTGCCAGCTAATTTAATCAAAGCATCCAGATCACTGTTTGTTGGCTTGTTATTAATATTCTGTACATTCTTGTCAATCACTTCTGGCTTCAAAAAATTTTTCTCATTGTTGACACTACTACCAGTAAAGACTGAGGTATTTTTGTTCGTATTTTTCTTCTTCTTCATCTTTTCAAGGTATGCAAGCATCTTCAACAATTTCAGAAGTCGCTTTAATTTTGACTTCCTTGATGCATTTCTTGTTCCTGCTGATACCTTACTGTCAATTTCACCTGAAGGAAATCAGTAATTTGACAATGAAATTATGAATTATGTTGTAAATTGTGTCATGAAATGAGGAAAAGTATCAATTCCAATGGATTCTTGCCTATCAGCATTTTCTGAAAATATCTATAAATTTTCGGAAACTTTGAAATGCACTCTCAATGATTCAAATTGATTCACAGATCTCTCTACACTTTTAGAAAAAGCTGAATAGTGTTACTCAAGCTGAAATCTTTAATAGGGAAGGAAACCACAATAACATTTTCAAGCTTTCCTCCTGTGACTCAGGCATGCATTGATAACACAAATCATCTTTGTGAAAAAATTCATGATATAACCCAGTGGTTGTGGTTGGAATTCGGGAAGTTCGACAAAGCCACAATGGAAGCGCACTGTTTAGTTAATAGGAATTTTCGAAATAATTGAATTCGTCCATATGAATTGTCCTATTTTTACCACCTATAACAATAACTTGTACGTCAAAATTGTCGAATCTCCATCTCAATCATTCCTTCTCAAATACCAGAAAAATTATGGCTTGGATTTTTCTACGATCGTTCAGTTTCTGGCAAATGCTAGCCTTACCTAAATTAGACGTTCTTGATTCGCTCTCCTGCTCTTTTTTCAAGGCAGTTACCATCTTCATGATATCTCTGATGCTGGAGTCCCTCTTGTCAGCAGCTTCGCATCTTTCGTAGGTCACCCTTCCAGGACATTCAATGCTCGCAAAACTTTTGCCATAATACCTTTTACACGTTCCGTCACACCAGTAGCAGAGAGGATATTCGGCATGGCAATGTTCACAAGAACTACTACGCATAGAGCAGTCAACTTGAATATGGCTTCCGTCTTCAAATGAAAACACGAAATTGATGCAGAGAAAAATTCCAGCAGCTATCAAAATCCTCATGATTATTCAAATTATGATAAGTCAAATTATAATATGGAGTTGAACCGCTTTACTGCTTGCGTGTGATCGTTTGCTTATTGGATAAATGGACTGCGAATGTATACCTAAGGGCCTAAGTCGCACGCTTAATTGTGTACAACCAGATAATCAATGATTTACAGCAGCCTTTGCTTTAAAAAATCTAACTCGTGCGTAGTTTCTTCTTCCTTTTTATCCGTAGCTTTTCCGTTGGCAAGAGGATTCATACGACCATTTCATGCTCACTTGACGGTTATTTCTTTCTCCTTTAATCGTTGTAGGCCTAGTAGACTCACGACATGTCCACTTCTTGCCTTAAACTTCGCTATCGAAAATTCTTGAACGTGGAGAAGACAATAACGATCCTTCTTTCTGTAAACACCTCCGAAGTGAAAATTTTCTCAATACCGATAAAATGGCTAATTGTCTCGACACGAAACATAGGACGACCCGTTTCTTTCAATGGTCAGATAAAAATGGTGTAGGTTTGTTGTTGAATAACTCTCGTGTTAGTCAGGGGGTCACCACCAATAATTCATATACTGTATATCTGAATTTGCTTCAAGAGCTTGGCAATTACTTGAAAGAAATTAGGCAGGAACGAATTTTCATGCCAATGACCGACAGAAATAAGGGTAGTAGTAGCAGAATTGCCTTGTTATCATTCAAAAATGTCCAAATATAATGAGAGAATTGTTTTTTGGGGAGTAAAGATATAAAATGCCTTACAGACTTACAGATGCACTTGAAGAAGGAAAAAATTCTATTTTCCGTTTAAACAAGAAATCTTAATCAATTAATTTGTTTCTAAGTTTCTATTCATAGTCTTTTACATCCTTTATGGACTGTAGGCTTTTGAGTTTTATAACTTTAATTTTTTTCTATTTTCTTTGTTACAGTGCTTCTCTTGATAGCAGCTGACTGAAGTAGCGGATTAAATGGCCCTGTGCAAAAATCGTATTATGATCGTTATTGTCATAATTACTAAGTCTTTCTACGTAGAATTCTGCACTTGCTCAACTCCCAAATTTTCACGTAGCTTGATGATTTGTGATAAAGCAGGATAGTTACCTAGATAAGCTGCGTCGATTCTTCCCTATTGTAATCTTTCAAAATGAAGGGTCCAGACCTAATGACTAAGATAAGAAATGCTGAGGGCGCTAAAATATTCCCATATCTGAACTGTTACAGACCAACGTGTTGCCATGACTCGTAAGCAATCAAAGACTAACCACCTTCGAGATTAGAATGCTTTCTGATCTGCTTTTCAAATTGTGATATTCGCGGGATACTTTTTATGATTATCATTGAATATCACCGTCTTATGACTTAGAATTTCACAAGAAATTACACTGTTAAAGTTAAAAGATTCTGCTTAAGGTAAAGACAGTACATGAAAGAAAAAGGGTTCATCTTCATCTTTATGGCGGGAAACTCTTTAATGTGCTTCCATTGGAAAGCCGCAGCTTCAACAAACTAGACTTTTCAATCTTTCTAGGTAACCGCAACAATTCACTTTCTTTCAACGTGACTGTAAATAACATCCTCCTTTATCTTTTATTCCATTTTTCTGGACAAATTTTTCTGACAGCTTTTAGCAGTTGAAGTGCTCATCCAGTTTCAATGTTCGTATATCATAATGATTATCATTTTTACGAAATCGTTAGAGCTTTCTGAATACAGCCAACCTCCGTCTTTCTCGATCGACTTGGAATTTTCTGCATATGCTCTTTGTTATCAAGATCAATTATTTTGTTTAGAATCTTATCTAAACACAAAGCAGGTGGGGCGACTAAATTCAATCATAAATATTCTCCTATTTGAGTTTCATACTTTTCCTTTCAAAACTATCCGGTGACAAGCTGCTTTCTGTGTTGGCGTATTTCTATTCTCCCTCCTTGCTAAATTAGCCGTAGGGATAGAAATTGTTTGATAAACAAAACCCGTCTTTCGATTAGACAGATTTCTGAATCGGGATAAAATATTAATTTGCGGCTTTTCTTGTCTTTCAATGGGTCATGTTCAATGAAATTACGAATTTTCCATCGAGAATAAACCGATTTTTACCTGTGCTAAAGAAAAAGTAAACCACTTCGCGAAAGTGTCTGGAATTATTACAATATAATGTATGCGATGGGGCGTTCTTCAATACCGGGAGAATCGTAGCCAGGACGTGCAAAATGGGAGATACCGTTTCCCTGCTTAGCCTACAGCATTAAACACAGTTCTACGAGATGGCCACCCCCCAACCGTCGCATTCACTAGGTTTACACAGCTGCGTGGCATAAAGGCTTAGGAAACAGAGATGGGTGCCACCATATTCATCAAAACTGGCAACGGAAGGAACTCAGAATTCGACTCACAAGCCAACGTCATACTTCTCCCATATTTTCTAGAGCCTCCCTTTTCAATGAAATTACACAATTCATGAAAAATTTAAGGAATCTGGGAGAATTCATTGGAGAAAAAAAGGTCAAGCATACTCCGATTCAAAGGACAAGGCTTTAAGAGAAAAGCACAAAGTTACCACAAAAGCATAAATGCTAAAACCCATCCCTACTTTTTATACAAGAAAGAAAATTGCATTAGCAAAGCTATCAATTACAACCAAAATACCTGTACAGTTCTAAATCGACATTTCCAGTTTTTACAACCTCTACTTCTGCTACAATTATATAGTACAACTTCTTTTTGTCCTGGTTGGTACCAGATCTTGAAGTAGCTACAAATCAATTCCATACCACTCTAAAGTACACAGAGATGCGCAGCGAGAATGCTGCTCTGGAGGAGGGGATAACATTTACACACGTCATTGCTACGCCGGGTCGCATTCTGGTCAAGTGGGATCGAGCTGTGGCAAAAAGAATGCAATCATACGCACACATTGGTCCTTAAGCTTACACTGTATGCTTAAACACATAAAGAGGAATTTAACTGAATGTGGCGAATGCTTTGCTACTCAAAAATGTGTCCAGTTTTGCCATGAGTCTAAACCACATAAATATTTCGTTGAAAATTTAACGTGTATTTGATACGGTTAGAAAACGATGAAACGGCTCATTAAATAGAATCTTTTTTTTCACAGTTTTGCTTGGCGATGAGCATGAAATCATCTCATTTATACCCAGAAGAATGTTTGCAACTTGGTGGCGATGAAAGCTTACCGGACTGTATAGAGGAAGAAAATCCAAACGAAATCTTCCAAATAACTTATAAACAAGTAGAGCTAGTTTTCTATTGCTATCAAAAATTTGAATGTACATAAAATTATCTAACAAGTTTTTATCTATTCGAAAAGATACTCCTAGGCTGATTAGCATCAGAAGACTTAGACTTCATACAACTAGTTTACTCGCTCTAGCACTGCAAAAGCGATGTTGATGCCGCAGTATGGTTGTCAAGTGGACAGACTGCAAGTCCATGGTTCGCAATAAAAACAGTACAGGGGGAGGAAGGCAACTAGAAGGTGCTTAAAAAATGTGGGATATTCTACAAAAGACCTAGAGCACTATGTCTGCTTCCTGCTAAGCTTGGAATCAAATATGCTATACAGTTTTCTCCTATTCACCAGTTCGAATCGATGCGGAAGCATGAAGACGACATGAAATATACAACTGGTGGGGATATGACAAAGTACCATAGCCAAATCAATTGCATCTTAGCATGGCAAGCGCAGGCCATGTCTACAACTGATGCAATGTGGCAACATGCCCAGGAATCTTTGCTGCAACAATGACACGGGAAACATTACCAAATCAAAATCCATTTCAAGCAATTCTATATGCTTCATTTTCACAGAAGAAAGGATTCTAAGGTGGGTACTGTGTCATAGATTTCAACCAACTTGGCATCCGTTTGACTAACGAACCCAGACTTATACTTCCATTTTTCATGATCAATGCATTGTGGTCATGATTTTAAGTCGACGTGCTAGCCATCTTGAGTCGACTCAGAGAATAAGCTCAGCTCAAGGCCTTGTTTGTCTAGTGTCAATGCATCGTCGAATCTGAGCATTGCATATCACAGGTTTGTAATGTCGGTTGGGGGTGAGTTCGCTTCTACATCATATGCATTATCGTTGAGTAAATGCTGATCGTGGCATGCAATTTCTACTGCTTCACTAACGCTACGGATTCTGTTGAACTTGTCGGGATCGTAAGACGAAATCAGCTCTTTATTCGACGACGTTGATTCATTGCGGTTGCGTCGTCCCACTGTTAGTGCCCACAAACCATTCCATATGGCTTGCAGACCTCCGCGACTCTTCCTAGGCCGTGTCTGATGAGTCTCTCTTTGTTGCGGAGGAGCTGTATTGTTTTCTCCACTGTCAAGACTAATGCTTCTATAGCAGCAAGGAGGGGACTGGCCGTTGTTTTGAAATGTGACTGGAGATGTGTTGCTCGTCTGTCGGGCAGAGTGCTTGGGAGACTTACCAGTTACGAATGATTTCAGCGTCCCTGGGGGGCTCACACGAGACGGTCCAGCACTCGTTGAAAACGTCCCATCAGAGCCTCTTGATCCATGCCTCCCCCTGATGTATGATGCGTTCTGATGTCCGTTTTGCCTTGACGATTTCTTTCGCAAGCCAAGCTTGGTCAGTAGTTTGATGACATCACCCCTGAATATCTTGGTAAAGAAGGCGTAGAGGAATGGATTCGTGCAGGCGTTCAGGGGGAAGGCGAAGACAAGCAGAAATTTTGATATGTCTATGTTCATGGGGATCTTCGAGAAATAGGCGAGAAATCCGGCAATGCTTATAGGAACCCAACAGCCGAAGTTGCAAAATACTATCATCGAAAATCGTTTCGCGACTTTGAATTCCGTGTTTACGCCGGCGCATGGAGGAGCACCGCTTACGCTTGCGTACATTCTTAGGTAGGCTAAGACGACAGAGACGAATGTGGTGAGGTAAAAAAAGAGCAGCCAGAATATATAGCCTTTTGCGACTTTGGTTGATGCGTCGAATGGAAGGCATATCGCAACTTTCTCGTAACTGCTGATCATATCGGTTACGGGGAGTGCTGCGACAACAAACGAATACGTCCAAGCGATTGTAAGCGCGATTTTCGCGTGAATAAGTTTCATCTGTCGCCGAATGTGCAATGCATGCACGATAAGGAGGTACCTCTCGATGGTTACGATAGCTAAGACGCAGACTGAAAGCTCTGTCGAAAATACAGCAAGAAAGCCGGCAACTTTGCAGCCACCACTGTACTGCCATGCACGTACAAAGTTGTAGTAACGTCCATAAGTGAACGCATCAAGACTGCAAAGGAGCGCAAGATATAGGCCCATAATGGTATTGGCGATGCCGAGATGGTACATCAGTAGTTTATAGACGTTCAACGGACTCTCGTTGCAATACAAGACGAGGAGGAGAAAAACGTTGCCTAATACAGCGAGCAGGGAACTCGCCCACGAGAAGACACGTAGAAGTGTCGTGCCAATGACGTCATCACAAGGATTGAACGCGTCCGGCTCTGGTCTGCAAACGACGCGACGCGACGGGGGTACATACTTGATCGTGTCATTCGTTTGACTGCACAGAGGCCGAGTCGTCGCGTTGGTATTTTTGAATGACTCCATGAGGCTTTTGAAAGGATCGTCCGAATCATCATCGAAAGAAAATTTCAGCTGGGATGACCTTGGCTGCAGGAAATTCGAGGATTCTTTCGTCGGCCTCGCCTTCGTTGGTTTTGCAGTTTTCATCTTTGCAAGATACTCCTCACACGAGATCACTTTATTCGGCTTGTTCTCTGCAGTATGTAATCCACGAAAAGGACAACAATGAACGGAGTACGTTACCTCTACCTCCTTCAGGGATTCAAAGGCGGAAGGTTCTGGTACGGTCCACATATTAGGGATGTCCTTGATATTAAGGCGATGAAGATGCTTCAAGCCAGAATCAGGCAATTCACTTATTTTTGTTCCTTTTAGAAACCTTAAAAAGAAAAATTCAGCTTAGATTTAAAGTTGGTTTCATACCAATCGCAAAAACTGCTGAGTAAATACATGGAAATATCCATGTTTAGTAACACATGGATATTTTTACAAATTTTTAATGGACACTGAGAAGCTTTTTGCTTATCGAGCAGTGTCCAGGTCCTTCCTCTCGATATGATCGCACCTTACGATTCCTACGCCTGGAGTTACAGAGAGCTGGCGACTCTCCTCAATCTACACAAGTCAAAGTTTAGCTGGGTGGATTCGTACCACTGGCTATAGGATAGATACGCAAGAATCTTACCACTGAATTATCCTGACACCCAGGCTACTGTAGTAAGATGTAAGGATAGATAAATGGCGGGAACTTGCTCATTTGTACGGTTAGTGGCTCGAACCCACCTCTGGCTTTCTTTTCCCTTAGAGTGAGGAGGGTCACTGTGACTCCAAGTGATTAGGAGCCACGGGGTGTGGTCACATCGATAAAAAGGACCAGCTCGCTGCCTGCCAAGCATAGCTTCCATAGGATCTTACCTTACCTTAGGATGCGAGCTAGAAAGGCTAACGAATTTTATGGCATTAAAGCTTGCTAGCAACCCAATGCCTTCCCGGTATCGAGCACAGAAGTTAAGGAATCTCCCCTGAGAGTTGCAGTACGGACCACTGTTAAATCATGCAATACTTGTTTCAACTGAATCATGAACTGAACAGAACATAGAGAGAGCTATTGAAGCGAGTAACTTACAAGTTTCTCAGTTTTTTCGGACCAAGAAATGATTCTGACTCAATCACGGTGAGCGGATTCTCTGACAGGTCACTAAAAGAGGAATTCAGATGCTCATCAAATATCTGAGATAATAAGAGAGAACAACTTGGATACGGTTACTTATCCTCTCTTGTTTCAGAGGCAACATCACACTCCGTCTGTAATCCGTCTAGAAATACTTCGATGCCATAACAGGTGATTAAAATTTGCTTGCATAGTAAAAGGACCCGCGCCATGAAAGTTTGCAAAAGAGTCAACGAACAATGCATTATAGTCAATTGAGAGAAATTGCATTAACGATGAATCACTTACAGTTCCTCTAGCTTTGCATTATATTTCAGTGTCTCGTCATTCAAACTTCTGATAAGATTCCCTCGCATAACCCTTCAACAAACAGAAATCATACAATGAGATGAGATGACTCTGTTGCCTTGAAATGGTGCGACAATGGCTACGAAGCTGATGGCAATGATGATGATGAAAAGGACGATTATGATGATAATGATGATTTTGTTGATCTTATGATAATTTTGATAATGTGATGATGGTGATGATATTGATGTTGATGATGATAATGGTGGTGATGAAGGTGATGATGATGAACTGATGATGATGATGTTTATGACGACGACAATGATGATGATGATGAGATGTGACACGTAGAATATCACTGCTTGTGTTCCTATAGAGCCTCGAACGGGCACCTGAGCAGTTACCAAACTAGAAAGTGTCGTATGAGAATGGGTAAAAATAGTAATAAATTCCTTTCCTCAGGTTTGTCTTTTCAGCAACAGAGCTGTTATCAATAAGGGCCCTGTTACTAATCTAACTTGATGTACATGTCAAGTTAGACTATTCAAACGAATGAAAGAAAGAGCAAAGTGACAGGAAATCAG
Source organism: Pseudorhiza aurosa (assembly GCA_964026355.1). Classification (NCBI taxonomy): domain Eukaryota; kingdom Metazoa; phylum Cnidaria; class Scyphozoa; order Rhizostomeae; family Lychnorhizidae; genus Pseudorhiza; species Pseudorhiza aurosa. The sequence goes on from OZ032121.1 coordinate 8,757,210, forward strand.
GAAAAATTTGTAAACATAAGACGTATTTTCAAAATGGAAATGGGAATAATTTTACATCGAATTTCGAAGTAATTACTTCTGTTTACTTACAAGTTTTTCAGAAGACTAAGAGGCTTCAAATGAGAATTTGGGACATGGTGAATGCGATTGTAGGAAATATCTCTGCAAAACAATATAGCATACGCATGAAAAAGACAAATTTGAGCACATCTTAAATGCCATAGAAGAAAAAGCTGTCAAAGATAGTTGATAGATATAGTAATATAAGCAATTTACAGAGATAGTCCTTTTTCCTGTAAAAATTAGAAAACAAAATTTACCCTAGATGCTATCATTGTAAAGGTGAACATACGTCAGTGTCCGATCTGTCAAGCATTCATTGACACTATCATGACTAGTATTTTCATTCTCAGTACTATTATTACCATTATCATTATCAAGTTTTGGTATTTTAAACTGAAAAAGGAGTAAGAAATGAATGAAGTATGCAAAGAAATGCAAGCATGTACGAATGGCTGATCGAACCAATGAATTAACCAAGGAAATGAAAGGAATCAAAATCATAGAGAATCATGAACTAGTGACAGAAAAATTAAGGGCCTAGAAGAGTTAAATTTTGATGTCAAAGGATCGGGAAATTAGAGGAAGATTGTAAGCATATAAAATCTAAGTATGCATTGAATCGATTGTTGGAAAAAGCGACTGTATTGATAGAATAACGATGCTTGCGTAAAACAAATATCCTGATAGAATGAAAAGACAGAACCACTCAAAGTAAGAAAATGGAATGATGAATATATTGACTCACAATTCATACAGCTTCAAAGGTGAATTGATTTTCGGAATTCTAGTCAAGAGATTGTCTTCAATTCGTCTGAAAGAGATGCAATGAGTTGATATAGTCTTTCTACGACACAATAATACCTCCAAGGTTCGAATGAAAGAGGAGAGAGTTGGTTCAGCTGCTGCTACACGACAGATGATACAGCAACAACAACAGAACCTCCAAGCAGCAAGACATTTTCAATTGAGATAAAATCAGAAATCTTCAGTCAGCTGATGAGGATTGTTAGAAGTGGCGAAATCCTTTTAAAACCAAAGCAAGAGGCTTCTGTTAATTGCTTCGAAAAAACAACTGCCTTTCGCTTGATAAGTGTGACTTAATAAGGTATTTCACATTTCAATGCAAACCAGACACTTACAAAACCATCAAGTCTGTGAGAAAATCGAAGCTCATGTCATCCACTTCTTCAATCTTGTTCTTGTGGAGGAGCCTAGCATTGACGAATAAGAGTGATTCATAAGAAGAATGGATGCTGATTTAACATTCAAGAATTGTTGTGGAAAGCTTTGAGATTTTCTCACGCAACGGTCATGTTTATGATATTTAAGGGAGCGAAAACTGTGGGGTTGTTACGATAGTTGCACGTTTTCTTGTGATACGCATCAAGTTCACTTTGAACTTTGGGAGAAATTTGCAAATGGAAAATGAGATTTCTCATCTTGGCCTGGAGGGAAAGACAGGACAAAATCTCCTGACTCTGCCATCAAACAATGTTTCATCAGACTTTTCAAATGAGGGACACGGAAACTGATCGATTCTCGATAATTACTGATGATTCACCATGAAAATTCGCTACTGATCTCCAATCATGTGCATCTTTACATCCTAAAGATGACATCACAGACTGAAATTTGCATAACACAGCTGATTATGAATAATGAAAACCTCGTGCAAGCGGGTACCACTTCATACCCGCTTGCAATACCGATGCATACGTTCGTATTTGCAATCGGTAGTGGAAGGATTTGGGGGTTCAGCCTAACCCATTTAGGTCCTAGCCAAGCGATTTCCCTCCAATTAGGGGCACCTTCCATAGCCCCCCTTCCCTCAAGTAGATCCAAGCCTTTCAACTGACTCAATACCAATCAAAAAGCTACTTTTCATTGACAAATTTATCACATTTGACTGCCGCACTTACAGTGTGTGAAGTTTAGGCATGTACGGAAAATCGCCAATTGCTATCTTCTTGATTTTGTTCTCACCAAGATTTCTACAAACACAAAATAAAAATTGATAAATGATACACCAAGCCTCAAAAACAGCCATGAGGACAGAAACCAAGATGAAAAGTTGCTAATAATCAGATAAATTATCTTTAATGTTAAAAAGTGATTTTTTGTAGATTTCCACCAACAGGAGTTGAGATTTATTTGAACAAATTTCGGTGGTTGTCTTGAGAGATAAATATTGTTGAAAATGCATCTCGTGGTGTCAGATGTCCGTTCATGGCACTACAACAATTTGTTTGCTTTTGATGTTGGTGGCCTATATGCAATGCCCCAACAAAGGAAGATAGAGAAAGGCTAAGAGGAGAGGGAAATATGAACAAGTCTATTGACTTTTGATTTAAAAGTAGACAAATTGGAAGATTCTGTGATAGAAGCAATCAATATTCTATCATTCTCTTCATTTTGCAGCGCCAAACAAAATTTTTTCCTCCAAAAAATTTACCTACAATCCTCCGATTCGTCAAGATCCTATATCTATTGAATACTAGGCCTGAACCATAATTTTTTCTCATTCATACTTTTAGATACTCACAAAACTTCAATAGTGTCAGCATGATCCAATAATACCAGCTTTGGAACTTTCTCTATGTTTTGAAATGAAAGATCCCTGAAACAAAAATGATTATAAAAATCAGCTTTTCCAACACATTTTTAATAAATCTGAGCTTAACAAACGCAGTCGATTCAATAAACATTCATTTCCCATTAAAAATCTAAAAATAATTATTTTAAGTAGTTCAACCTTAACAGTAAAAATCCAACCTGCATCGGATCTGTTACGACATTCACTATTATTTTGAAAATACTGCTATTACTATGATTTTTATGATTATTGATAAATAGTGAATTGAATCTATGCACGATTGTAACGCCATTTTTCTGGATATACAAGCTTCATGGCTGGTTCAGTGGTTTACGGGCTTGACTCGTTCACCTATGCCTTGGGGCAGCTGCTTCCGATGCTCCACTGGTCATTTACAAGAAAGAAAATTGTAACCATCTCATTAATGGCACGTGTCTAGAACAACTTGGAGCCCTGTCCCTGGTTTCTGCTATGTTAGCGATTGAGCACTCCATATAGATTCTTCTAGCTAGTTTTATAGCCAAGAAGGAATCGAGCGTCAAATAGTATCTGCGTTAAAATGACCTCAAAGCATGTGTACGCAAGTAACATGATTAATCTTAGTTCTATCCAAGCAATTTATGAATCGGAACAAAAGCAGAATCAAGATGCTCATGTATTGACGTAGAACTAAGTCTTCACTGACGCAAGCAGCGGTTGGTGTGATGAAAAACTCACATTACATGGTAGATAAAAGGCATCTCATTTGATGAGAAGCAATTAGACCATGATTTTTCAAAGACCATTGAATTTTGAACTTAGAATTCTTATAAATGAAGGGGGTGCTATCTGATTAGTTTATCTCCTTTGATGTCTCCTCCCTAAGTATCATACTACGATTGTAGCATAAACTTGACACAGTTACAAATCATCAAGTGTCTTATGGTAGTAGAAGTTAAGTTTAGTTTGATTGAAATTGAACTGAACATTGAAACTAGATAAATGCGGATTGATTTGTGAGAAATCGGCTTCCAAATGCTCTCCAGGTGAAGAACGTTAGGTGGGAGTGAAAAAAATTGGCAAACTTACGAAAGAAGCTTTTAATAATTAGGAATTAAGTCCCCGTGAGGTTAATTGCGAGAATGATCTTGCTTATGGGCCCTGGGACTAGTCATTCCTGTCCCGAATCGAATTCGAATGTCACGGAGAGCGAGAAGAGTATCGGTTCTCCAATAGTATAGATGTAAGAATTGGTAGAGGCCATCATACCAAGAGGAAGGACTAAGACATTGCTTGACAAGGAGAATTTCTGATTGTCCTAATATATAACTTTGATTGCTAGGTAGAATGCATACATAAAAACTGTCAAACTCTATTTCAAAATCAATCTGTGAAAATCCATTTTTCTAAAATCCTTGTGGCCTAGTTGAAGTTATCATTGTTTGCCGTCTATCTCCTCTACTTTTTCTACATTTTTACAATCCAAATTTTTTTATCAATCAAGACTACTGCGCTTGCACTTGGCAAACAAAGTGGGAGACAAATCCGCGCTACAAGCCAAACGAAGTCTAACATTTGAAAAAAAGTATAAAATGATTTTGCTTCTTAATCCAGGATAGCTTTGCAATAAAACAGGATGTCGGTAGAAAAAATCTCAGCGAAGGGAAGGGAAAGCAGGTCATTGCAGTAGCTGCAAGGCGGATCAAACTTCAGTTTAAAGCAAAACTCTGGTAGGACCGAGCTCACTTGAAATGGAATTCAATTCACCTCAATCTGAGAAACAAAGTGCGTTAGTGTGTATTGGCGTAAGTGCGCGAACTCATAGCATAAGAGATATGGGTTCAATGGTTCACAAAACCACGTTCTCAGCGAGGCTGCTAATGGGAAAACACATCATAAACATATCCTTCTGAGCAAAGATTCTGGTCTCTGATATGCATGGAATGGAGTGAGTTAGTTGAATTCCGCTTATTGTACTGTACCGATAAATATACCACTGTTAAACCAATATCGGTGAAAGAAACCTGGATCCATGTCTCTAGCGTCAGCTAATCGGAATCTTGAACGCGCTGCTCGATTTACAAGAAATGGGTGTGAGCAGAGAAGGCTGTTGCACCACTTTGCTTATCCCTTAATGCTACGAAAATCAGTAAAAGAAATTGCAACCATTTAAGGCCGTCTAAAATTTCTCAGCCAGTCACGAGGTCATGCAAACGCCACACTAAAAATTTCATCAACGATAGACGCTAAGCAAAATTAAAGAACTGTCTGGCTTGCTCTGCAGATGGGCTACTGATAAAAGCTTATATTTAACGCAAAGCACGTGCTTGTTGCTTCAATTCTGGCTTAGTCTAGAGATCTTCCGCTGTCTCCACCTATTCCTTAAGCTGCGAAACAACCAACGTCAACTGGGCTCTTTTTGAAGCAAGTCTTTATTGAGTTTGAAGCGATTTTAGAAAATTAGGCTGAGCTACAACCTCTTGTAGCATGCTTCCAATGCGAAGTATCATGAATGCTGCCTTAAGTTGGGCCTAGTTCATACGTCCAACTTAAGTCAAATTTCTGTCGAGTCAAATTCAATGTCGTAATTAAATCTATGATAAAGCCATGAAAAATTTAACGTCTAAATCCAGCTCTCAAAATCGTGTTAAATTTGACTCAAGTTCATGATGCTAATAATAATAATAATAATCATGAAAAGCCTTATAGGGAATGGGTATATCAGGGCATTGTTTAAGCAGTTGCAGAGACGAGGAAGACAGTTACCAGAACGAATAACACCAACTGGTCAATAAAATTGTCAGTATTCACCATACCGTGTATATTCTGATCAATTTCTGATACATTGCATCCTAGTACTTTCTGCTTCCTATTTTCAAGGCGAAGTTTGTGTTTCGTCAAATGAATTACAAAAGAGATCAGAGACTTACAATTCCTTGACAATTTTTGACGTCTTAGCAGAGTTGCTTTCGCTGCAATGAGCACCAATGCAGTTGCCGTGTTTCGGGGAGTCACTTCTGACTTCGCATTCATCTTTGATCAATAAAAGCACCAGCAGTATGAATCGAATCGGAACGGATCGCCTTCTCATGGTGATGCCTAATTGCAAAGTTCATTCAAAAGTTGTGCTCCATTCCACACGTCATTCTCAGTTCCTATAACAAAGATATGACTCATTTCAAAATGATTCAACAAAGCAAAAATTAGCAGATTATTGGTCAAGCGATTCTCAGATGTAATAACTATCATAATCATCATAATCATCATAATCACATTATCATAATAAACATCATCACAACAATCATCGTCATCTTAATACTAATCATCTTTATCGCCGTCATTATCATTACCATCATCTTGATCATCATGATCATCATAATCATCATAATCATCATCAATTTAATACTAATCATCATTACTATCATTATCATCATAATCATCTTTATCGCCATCATTATCATTACCATCATCTCGATCATCATCATAGTCATCATCATCATCAAGTTCCCCATGGTAATCATAATCATCATCAACATGTTCACCATCAATATCATCATTGTTTGTTTGACACCAACTTCTACTGCTCTATACTTGCAGACGAGTAGCAGATTAAATTTACGAGTCTTTTCACCCATTCGGCTCCACACAAAAGCAAGTTTGAATTCACAAATCAAATATGATATTGAAATCACAATGAAAATATCGATCCTAAATTTCTATTCATCACAATCATTGTCATCATACACGCCAGCATCTATCCCTATTAATATATTCGATGTTTGCATTTGAAAGCACTCAAACTTTCGCACTTCCAAATGAAAAATTAATGACATTTATGATTTCGCAGGATAATTCATTAAATAATTTAGGTTTTACTTCATATTTTTAGTAGTTCTTTTGGTTTCACCAACAAATGGAGCAATGTTTGCCGACAAAGCTAGGTGGGATCAATTTAGACAAGCGTCATAACAAAATTAACGTGGTCAGGTTTTCATCAAAGCACGAAATGATATTTTAAGAAATGGCAGGTTTTGTAACTCTTCTTTTTCAACAGATTCCTGAGCAAAGACGATGTCAGCTAATAACATTCGAAAAGAACACTGACAGAGGTAGACAACGCGGTAGGTTGAGAAGCCATCCATTCATTCTACGCTATCTAGGAAATTACGTTGTGGGAACTGATGCGTATACATCTTCCAAGGAAAAATATTAATTCAAGATTGATATATAAAGATGAGGACTTCCAAAGCTATGAAAATATAGCTCTTTTGCAACACTTGAATAATACTAGTAATCATTTCATGTAAAATTTACTTTTTTCAATGCTTCTAGAAAAGATTGTGCTGGAAATGAATGCTGAAATTTGCATTTGATCAGGTCTTTCGATGGAGAGTATGCTGGTCATGGAAAGAAGAGGGTGCATGCATTTTTTGACTAGCTCCTGTGACGAAGATGTCAAGACATTTCCCAGATGACTTGAGCGTACAATCGTGGGAATAAAGGGTTCTAATCGGAAAGAGTTCGAAAATGTCTTCATGAACTGTGGTATGAAAGATACGTAGCCAGCCTTCACTCGAACTAATTTGTGCAGAGAACGCAACAATCGAGAGCATCACCCCGCGACTAGCCGAGCCGACATCGATGGGTTGACGCCAAACCGCGAGTGTTGGGAATCTGTTGGAGACACTGTTAGACTGTTGACAGTGAACTTCAAGTGGTTCGAATCAGTTGTTTAAGAAATCATGTCTTGATTTACAAATTTCCCTTATTGCAAAGACAACTAACACTTGCAAGAAGACTGATTTTCTTTGCAATAGACAAATACTCACATTCAGACATTAGCAACTGTCGAAAGGCTTATCACAGAAAAACAAAACAATTTAAGAAACCTTAACATGCTATTAGTTAAATCATATTTTATTAGAAGTTCGTCTTCCTGACATTTATCGTTTTTAGAAAATTCCGAATCAAGCTAAACTCGTAAAAGCATTTCGCAAAGCAGCATTGTTGAGCACAGCTCTTCAAAAACAGCTCTTAGTAGTTGATCAATGAAATCGGTAGAGAAGAATAGACTTGGCAATTTTCCCTGATCTTAAGTAACTGGTAGGAATCTCTCGTATCGAAAGGTCAGCGCACCAGTTGCTTCATCAGCCTAACAAGATCGAAATAGTTTTAGTGATGGCGGAGAAAGAAATCTAGCTTTACATAAGAATGGATCGAATGACAGAAGAGGGCTCATCAATTGAAGTGCTACATAAAAGAGTGTTATTCGGCAACACGTGCGACGAATTCAAAAACAAACAATGAGGCAAAGGGATTGTGGGATTTTACCTGTGAACAGATTGGGATTGATTTCGAGAGCAGCGACTCAGTTTACCCTCAACTTTGTGCCAAAGGTGCAAAGAATCTGCCAACGAACTAAGAATCGCGTTGATTGCTTGGACTTAAGTTGTCAAAAGCATTGCATCTTTCCTATGGACCCAACGGATGGGTCTTATTCGCAATGCTTTTCATCCCATTTTGACTTTCACCTCTTTCAAAATTTTTTTGCAGAAGTACGAATGAGAACAATAGAAATACAAGTATGCAAGAGGTGAATGAATGGATAAATAGACGAAGGAAAGAATGAATGAATATACCAATTAACCAATTTGAGGATAAAGATACATCATATGCAGGATAGCTTGTGTTACACTGCTTAGACGAGAATGGAGATTCAGTAGCTAAATGAAGAACTTAGAAAGAAAATGAATATCAACGAAATGAATTCATAAGAGAAAGAGGAAGAGAGAGAGAGAGAGAGAGAGAGAGAGAGAGAGAGAGAGAGAGAGAGAGAGATAGAATAAGTTAGATTAAATGACACAGAACTGAGAAGCTCCTGATAAGTAGAAAAGCAAACTCGAATCACGTTGGGTTCGTGGGTAGCTTGCCATGCAACCGAAAACCGCATTTAATATTGAAAGGATAACTTTGGATGGTTAAATGAAAATGCTTAGATGTCACAAAATTCTCCTGCAATTCAAGAGAAAGATCTTAACATACCTGTATCACCTATAATTGGTCTTATCTTGTGAAAGAATGTGCTAAATGCCTAATCAGCTCTTGATTTCGACAACATTCGTGCGTGAATTCTACAGCAGCCAGCGTTGAGGAAAGTCAATGTTATGTGTCCACTCGTTAGATCATCAACATACAAATAAATGTATCTCAGTAGCAGCGGCAAAACCAATGCACTGCGTGCACAACACAAAAACAAACGTTGTTTTGAAAATCGCTCAGCTCTTTGTTGGCTATAGCCCTATAAGAACGGGGGTTCGCCAACCACTCAACGAACAGGTTACCATATTGATGTAATTTACGGCGAAACGCGTTCGGTCAAAACGGAATCGTGGACATTGTCCACTGCATGATGGGGGACGTCGTGGATAGAAAAAGAGTTGGGTGCTTGATAAGCTCAAACCAACTGCCAAGACCGGTGAGCTATTCAGTAAACGCCCCTATAAAGTAGATATCTATCTGACCAATGGCTTAGTCATTTATTTGCTAATTTTCTACAGAATCTGCCGACTAAAACATGAAAGAATTACAAGATTTAAAAACAGCAATATGGTCTCAATTTTAGTAAAAACTTGAGAAAATGGACTGTAGCAGGTTGCGATTGTGAAACTTTAAAACAGTATTGCAGTGAGTAAGTTTTAAGATGGTTGGCATTTATTAGATCGTGCACTTCAGTACATACTTCTCCGCAATCCAACTATCATCATAATCACTATCATGGCAATCACTAGTATGAAAACTTTTGCCATTCTTAGGAGCTTTGTTTGTCTCAAACTGGATTTGGACTTGGAGTTTGGATTACACCAAGCTAGAATATTAGAGATTCAACATATCACAAAATGCTTTTCGCCTTTCCCTAATATTGCTATTGGTGTACCAGTGCACGCGAGCCTCTTTGCTAATCTTTACGGTCAGCAATCTACACGAGGTTGCAAAAAGGTGACACAACATACCTTATAAGGCAATACACACAGTCGATTGGAGAACTATCGAGCATGCTCGAATTTGAAACGAATTTGTGACTGCGGTTGGAGTGTTTTTTTCAAAGCATGCGGTCCACATTGCTCCCTGCAGTTGGGAGCAGACATGGATGCAAAGAGCAACTGGTGCTGGCAGGCATTCAGCTAATCCTGCGTCGATACACTAAAGTTCTGTGATGACCTGTTATTCCACTGTTTATCATTCATCAATTGACTTCATCGCACAAGGAGCAAAATCCATTGATGGGAAGCAATGCGATTTACCTCGACGATTCGATTGTTTGCGAAACGTGCAGGCGCTGTATTTGAATATACACAAGGCTCAAGCCGTGAAATTGCGCGTTTGCTATTGTTTTTTGCGGTATGTCGATGACTAGATAATAAGGCTGACGTCACCACTGTCACGAGAGCCTTACGCAATGAGCCCTATAGCCTGTGACTCAGGAGAGATGATAATCAGCCAGTACCAGCCTCAGAAAATATAGATGAGAAAACGGAAGGAATTTCCCTTCCGACCTCCTCGAAAAGGTTTGATCAAAAGCACTGACGTAGCGAAAAGTGACGTACGAAAAGAGAGGTAGCAAAGATTGACGTATTGAACAGAGATGTCAAAAGAATATATGTTTTCAAAATAGCTCAATAAGGCATATGATAGCCAACAAAACTTTCTCACGGGAACAAAATTGCAAATGACAACTATAGAAACAGATGCTGATGAGATACTATGAACAAACAAAAGAAATATATACTACAATAAGCATCCTAAATAAGTTTTGAAAAAAACATTTGCAACTGCCTATCTCTTAAATTCAGGTCATCAGTATAAGTAAATTAACACGAAAATAATACATTTCATTCTAGATGTATACCTAGGGATTTACTGGGACAGCTAGATGTTTTACGCGTTAAAAATATCCGAGCATATACGGAATTTTTACGTGTGTAAGTATGTGGGTGTATTGGTTAGAATAAAAGAATTGATATGTAAATGCTACGTATTCTGAATGGAGCTTAAAGTGGATGACAAGGTAAACAATGAATAAGTTAAAAAGTACCTGGCTAGTACAAGGCTTATTGTTTATGGAGGAAATGAAATAGGTCGTGAGAATGACGTTGGTGGATGCATGGTATGGTGGTTGATACATACCAGTTAATCTTATTGATCATGATGGTATTGATGATCATAGTGATCATGCTAAGCATTGTGATCACGATGACAATGTCGATCATTGCGATTATGTTGATACCAGTCAATCGTTTCTACCTTGCTAATCCTGTTGATCATTTTGATCATACGATCACGTTGATCAAGCTAAAAAGGCTAATCGCTTGCATGTGAACGGATGTAAGCAATAATGTAGAATATACAGAAAGATGTAAAAAATAATGAATGAATTATAATCAATTAGTGAAGGCGTGAATGAACGGATAATTTTCTCAGTTATGCATCTTTAACCAACAATTATGAATGATGAAAAATAACAGAACATCGCTAATGTTAGTGTATGAATAGAGAACTTATTGTACAATTACCTAAGCAATGGAAATCCAATCTGCTCGTACATATGAGAAGGTAAAAAAATCCTAAACTGGGGCTAAAATTAAGCGAATAAACTGGACTTACTCGTGCAGCAGACCTCCAGCTCTCAGTTTTAGCTTGAGTCTTAAAGTCAATACATTCAATGTGTTTACTTAATATCATAAACATCTTTGTGGTATGCATCTATTGTTGATGGCTGGTGGCTCAGTTCGTAGAACGTCCGGATCTCAAAATTCCGGGTACATTACCGGTCCTCGTCCAATCAGCGTATGAGTAGCACAATTCTGTTAAGCGCCACCGCGCGATAAACCACATGGGAGCTGATGTTAAGTGTCGTCCCCCCCCCCCCACCGAAGCAAAAGGGATTCACCTGGTCCACTGCAAACGAGAAGAGGATAGAGCCCAGCGTCGGTTTTAGGGACCACTGGGTTCGGGGCCGAAATCACCTGCACGGCCCTTGCTTGAAATCGCAGCTGTTAACAGCAATTCTTTTTTATTCTCTTCCATCTAGCTTCTTTCCTCTCCTGAAGCTTAATTTTTCTCCTGGGTATAGGGCCCATTCTGGGCGACCAGAAGTGCGGGGCCTGGGGACATGGCCCCAAGCCCCTATAAAAATCTCCACTGATAGATTCATTTGCTGCTCAGCAGATGCCGCGATATGAAACCATTCCGGTTGAGTTACTTTTCATTTCTTTAGGTACCTATTCAATTAAACGAATGCATCTTGATGAGCAAAAGACGCAAAATGGCGCGTTTTGAAGGTAAAGTTCAGAACTCTCCATGGATCTCTGAGTGCGAGCATTGAAAACAAAATAAAATAATGTTCATGGGAATCGTGATATTTCAAATCCAATATCTTATTGTTTACCAAAAGTTTTCGATTCTCACAACAATATTTAAAAAAGAGTACCTGTTTATTTAGATATAGCAGAACGTGTTCGGAACTGTAAAATACAACTGTGTATACTCGTACTGCACTGATGAAAATGCTATACAGGAACTCGCTTGCAGCTGGCTTTACAGTGTATGGAATGAGTCATGATCGCCAAATACCACGTTGGATAGAATGGAGAATTGTGTTTTTAATCAAAGAATATACAGGGGATTACAAAAGCGTGCATTACAATGCATTACATAAGGGAAATATCAGACTTCTATTTCAACAGTTGGTGAATTTATCGTGAGCCCTGTTAATGACCCCAAGCAGTTAGAGTGGGTAAATTTTCCAGGGATCCCTACAGGAACAGTGAGATCGTATCAATTGCACTGCCTATCTCCAATTCCCATGGCTGCAAGCTACCAATATCCTATATTTGCCTCCTTTGGAGTAGAGAAAACCGACTCTAACAAGATTCTTAGACATTTTTACTGAAACTCATCTGCCAAAATCACCGGATTTATGACAGAAGCAAAGAATTCCAAGCGTAGGAGTCACAAGGTGTGGTCAAATCGAGAAGCAGGTCCTGGACACTGCTCGATAAGCAAAAAGCCTCTCAGTGTCCAAACTTCTACCATTGACATCCAGGTAGAATCAGATAAAAAGTTTCAATGGTTGCTTCAGTGGCTAGACGGAATCAGCGAGTAAGCAATGTCAAGATTAGAAGTTAGATATGCCTATCAGATAATGTGGTACGTTTCGTATTCATGGTGCTGACACGTTAGATGGTGATATTAAGACCGAGGAGACCAAACAACCCAAATCACATCCTGAATCCACGCCCTTAAGGCTTAAAATGGGTTATGCATAGCGTGATAAAAGATCTAGAATGGTCCTGCCCGGGCTTCAATTATATTCAAGTGGAGACACAATCCAGCACTTTGGCTCTTTATATATCGTGCGGACATGGCATGCGCACTGTACAAAGAATACTTCATAATACTTGCACCATGTACACATCTAGAACATCCATGCAGTGAACAGTCTAACGAGCAGCAACATAATAAGAAATATGAAACAGAAATATGAAGCACTCTGACAACTAAAAACTTGTGTACTTACATATAACATTGATTTAGATCTAGGAGAGGGAGATTTGAGCGAACTTAGTAGAAGCATGACGGGAATTCAAGATTGATAAAAAGGATGACTTGCTTCTTCTCGACTCTATCTGCGTTCATTGAACTCCGTAGGATCAGTTATATGATTAAGAGATATAGTCTCAACAACTTGGCTAAAGTGGAGTAAGCTATTCAAGAGAAGCCGCGTAGTTTTTTTTAGTGGGTTATGTTGAGGAAGGCTATGGTGGCCTATACAAAGCCCCAACATAGATGACTGCACTCAAACATTTACATGCAAGAAATCTATCAAAGCTCACGTTCTAAGCAGAGCATTGAAAAAAAAATGCTCCAGACATCAGCAAGGAGGAAAGAGAACTAAGAAAAAGGTAGGAGTTGACGAAAATCTGGGTTCTGCAAAAGGTCACAACCCTCTACCAGCATAGAATCGATACAAGAGTCGGTATTAAATGCCCGCGATGGGACCAAACCCTTCACGACACACCTATCTTCTTCGATGTCACAAGAAGCCAGCGAGGTTCAAAGAAGAGGATCCTTAGCGTCCAAATGGCACCTGCACTGGATCCGGCTAAATGGTGTTGGATAGAGGCATCACAATAATCAAACGAACAAATTAGATAGTCGATTCTCTCACAAGTATGCGGTACTCATTTACTGACCTTGGAAGGATGGAAAGCCGAGTTAGCTTTTTTCGCGAACATTCTGAAAGGCAGAGGGAAATTTCAGTCACAAGCAATCTGGTCTGAGTCTTATCTCATGATAGCACCGCAGATTACCCACTGTATCACCGTAAAATATACCTCTAGACCGCTAGAGAATTCATAAACACAGACTTTCAAAGGCATGCAGCTACGTTAAATCCAAATTCAACAACGAATTTGTCATCCGTCTCCCACACGGCTTTCAAAATCATCTGGTCGATTAAAATTTCTTTCAAGGAGAAACAAAACGTTTAGTATAAGACGACAGTTTTCAAGTAACCGTGGAAAGAGCAAAATATAGATGCAAATAGGCTCTTTCGGGAAACCATAAGGTAGAAAGCCTTTACAAAGAGCCCTTTAAATATCATTTGATTCAAATGGACACGTGAGATCATGCTGCATCCCACTCATGTCACCAAATTACGCAAAATGAGACAAGCTGGGATAAGAGTGATAAAAAACTTATGCGTCAGGATAGGTCAGTGGCAAGATTGCTGAGCATCGATCCTATGGTCAATGGTTCGAATCTACTCTCAGCTAAGCTTTCATTTAGAGTGAAGAGAGTCACCAACTCTCTAGTTCCAGGCGTAGGCATCACGAGGTTTGGTCACATCAAGAGGAAGGCCCTGGACACTGCTTGATATGCAAAAAGCTTCTGTTTAGACTTCTTCCTCTGGCATCTACGTAGCATCATGCTTGTACAGAAATCTTAGGTCGACTTAAAGAATCGTATGAGATGAGTGAAAGTATGCAACCGATGTATAGATGTGTGCGGAAGATGTGGCTTATAGATGCGGATTAAGCCACAGCACCCTAAGCCACAGCACCCTTGGTCCTAGAGTAGTCTTTAAATGGGTATCCATTCTAGTTGGGAGTACTTAAAATAAACTATTCTGCATGAAGGTTCGACGTGTATTCCAATGACACTGAATAGACCTCATCAACGAAATATTGTGCCAAACAAAACGTGGCGTCCGATAGATTTAAACTCACTCAAATGTTAATGTACATCTATTGACAATGGATAAAATTTCTGAAGGTTCTTGAATCATGTAAGAAACTGACAAAGGAATCATTAACCAACTCACACGGCTTGAGGCCAATGACCTGAAAGCAGCGTGGTAAAAGTGACCTAGCCAAAGGTTACGCCTGAAGGCCATCGAACTTCAGAAGCTGAACGAAGGCTCTCACAAACGATATTTAAAGAGCGCTTTTGGTTTTCGTTAAGCCGAGAAACTCCCTTCTTCCAAAGGAATATGTAGGATTTAGTTTATTCTGGCGAGACCACAAGGTAGTATAGACTCACCACGTCCTAAATTCAACGAACCGACAAGTCCTCGGCAGGACTAAAATCAGTACGTGTAAGCATGAATCATAATCATACCATCATATCGGCTTTGACGATCTGCGCTACTCTTTCTTCACCCGATCAAAGCACATTCTGAAGCAGATTAGAACCAATCGTACTGAGTGAAGTGATAAACTGAAACCGCTATGATGAGAGAGCTCTTTGCATGATGAGCCCTCTCCTGACCCAAATCTCCGATCAGCAGGAATGCATTAAGTCTGGTTTTGTCAAGGAAAAATCCATAAATATATCTAAATATGAAATTGTATATCCACCAATTCTTTGGATGGTTATTGGAGACTCGATACAGTAAGACCGAGGTCCTAGAGTCAATACGAAGCTTCATCTGTTCGGAAAAAGAAACAAAGGGTGTAGGCTTTCGTGATTATAATTCCTAGAAAGAAAACACCTATCGTAGCTCTTTGGTCGCCGCACTGCAAATACTACTATGCTGGTTGCTCCTTGCAGGCCTTAGAGTTGGGACGAGGAAAGTTTGAATTGACAAATTAAAACCATTGATTTTGTCAAGGGAAAGCACAGCCTCAAGCGTAGAGAACCACGAGGTGTGGTCACATCGAGAGGATGGACCTGGACACTGCTCGATAAGCAAAAAGCTGCGCAGTGCCCATTAACAATACACACACACACACACACATACACACACACACGCACACACACACACACACGCACACAAACACACACACACTTACACACACACACACACACTTACACACACACTCACACACACACAAACACACACAAACACACACGCACACACTGTATATATATACTGTATATGTATATACTGTATTCATCTATACTGTTTATATATATACTGTATATTTATATAGAATAATGAGAGAGAGAAACCAGTATTAGTTAGAACTCTGAGCCTCATGCTACACAATCTTCAGCTAAGCATATGCTCTATATTATATTTACATAAATATAAATATAAATATATATATATATATAAATACATATATACATATATGTATATTGTTGTATATTCATATATATTTACATATATACCATATAAACTATATATATATTTATATATTTATATTAAAAAAATATTGCCCTATACAGCGTATAGAAGGCAAAGATTGATTTACTTGGCTCAATTGGCTATGTGGATTTACTAAATTTCTCATAAAATGGCTCCCTTATTGGTCGTTGCCTTTACACGGAAATCTGATATTGATAGAGTGCTATTTGTCCATCAAGTCATCAAGAAATAGCACTATTTGAAAGAAGAAAGGAGTATGTGGTTGTTTTTGTATTGAAATGCTGTAAGACAGTAGCTGAGAGATGAAGAGCTACTTGGGTCATGAGGGAGGCAATTCTCGCGCACGATATTTGCACCTCGTCGATTAAAGAAGCTTCACGTCAGGTCAAGCAACAGAAAACAACTCACGCCCAGGGTTCAAGCGACAATAAAACATGAACTCCACCACCCATGAAGTGGCTGTGCATTGATATTTGCGTACCATGCTTAGACATTGAGACATCTTTCTTGTCAAGGTCAAGCAGCACGCTGGGAAGATTCGAATATAATTGCACTCGGAGACGAGAATGTGGCTCCAAATTTAAGAAATACACAATTTCGAATTGATTGTTACGGATTTAATGACAGGGAGACGCAACACCGACCCCCTGTGCTTCTATTAATGTGAGCAGACGATTAACATTTCTGAACGACAGGTATAACTGGTGGCCTATTTGAGGGCAGGATAACCAACGGCAGACCAATGCCATACTATAATTTATAATTCATACCCAATAGCATAAATCACACAAAAACATCGTGTTTGCGAAAGGTCTAATGATAAAGGCGGAATTGAAAACAACTTGATATCGAAAACAGGAGCTCATATTTCCCGACAACAGGTATGGTAGAAACAAGGATGCAATTGAAAGGAGATTCTGTGTTGACAGAAGAAGATCGACAGTCGAACCGAAAATGAGAAGACAAGCACCCAAGTTTGTGTTTAACATGTCTTAGAATGATAAGAAAGAGTTTGATGCAGAAGGAAGCATAAACCTATTACTTGAATCAAACGTTTTGTCATCATTTTGAAATCAAATGTCTACGTTTTGTTCTGTAGCAAATTATCTGTGTCCCTTCGCGTTGTCAGTTCGAGAAAGAGCGATTCGATCACATGTCTACTGTATTGAAGGCCTTGGGTTCGAGCTACGCTCATCCCAGCTTCTGCATGTCCTCTAAATTTCCACTCAACAGTAGTTTGGTATCTGACATGAAGCTGGAAGCAATGTGCCGCAAGGAACTGACCGCTCTACCTCATTATACAGTGGGTCAGGACGACACAGACATTTGCTTTCTCGCCATTCTTGTCAGCATCGTTTCGACGGACTGCTACTGTTTTATATTTCTAATACGAGGTTTCTCATCCTCGTTTCAGGAATGGGGCTCAGCTTTGCTTTCCCACCATCTCTCAAACTTTTATCAGATTTTGTAGTCGATAAAGCAAGGACCTTGTTTGCTTATCGCCTGGATCTGCTTTCTGAATTTCTCATGGCTTAAAATATATGCTCATAGGCGGGCGGTGTATTGACTGTTACCTCTTGTGTCCTTCTTCGTGAAATGCGAGGCATTCAGTACAAGTAAGCTCCCTCACGCGATTGGTTCAGGAACCCTGTCATTCAGCTACCTCGTTTTGGCAAAGCATCGCAGCAGACAAATACATTGCGGAGTACATGTTCTAACCAGCCGCAAAGGAGCTTTGGAATTATGCACCTCTGAGATACATACCAGGTAAACATGTATTTAATAAGCGTGCGGACTCATAATGCAGGGGTTGTAAGTTCGAATCCTGCAAGTGTCACAATAAAACCGCCATTGTCGAGAAGGACAATGAGGAACCACCTCATAAAATCCACCACCAGAAATAACTCAGAGCCCTGCCTCTAGTTTCTGCAAAGCTCGAAATCGAGTATGCGACATAGTTTACCAGGTGAACAGAAAAGGCCTCCCACCATGACGAATACATGCTGCAAAGATAAAATCTTGCACACGTTTTCGGCTATGGCTAATCAATGAGGTACACAGGGCAGGAGATCGAAATAAGTCAGCGTGGGCTCATCTTAATCGGTCAAAGCACGTGAAGTGTGATTTCGCGAATCAGTTTGTTTGTGCGGTGATCTAATCTCCGATTGTAACTATTGGTTGTGATTAAACCTAAAGTTTCTTATCGCTGTCTTGCGCTGAACAGGTAGACTGTAAGTCGTTTCAAGATGTGATTACAAGTGATTCCTTAAAACCGCTTGAGAACAGCTTCCAACCTTGATCAAAACAAGACATGCATCGCGTTAAAACTAATTACAAAAGACCAATAAAATGATAACGAATCTTGATTTTACTTTAACCAGATATGATCTGCTTATGCATTGTGCACGTTTGGAGGGCCAGCTGGTAGTCAAACAAACTTTTCGGCATTTTCAATGTCTAAATAGCTTTCAGACTCTAATGGACTTTAGGAGCAAGCTTTGCAGACAATAAGATATTACTTTTGCACGTAGTGCAACTTATCACATGGTTGGGAATCAGAAAGAATCTTGCCCCCATTCCCCCATCGCATAATTCTTTCTCTTGGGGCTGTCCCTCTTTGTGAAATTTAGCAATTGTTAAACTGAAAATAAAACCAACAATCTACACAAATGGGTCATCAGAATCACTGCATCGTCTTGGTTTGTCATCTCATCATCATCACAATCATCATCATCGTCGTAGTCATCATCATCATCTTCATCATCATCATCATCATCATCATCATCGTCGCCGTCATCATCATCATTTTCATCATCATCACAATCATCATCATCGTCGTCGTCATCATCATCATCTTCATCATCATTATCATCGTCATCTTCATCATCATCATCATCGTCGTCGCCGTCATCATCATCATTTTCATCATCATCATCTTCATCATCATTATCATCATCATAATAATCGTCGTCGCCGTCATCATCATCATTTTCATCATCACCATCATCATAATCGTCATCATCATCATCATCATCGTCATCACTATCGTCACCATCATCATCATAATCGTCATCATCATCATCATCATCATCATCATCACCATCATCATAATTTTCATCATCACCATCATCATCATCATCATCATCATCACCATCATCATCATACTCATGACCATAGTTATCATAATGATGGTAATCATTATTATTAGTATGTACCACATTTCATTCAGTACCAGCCATGTTTCCAACTGAGATTATTCCCTAAATTTTTTCTAACACCAACTTTTAATGCTTTAAATTTGCAAATGAGAATCAGATGAAATTTATGAGTGTTTTTACCAAGTCTGTTCGATATGAAATCATAATTGTCATCATCATCATTAACATAATGATATTATCATCATCAATGATCAACATCATCATTATCGCTACCGTTTGTCATGATAATGTTCATCATCATCATCATCATTACCAAAGTCCTTGTTATTACCATCGTACGTAACAGATGATAATAATAATAAAAATCATGATCACGTGGGAGGGAATACGTTGATAAGGTTGATCTCCCTTTGAACGAAAGTGACCAGGAATCTTTTTCTTGCAAAGTTAATACTGAAGAGCAGAATTCAAAGCAATTGTGGTTCCGTGACTACTGAGCAAGTGGAAATCGGTGCAACATGGAAACAGTTTCCAACTCCATTGTACTCAGTCACAAAAGAGATAGGATATTTTCTGATTAAAACTCTGGTTCAAAACACTTGAGACCTCCCTGGAATGATGGATTAAGGCCTACGTGTTATCAGCTCACGTATATATGTTGTACAACCGCGTCTGCAATTAACTTGAACATGAGGTCTAGCTCTGCTTGCTTCGCTAGTAGCAAACCAGCCTCATGCTATGCATATGCTTGCATGCATTTTTATGTGCCATATAACTTCGTCCGTAGCATGTTTCATTGGTTTCTAGACCTTGTGAAATCGCTAGGGGGTATTCGCGAGGTATATCTACTAACTTTTTCAAAAACTGAATTATGAATAAACAGGCAGGCGCCATGAAACTTCCATGATTAGTTCGAAATGAAAACCTTCGCAAGTTCTATAACGAATGTCTAAGCACGCTTACATCGATTCTTGTATTCGTCAGTAGAAGAATGTTTACTGCGTCAATTGACGTCACATATATACATACTTATGTCAATGAAAAGCGTTAACTTCTCATCAATCATACAACAAGCCTTTTTTTTACAGCAACAGCATTAATTCGGAAAAGTCCCTTAAACAATTTTCTGCACAATTACGAGAGAGCTCTCACATACCCAGCAGAACGTCTTCGAACAGAGTGTCTTAAACTAAAGTCAGCTTTCAGTTTCGTGATGTTGCATTAAATCCGGCGACTTTCTTCTTGAGAAGCTTAGACAGATCGTGCAAGAGTGCGAGAAATTCGAACTGGCCACGTGTGTCCCTTTGAATCCTGCACGAGACTCGATTGGTCGAAGTCATTTGATGTCACGGTGTAAACAAACCATAACATAATCACAAACAATAGAATCATTAGTTGTGATACCAAACAAAGATAGCACACGGAATGCTATATCGGGTGGCAATTACCTAAACAAATAGGAGTTGAATCGAAAGCAAGGCCTGTGCATGTGTTGTTTGCATCTACAGGCATCAATGGCGGCCTCGGATTAGAGCGAGAAGGCACGAATGAACTTACAGATACCAGCTGGCTATGGCCAATACGCTTTTGCATCTAGCAATGGCAACAACTAAAGGATAGGCGAAGAATCTCATGTGGAACGGACACCTTAATGCAACGGAAGCTTCAATGAAAGAACACATCAGTTCGAGGAACGTCTTGGCACAACGGAAAGCAGAATACAACGAACGAAAAAAGCTCGACTGATGTGTTGTGCCCCAAAAATATTCACTTAATCCGACTTTACATCAGACGTAACTAATCTTTGAAGCTCACAAGCAAAAATGACAGGCTCACAAATTAGCGTGTTGAAGAATACAGGAGCAGATGAATCTTGTGATGAGGATTCGTGAACTGAATTATTGCTGTAAGATTGATTTGAAGGGAAAAGGTACTTCCGTTTTATCCATTGCTGCTGCATTCCTCAACGCCAGTCAATTGAAAGCATTCCTTGACTTGTCAGCTCAATCCAAAAAGGCTGGGATTTTGGTGCACGGGGTGGTGAACATGTTTCGAATGACAAGACTTGATATTTAATGATGATGATCACGATAATGATAGCGATGATGATAATGTCAAAGGGAATGGTGATGATGATGATGATAATAATGTCATGGGAATGATGATGATGATGATGATGATGATGATGTCATGGGAATGATGATGATAACGATGATGATGATAATAATGTCAATATGAATGGTGATGATGGTGATGATAATAATGTCACAGGGAATGATGATGATGGTGATGATGATGATGATAATGATGTCATGGGAATGATCATGACAACGATGATGATGATAATAATGTCAATATGAATGGTGATGATGGTGATGATAATAATGTCACAGGGAATGATGATGATGGTGATGATGATGATGATAATGATGTCATGGGAATGATCATGACAACGATGATGATGATAATAATGTCAATATGAATGGTGATGATGATGATGATAATGATGTCATGGGAATGATGATGATGATCATAATACTGATTGTTTTGATCATAACGACTACAGAAAACCAATGTAATCAAGCCAGAGCACCATCAGCAATACAATACCACAGAGATCATCTCTAATTAATTTGACTCAAATAAACTCGGTTGATCAACCGGTATCTAATTGATAGTCTTTTACAACAGGCTTTTGATTCATGTCCAGAGCGTAAGATCATAATGCAATTTAACCACTCCGTCTCTTAAACACCTGTCCGCTATTAGCACCGAAGTATCACGTGGAAATTTGTAAAGATCGCAGGAATGTCAAAGGAAGAAAGCTCCATCGGTGACTGCTTTGCTTAAGAATCCAATCAGATAATTTTATCAAGAGATGGTTGCTAAATTTAATTAGGATTTTTGATGCTGGGTTATGCGTGAACCATTTACAACTACGGACCATGCTTGTTGACGGTGATCTTGATCTGATTGAATCGTTGCATTTTGATATTGGCTTTTTTTCAAGCTTCATTTCATCGGAATAATTTTCAACATAATGCTGAAGACCTCTCTAAATGTTTAGTTTACAATTGGTTACTTGAACAAAAATAAACGAGAAAGACAAAGGAAAAAAGCTACTAGAAAAGAATCCTTATCCCAGTCCTTATCTCTTCGGCAGAACACGTAGTAAGAAGTCCAGCAGTAATCTTTTTTTTAAAACTTCATTTTGATATACAAGATAAAAATACAAATACAAATCTCTCTAATAATATGCAATTTGTATTCGGCTGACCTAATTACAGGTATTTCTAGTATAAAAAAATGAATGAATAAATAAAATAATAAGATGACGAATAGAAAAAAATGTAATAAGAATTAAAGGTTGCAAGGAGACTGTTAGTAGAAAAGAAGATCTGGGTTAGTCCAGGGTTTATTACGCATACAGAATATGTAGTAAGTTGTGCGAATGATTATAGTTGATAATTTAGTAATGATGTAGTTAGTATGTACCTTGTCAATGGTTAGATCGCTACACATCTGAATGAACGAATCGCAAGATTGTCCAAAGATTCCAAGGTAACCTATTGACAAGTTTACAAATTCAACGTGGCGGTATTTCGACGTTAGGTCATTCAGAAGGTAGCGATATTTGGAAAATTTCCTATCAGCGTTATTATCAAGGTTTGTCTCAAAGCCAACGCTCAATTCTAGAACATAGAGAGTATTAGAAGGAATGGAGATGAGCATGTCAGGACGCAGGTCGTCACCAGTGACGAGAGAAGGGGAAAGATATTGTGGGAGGTCAACATAGAAAGTACAGTGATTTAAATATGGAAATGTTGCGGCCAAGAAGTTTAGTGCAGAGTCATGTTTCCATGTGAAGCGGCCCTCGCTGAGATAAGATCTACAACCTGCAACAACGTGGAGAAGAGACTCAGGCTGGAAGCAAAAGGAACAGTCAGACGTTTGGGAGAGATTCCACAGCTTGAGATTTTTCCGAGTCGCAAGTGTGTTATTAAGGTACCTGACAGTGAAGTTAAAGATGTTTTTGGGTAGTTTACTTTGGGCGGACGACCAGAGAGAATTTGCAGTTTTCAAAGAGTGATTCAGGAGGAAAGTAATGAGAAAGCCTTGAGAGGTTAAGTTAGATCGGAGTTTATCAGTATGGTTCTGACGCATTGCCTTTAAAACTTGCTTAGTGTTTCGGTATGTATCATGTTGTATGTTCATACCGAAACTAGTACTTCTCCACAGGGATTTTATTGCATCATTCGATGAAGATTTCAGGTTCGTACGCAGGACAGTTTTGACATTGTAGGAATTCTACAGAAGGAAGAAGGAGATTCTAACAAAATTGGTTTCGAGGGAGACTAATACCGCTGAGGGTGACGCTAATTGGAAGATGTAACCATTTTCTCACGAATCTTACCACAACGTTGTCGAGATTCTCGATGACCCATGTCTTGGAAAGATTGGCAACAGTTAGATGCCAGGACAGCTTTGAAAGAACGTAGCGTTGATAGAGGAGAAGTCTGTTTTTGGGAAGGATGCGTAACGAATCGATTAGTTTCAACATGTCGAGAAGAGATGATTCAAGGTGGATTTTGTGCTGATGATTGTCCATTTGGAAATTGAAGAAGCGGCCGAGATATCTAAAGGATTCACCACTACTGGCAAAAGTTCGATGTTGATGAAAAGTTTAGGTTGAAATTGTAGAGAGCGGGAAGAAAATTCTTTGATTCCAAAGGTGACGCATTTATCAACCCTAGTAATCATGTTTGCCCATTGGCACCATTTAGTAAAACAGTTTAAAAGGAGTTGATTTTCGCGCTCGTCAGTTGTAACGACCGCGAATAATAATAATAATAGTAATAACAATCATAAGATAATAATAATACATGTAAATTCAATAATTTACGAATATCTAAACTGGATAAACATTTAAACTACTTAAAGCTGTTATAATCATGTGTCCAGCAAAGCAAAATAAAAGAAAAAGGAAGACGTTATTTAATATCTACAGTTATGTTGAAAGAAAGTGAATTGTAGTGGTTATCTAGAAAGTTTGAAAAGTCCAATTTGTTTAAGCTGTGGCCTTCCAATGGAAGGATATTAAAGAGTTTCCCGCCATTAAGATGAACACTTTTTATTAGTTGATGGTGGTGAATAACGTTTGGTGATTAGATAGATGATCGACTAATGATAAAATTAAAGCTAAATCCAATACCCGAAGCGAGCGTTGGGGAGGACCTTATCTGAGAGGTGCCATCATGAGCCACGGCATTGTGAAGTATGGTGACCTGCACCTTTCTTCACCGCAATTTGCCCCCGGCTTTAAGCCATGTGTTGGGCCATGTGTTACTGTTAAGTGGACAGAGTGAGACGGTACGGAGAAACTTGCGCAAGGGGGACTTGAACCCATAACGTTCGCGTTGGAGGTATGGGCTCTAACCACATTTCCAACTACCCCCGATCGAGTAGTAAAAGGGTAACGTTGAATCCCACTCGTGAAACAATCACAAGGGAGCCCCTTGCTAATGATCTACCATCATAAGCCACGACATGTAATGCATGCGTTGAAAAAAATTGTTTTCTTTCACACATGTTAAGTGTTCTTCCTACAGCTAATGCAAAAATATAGCAGGACGAGTTTGTTTGGCATATGTACTTGCTATTTGTACAAGCATTGGAACATGTTCCTGTCTTGCCCGACTAGTCAAGTATTCTTGAAAAAGGCCGTGCTATTTCGAAAATGTAGCAGCTTTCTTCCAACTCATTATACAGTTACTGCTACTACCACCACCACTACTACTGCTACTATTAATGCAATTAATTGTACCATACATATATTCTAAAACTACTACTTCTACTACTAAAACTATTACTACAGCTACTGCTGCTACTACTTCTAATACCATTACTACTAATACTAATAGTACTACTTTTACTACTATTACTACTACTATTATTACTACTTCTACTACTACTACTACTACTGCTAGTACTACTGGCACTGCAGGCCTCTCCGAAAGGGCGGGGTTACAGTTGTAGACTATCAATTATCATGTCATACGTTTTCTTCAAGGTCTTAATCAATCGGAGTTCCCATTTTCATGACTGGTTGGGTTCTATCAATTATCATGTCATACGTTTTCTTCCAGGTCTTAATCAATCGGAGTTCCCATTTTCATGACTGGTTGGGTTCTATCAATTATCATGTCATACGTTTTCTTCAAGGTCTTAATCAATCGGAGTTCCCATTTTCATGACTGGTTGGGTTCTATCAATTATCATGTCATATGTTTTCTTCAAGGTCTTAATCAATCGGAGTTCCCATTTTCATGACTGGTTGGGTTCTACCAATTATCATGTCATACGTTTTCTTCAAGGTCTTAATCAATCGGAGTTCCCATTTTCATGACTGGTTGGGTTGTGCTTATGGTCAAATGTCCCTCCTGCCACTAACCTCTTTCAGTCGCGCTTCAAGGCAAGCAGGGGATGCGAAGGTGTTACTCCGCTGAGGCAATAAGCAGACTTATCCCTACAATTACTGTTTGCCAGGGGATCAATCTGGGTCGATGAAATATAAGCAGCTTTTTCCGTTTCTCCATTTCAAGATTCAATTATTCAATGTGGCTATCAAGTACTTAAAATAACAAATATCTAAAAATACTTCTTGCAATGAGCACCATTTCCGGGTGACGTCTGTGTCTGTCTTTGATAATGGGGTAAATATCTGCACCATTTTCAATCGTATAATTGTTGTTAGTTCCTTACTTTCGCTTTTTTTCTTTTTCCCTCTATTTTCTAACGAAATGAGGCATTATGGACTCGTACCTGCTCTGTGAAGCTCTATAAACGCAGTCTTGAGAATAATTCTAACCAAACCATGTCACCTTTTGACGGGCATTTGTGAACCAAAGAGGGACGTTTCTTAAGCTTCGAGTTGAAGAAAAGTAACATTTTTATCCCATGGACTACAAGCAGTGCTTTCTCAACTGAAAGAAGACAGCAGCACTTATGTTAGAGAAGAATGGCATTAAACACATACACATGCGTAAACCTACATTCATATGAACTTTGATATTGTCAGCACGTGCTTATTCATTAATCTAAAGAAGGGGTTTCGAGCTCAATACCACACGAGGGCCATAATATTGCTTTGCTATGCTACATTTTAAGCATCTAGTGTAGTTTTTGTGCTCCATACCGTAAGGAAATGAAAAGTTCTTAGTGATCGTGCGGGCCTGATAAAATTGAATCCCGGGCCGAATCTGGCTGGTTTGACACATACTATCTAAATAACTAAAACAAATATCTATTTCACTCTTAAATTCATTAATCAAATAATCAGTTTTGAGTTTCTGGTCTTCCCAAATCATATCAAGCCTGTTTTCATAACATTCAAAGTTTGTGCCCTGAACTACTTTTTCTGGCAAGCCATTCCTGGTATTGGAATATCTCCCCATTCCAGAGGGGTATGTAACATATGATGCACGTGAAAATTCAGTTTGCATATTCCACACATCTCAAGATACGTTCGTCGTCGTGAAAGGCTGATTGGAAATGTGACAATGTTCATGTTGAATCTTAAAAGCGAGGAAACCACTGAGACAATAGATAAGGGGTGATGGGGGTATCTCGGGCATATCTTACGTAGAGAAAATACTCCGACAATAGATAAGGGGGAAGAAGACAAAGGGGCAAGTGAAGGAAGAACATAATGACGGTGAAACGGGAGTCGTTAACAAGAGGTATTTAAGACATGGACGAAGCGACGGCACTGGCCCAAGATCTCTTAGCGTGGCAAAGGAATAGATTACCATCTAGAGCAAAAGAAGACGGCGATAAACCTTTCCCCTTTAGCGAAAATAGCTACATTTTTATATTGTTATTTAAGCGACATATATTGTTCAAACTAATACTGTGCCAAAGAGATGTAAACAACAATTTGCTGCATCCACTCGTGCGATTCTTAAGTGTATACGAGCGATTCATCAATCATACATAACACGCATGAAGTTCGCAATGATATTGTGTATGAAAGAAACACAACAGGAAAACGAAATAGCGATACAGAGGAAGCGTGAATGTCACCAGCAATGTGGGAAATTTGACACGCGATCCATCCTGGCAGGGGGAAGATCACGGCACGAACATTTTCGTAGCTGCACCAAAGCACGCGAGTAGAACTACAAACCCAAAGAACGGAAAAATACGTACGTCGTGGGTGTGTCTTTTGTAAGCAAAGAAGGCTCACGAATTCTGACCTCACTTGGACGGCCATGCCAACGCAGAGACACCAGAAATCAGGCACATTCCGTCGCCTTTGGAAGTGTGAAAAGGAGGACGATGGAAGGGAGGCAAAGTGTAGGAGACCTTTCTTGAGAGAATGCGTTGTTGGAATTTTGTGCAATGAATAGATGGCAATTTGAGTTGGCAATTTCTGAAACGGCGTCGAACTTGTGTCGCCAAGCCTTCTTTTATCATAGGCGTTTTAATTAGTCAGCCATCCGAACGAACCATACCAATTACCGCGTAAACTTCTCGAATAGAGCTTATATACCTGTTGCTCTTATGAGTTTCTGAGGGGGCTTTGGTGATTTAATGCGCTCATTATAGCTTATATTTGACCCATGAATAGCTGATTATCTTCATCAAAATTAGCGTATCGGAAACACAACTTTGATAATAAAAATTGCATTAATTCCCAGAATGGTGAAACAAGTTTGCCGTACCACTAACTCTGAAAATATAGTCACATCGTACCTGAAGGCTTGCAGTTTTCCACCAAATTCGTACTTGAATCCAATCTACTCTCTGTCTCCTTCCACGTGGTGCACTCGTTGTGTCACTGGACTTCCCGAATACTCAAGAAGAAGTTACACTTATAACAGTTAGTCAATCTAACGGATGTGTTCACCGCAAACTTCTGTCCAAAATAGATGTTGTGACCTCGTTTCAATGAAAACGTCATCAATGCTGACTTGCTATCAAACAAAGCTGAGCTACATAATGGTCCTGCATACTCGAACCTCGCTGGCTTGGAGAGATGTTCCAGTGACAGTATGACAACATATAATATGGTGGAGAATAACTCCCAGCTAACGATTCCATTATTGTACTGTCATGCGTACACCTGCTTGTTTTGGTTTCGTTTGTATTGGTTGAATTAATTGGCCGATTGAATACGTCTGCTGTGAACTGAGCCAAAACTCTACAACGGCAGAAAGCCATTCGCATTGGATAAGGGGCACGGGAGCCAATGCGTATGGATTCAAAACAAATCAAGCCCTCAAGAAATGCCAAGTTGAGCAATCTTGCAATGTTTGGTAAGATCATTATGAATAGCCATCATTTTTTTACATGAATTGGGTGCGGCGTGGATGTTTGAGATTTTTTGGCATGTGCTCATGATTTTGCGATGCTGTAGTGTGCGTGCAAACAACGTTTCATGGAAGGTGAGTTGAGTGAGCTCCGTAACACATACACACACATGCACACACATGCACACATGCACACGCACACCACACACCACACACACACACACACCACATACACACACACACCACACACACACACACACCACACACCACATACACACACACACACCACACACACACACACACCACATACACACACACACACACCACACACACACACACACCACATACACACACACACACCACACACACACACACACACCACACATACACACACACACCACACACACACACACACACCACACATACACACACACACCACACATACACACACACACCTGCAACATCTGACTGCCCAAATGTACAAAACAGTCAACCATCTCATCCAAAATAAATGTGGAAATTTTTTTCTAAAAAAGGTGTTCCCTACAGCCTCATAGTGAAAAGCAATGACAAATCCCCTCGGGGAAGTCTCTGCGCTGTGGAATAAATGGCTCATCTCATTGAGGGAATCTACGGCGGAAAACTATTGGTGATGCATGAAAGCTGATAGCTGTTCTACTGAAACTCTGAAAAACAATACGGTACTAGGGGAAGGATGACTCTACCTGCTAATTTTGTCTTTAATCTAAGGTGTCCTCTTCTTCCTTTCATCATACGTGCCTTCTCAGAGTTTATTTCAATTAGCTGAATATACAAGCATACAAGTACTTAATCAACTTTGAATAATTTTATGAAATGAAAGAGATTAAACGCCTTCCAATACATCTTTTACTGCTTCTTCACATTGTCAGTATTCATCATCGCTAAATCAATGATTATTTAGTGGGACTGTTAATGTCCTTAATATAAAAACTTAACAGAGGATACTCGATCCTGAGAGAAGCTGAAAGATGGGGCTCCGAGCTTCTTCAAGGAAGCAAAATTACTCAAATAGGCTGCATAAACTGAGTGGCAAGACTATGAAATACAAAGCTTGAAACAAATTGAATGTAGGGGAGTTTTCTCTGGCTCGCCCCTCTGTGATACCATGACCGTGACAGAATTAAATAAAAAGTACAGTTGAACCTCGTGGTCTTTTAGTGGTCAATGCTTTCTTTGGCAATCGTTGCAACGAAGCCTAATTTTCGTAAAGCTCCGAGTTTCCTCAA
This sequence comes from Pseudorhiza aurosa, assembly GCA_964026355.1. Taxonomy (NCBI): domain Eukaryota; kingdom Metazoa; phylum Cnidaria; class Scyphozoa; order Rhizostomeae; family Lychnorhizidae; genus Pseudorhiza; species Pseudorhiza aurosa. The sequence continues at coordinate 8,787,233 of OZ032121.1, forward strand.
GGACGTTCAATTACTCAAATAGGCTGCATAAACTGTGTCGCATATTCGATTTCGAGCGTAGCAGAAACCAGAGACAGGGCTCTGAGCTCTTAACTAGGGAAGTGGATTATATGAGGTGGTTTCCAATCGCCTTTCCTACCAATGGTAGTTTTATTGTGACACGTACAGGATTCGAACTCCCAACCCTGTGTTATGAGTCAGCACGCTTAACCACTACACCACGGCACCACTAAAATTGGCTGTATGGCATTTTTTGATTCCAGCATAACAGAATCCAGAGGCATGGATCCGAATCTGGTTTAGGCAGTGGATTTTTCTGAGGCTTCCGATGCTTTTCTCGCCAATAGAATTTTAGTGTGAACCATGCAGGAATCAAACTCAAAATTATGGCGTCACCAGTCTGCATGCTCGACCAGTAATTTACATGTACCTTGATATTTACAGCTATTATATTCGACGGCTCATTAAACACCGCAGTCCAGAATTATCCAGTTCCTGTAATACTCCTGAACCAAGAGCAGTAAGAATTTTTAAACCTTTTTCGAATATCTAGGACAAGCTAATCCTAACTCCATGAGATGACTATTGCTGCTTTGCTAAAGTCGCACGTTCATTTCCATGTTTCAAGGTTTTGGCTGCAACTGGACATTAGATGCTCGCTTTATTTTTTTTGAATAATCAAACGATCTTTTACTTTAGCGAGTTGTGTTGGGGAAAGGCCACAGTGGAGTATATAAATCTCCAACAGAAGAAGAAAGTGACTGGCTAACTGGAGAGAGAAAGATCAAGTTTATTGATCTTAGAGTTGAAAGATGGCAAATTGTAGGATTCAGGAAAGGAAGAAAAGGCAAGAAGTTCCATAAATTGCATGTTCTTGGGATGAATGATGACTTGTGTAATAGAGTTCGTCAGTTCTGACATTGTCTGGCATGATGATCTTGAACACAAATTGAGTCGCTGTGGTATCTATGGTAAGCTGCTTTCGCTGACGCAAAACTTTTGTTGCCCATATCATATTTCGGCCTGTTCTACATGGAGAAGCATCTGTGGCGGGAACTTTCAAAGCTGGAATTCCACAGGGCTTCATTCTAGGGCTTTTACTCTTTCTAATCTATCTTAATGACGTAACAGATGGTTCGATTTGTAATGAAAAGCTATTTGCAACTGATACGGTGATTTCCAATGTTGTTTACGCTTAACAGAAATGACGTCAAATATCACATTCCAGAAATATTGGTGAATTGAGCCATCGCTTCATACCAAATAGTCAAATGGAAACATTGAAGCTGTCCAATGCTCTGTTGCAATAGCAGCGACATGTGACTGGAAAGGTTTTCTTTGTTAGAGCTTGTATGAGAAGCGTGGCTGAGAAACATCAAATCTCCGACAAATTGGTAGACCTACCCTTCTCTTTCTAAAAATAGGTTCCATTCTAGAAAATCCAGCTCTGCAAATACTTTCAAACAAGATATACTGTATTTCATCTGTTTTCCCCCAAATCAGTCTACCACATATATATGCATTAAAATAACTATCCATCTTAATACAGCCGTATCCAGGTTTTTAATGAATTATGTTGAGGAAAGCCCATGCTGGCCTATACAAAGCCTTAACAAAGAAAGAAGAAAGCGAAAGGTTAATAGAAGGGAGATATCAGAACAAGTTTAATGATCTTAGATTTGAAAGACAGCAAGTTGTAAGATTCAGGAAAGCAAGAAGAAGACAAGACCTTCCATAAACTGCATGTTCTCGAGATTGTATTGTTAAGCGGCATAGATAGAGATTTATGAGGGTAAGAAAGCTGAGTCACTACAAGGTGAATGATGATTTGTGGGGTAAAGTTCGTGGATTAGGCAGTGAAGTTACTCGTTAGACTCAGAACACTAAATTTCAACAAATCCAAGCCTAATTTTACTGACAAATTGACATGGGGGACTGCTCATTATTCTACCATAATTATGATGTACATAAATAATCATGATTATAGTTCTGATCAGTGTAGCTTACTTCTTCCAAATAGCATCACTGCAATACTATTTCCTCACGGCTTGTTAAATTTTTCGAATGAAGAATTTTCGAATATCACCCTTAATCTCCATGAACGGGTTCCATTTGTATTTAAGTGGGAATTCTTACTGCAATGCCCGAATATGTTTTTAGATATATACATATATATGATTCTACCCGGATGTCAAAGGTAGAAATTTGGACACTGAGAAGCTTTTTGCTTATCAAGCAGAGTCCAGGTCCTTCCTCTCGATGTGACCATACCTCGTGATAACTACGCCTGGGATTACAGAGAGCTGGCGATCTTCCTCACTTAAAGTAGAAGTTAAGCTGAGGTGGGACTCGAACCACTCACCTTAATTAATTCACAAATTCGATAAGCGCTTTAGCTGCCCTCTTCTTGTCCATCCTGCAGTAAATCAGCTGCTGGCGTGAAACTAGGGGTAAAGTGCCACGAGGAAAAGGATTTATCAGTTTACCTCAAAGCGACGTGGCTCAGACATAGAAGGGTACACCTTGAGGTGGGACTCAGATTTGCTAGCAGATACCTTTGCAGTAAATCAGAGGACGAAACTCAATCGATCTCTTGACAGCATATAAATAGCTGTCACACCTGTCCAGGTTCCACTTTCACTACATCACCTATTCCCACGCCACCACTCCTCTTTTCGTACGGAATCTGCGTGCTTGGTCCGGTTTGCTCTGGCTTGTATCAATACATTTAGTGTATATATATATTGCAAGATACTACTGCAGACCAGGGTTTTCCAACCATTTTACAAGGAAAGCCACTTTCAATTAAAAACCGTAAATGAATGCAAGTCACCAAAATATAGTTCTCTAGCGACTCTGAGGGCTTCAACGAGGGCAACAGGCATTGCAACCTCAATATTTTTGTTAAAGCTTTTTAGCCTGCTAGATTATTCCTATCTTAAGGGGCCACTCGTTGGAAAGCCTGGATGCAGACTGAATATCACAAGGCGGGTACTTGCACCCATGTTTAAGATAATTATCGCAAGCATGTGAACCGGCGTGAATCGGATATTTCTGATTTCAGTATGTTTTGAACATGTAGCTAGCTACTCTTGTGAAATTCCACAGAATGTGAGACTTGAGACATGAGTTTCCGTTAATTTTTGAATGCCAGCCAATACATCTTGCAACTGGCATTGGATTCAATGTTTGCCTGAGACTGTAAACAGGAAAGACGCAAATTTAGATTAAGCGGACAAAAGAATTACAATCTTAATGAAAATTCGGTTCTCAATCCAAATAGTTTCTTTTGCTTCTCAGTTGAATGGAGAAATAATGGTTTGTCAATTTATTCATGGTAACTAGGGGTAGAGGGAAGAAGGGGGAGGAAGCCCAATGACATCTTGGATTGGGAACTTGAAAGAATGGAGTCTGAAGAGCGCGGGAGAACTAAGGAAGATGGCAGGCAATGATCGAACAGGATGGAAAAATCTGATCAGGAAATGGGTGCACCAACGGCCACCACGGCTACGGGACTGATGATGACGATGATGATGATGATGATGATGATGATGATGATGATAGTGAAGATGATGATGATAATGATAATGATAATGATGAAGACAATGATGATGATGATGATGATGATGATAATGATGGTGGTGATGATGATGATGATAATGATGATGATTATGATGATGATGATGATGATGATGATGATGATGATAATGATGATGATGATGATGATGATTATTATGATGATGATGGTAATGATGACGATGATGATGATGATGATGATAATGAGAATGATGATGATGATGATTATGATGATAATGATGATGATGATGATGATGATGATGATGATGATGATGATAATGATGATGATTATGATGATGATGATGATGATGATGATGATGATGATGATAATGATGATGATGATGATAATGATAATGATGATGATGATGATGATGATAATGATGATGATGATGATGATGATGATGATGGTAATGATGACGATGATGATGATGATGATGATGATGATAATGATAATGATGATGATTATGATGATAATGATGATGATGATGATGATGATGATGAACTAGGGGCTGTAACCTGGTATTTTTGCTACGTTATACGACCACAAGCTAGACGTACCAGAGTCCACAAGGCGAAATGGGGGTATCACAAAGGCAGATACAATGTGCCAATGCAAGACAGAACAAGAAACAGTAAACACACACTGGAGTGTGGCAACCTCAAAATGATCTGCTCGGTTCAACATCTACTAGAACTGACCTCTACGGCTGGCGAGTGTGTGACAGATGGGTCGAGTTTGATGACACGATGATATAAAAGGTCAGATTGCCTCGAACTGTGCTACTGTATACGCTGAGCTAACGAGAGCTGGTATCGAGCACGAAAACTTAAGATTCCGAAGCGAATTCGCAACGATGGGGCTCCCAGCTCATCTTCTGAACCAGCATGATGATATTACTGATAATCTAATCCTAATCCTTAGGAACTGTACATTAAAAACATCTTGTGCTTTTTTGAGAATCTTTCATCCCAAAAATATGATCGCAGAAGTTATCAAATGAGAATAATGCCCAGCTAATCCTAGAGACCGTGCCAGCTTTGGCCTAGGCCATGCATAAGCAAAAGTGCTGTCTATAAGCATTCTGGTACTCACCAAAACATCTGCAACAACAATCAATCAATTATCTTTCACTGATTGGTGAAACCTGCGTTTTGCCTGCACTTAATGCCTCGATGATCTTATATTTGTAAATCAATATTTAATGAGCTATAATTGAGTGGGTAGAGCACTCTCGCATTGGAAACTATAGTTTTCTAGAGAAAGAAAGACGATCTAGAGCTGACTGCACACAGAGGTAACTTAATTTTCTTGACATAATTTAAGAAGAAGAGAGCGGTAATTATCGGCTGGACAGGTTTCAATGCTACTCACGATGATTTTGTGCAACCGGGTGTTTACTCCTGTATGCACGCATCTTATGCATGGCAGTGACCTTTGGGTTTAAGTGCACATACCGAGTAAACAAGGCCAGCCCAGCTTCATCTCTGATGCCATCAACTGTAAATGTTACCTTAACTTCTTCAAAGCACATTCTCTCAGTTATTATTCGATATGAGGTGTTTGAATTTTGTATGAAATGAAACAAAATTCGGCCGAATTTCGGTTTTCGTCGAGCAGCGAATTGCTCGTTTTCGCATGGGTTAGACCGACCAAAACAGCTTGCTTTGCTGAGGTGGCAAACCACACCTACCGCTAGCTCATTCATGTCAACGTAACTGAAGATTGTATAAAAACGCAGGCAAACACATTTAAATAATAAAAAAAGTTGCGTTCCTTATTCCATTTGAGTTTATGCTTGACCATAATAGTTTATCTAGTTGTATGAAAAATGCCTTTTTACATGTTAAAGGTGACACATTTAGGCTTACGAGTACACGCTGAATGCAGGCATAGTTCTCAGCCATTGAAGAACAAACTTCTCTGGTCTATTGTATACGAGCAGGTTAAAGTACAAAACACACTGACCTGTCCACATGTCGCTTCATGGGCCATTAACTCTTAGCATTCTTCTTTATGGCCATGGTTATGGTTGGCTTTCTCCCGACACCTTCCATGAATTGATAACGATTAAAGCAACGCAAAGTCTGCAATATCAATGAAAATTCGTTGCAGTTTAAGCAAATGTAAAGAATTAGATGCATCAAGTTGAGTTGGTAAAGCTCAGTAGAAAATGGGGAAAGATTCGAGTGGAGATGGGATGAATAGCTGAGGCACTTTTGCAATAAGTTTCCGGTCAACCGATATTTATTTTAATTAATCTATTCAACCAGAGAACGGCTACGTAATGCGCAGGGTTGATCATCAAGATATGAGAAAAACCGAGAGGATAAGTGAGCTATCAAAGGTAGACTAGAGGAGTTTGCGCTTGAAGTTAAAAACAATATAAACTATTTCAGGCGATGAGGCGAATTTTGGTATTGGTTATTCTGGTGCTGTTGCCAGCATTCTTGGCAGCGAAGGACAAGCAAGGGGGACGGAAAGCATCGAAGCTGGTGAAGCTGGCGAAGCATGAACAAACGGAAGAAAAGCGCGTCATCAGAAGTCTGGGAAAGTTGACAGAAAGTGCAGTAGTAGCTGTTAGAAATAATGACGATGATGATGACGAAGATGATGATGGTGACGGTAGTGATACTAGCGATGGCCATGATGATGATGATGATGAAGGCAGCGGTGCTAAGGGTAGTGCAGAATATGAAGATAGCAATGGTGATGATGATGATGACGACGATAATGATGACAAAGGTAAAGAGAAGAAAGTTTTATGCAAACGAAGGTGTGCACCACCGATGACATTTGATGAATGTGCCAATCCGCGGTGCGCAATGAAGCACACGATTGTTAAGGAGCTCTGCTACTATCTGTGCAAAAACCAACAAATCAAGTGCAAGGAGACATGCGAACCTGAATAACATCGAGGCAAAATCAAGTGCAAGGAGACATGCGAACCTGAATAACATCGAGGCAAAATCGGAAAGTTTTTAATCAAAGATTAGCGAACGGAAGGATAGCCTGACCTATACCGTTTGTGGGTGGATATTTGCTTTGATAACGAAGGCTTGGTCAAGTCGTTTTTACCATCTATAAACACCGTTGGCTAGTATCCTAGCCTCGAGGTAATTGTCGCAAATTCAGCATTATAGAGTGATCCCTTAAGGATATTTTACATCAAGTAATGACCAAAACTTTGATTGAAATCAAGGTTGCACATGAAAGTTATTGGCTACTGACCAAAAAGCAACGAAATTTTTTACCTTACAAGGGGAAGAGTTTTAAGGAAATATAACCTCGATTCTTTCTCAATTCGTAAGCATCCTTTTGTATAATAACCTGCACCAGTCGGTTGTGAAACAAGAATTGAACTTTGATTGGACTAAGTCCTGTAAAGTTGAGTCCTACACTAAATACGACCTTCGGAGGTTCGATTGAGACGACGACGATCTTTGGAGGTCCGATTGCTAGAGAGGTACCGTCCTAAGCCGTGGTGCCGGTAGGATGGCCCGTCCCATTTATCACCGTCACTCATCCCTTGACTTAGTCTAGGTGCCCTGTTCCTACTGGGTGGACAGATAGAGAAGGAGGAGCGAGAGAGAGGATGCCTTGATGTATGTTAACCAGTCCATGTAACTAAGGGGCCGATTACATGAGAGTTCAATCCGGTTGTAAATTTAGCCGAATGGAAACTTGAGTCGATTATATGATGAGTTCATTTGCTGCTAATATCAAAATTTTAGGTGGTAACTTATTTCAAAATAACGCCACGGAACATGACAAAAAACAAGATTTCCCATATTTAGTCTGAAGGTTCCAGTTGCTGTAGCAGACCAGCGAACATATTCATTTTCATTCTAGTTTGTCTTTAATTGTAAATAGTATTCGATTGTATTTTCGTATAAGAATCACTTCTTTCTAGCACGGAAGATGCCATCTAATTCATACATTTCTTTCGGTAGCAAATTCTTACACTGGACACATTCTTTGAGTTCATAGTGGAACAAGAAACTTTTTAGTAAGACTTCCCCGGAAATTTTTGTGACCACGCCCCACACACTCGGAAGCAGGGGCAGAAACCTTTGAAGGGTGATTGCAATCTTTTATTCGCTTTTCAGTTCAAATGATAAAAATATCTTAAACCACTGTACAAAAATATCCAGGCTAGCCATGAAAATTACAAAACAGGCGTTATGGACCACCCAATCACTGCAGAATGGTTCTAAGAGGCTTGATTTGTAAAAAAAGTCAGACAACTCTTTAGCAAACTTTCTACCAAGCATCTGAAAGTAGATTTCAAGAACCGGAGAAGCTGTGATTGTCGGCTCTCATCTCAATGTGACTTTACCTCGTGGTTCTTACATGCAAGAATTTATACGACAACGCTCGTCAATCTAAGTTAGAAAATGCCTTACACAAAAAAACAAAAAAAAAACAATAAAACAGCAAATTGTGAATACATGGTTCTCAACGAATTCATGAAGGCTTTTAAATGAGCACGTGAGGGGGATAGATGAGTAATCGAAGTGGCTAAGAAAAAGTTTTTTAAGACCACGATCTTTTTTTTTCTTTTTTTTTTTTAGTGAGTTCTCTGTTGGGGAAAGGCCATGGTGGCCTATACAATGCCTCAACAAAGGAAGGAAGAAGAAAGCGAAAGGCTAAGAAGAGAGAGAGATCAGATCAAGTTTATTGATCTTGGATTTGAAAGATGGCAAGTTGCAGCAATAGACGATATTCGTATAATTTGTTTCCTCGACGAATTAGAAAAATTAATGAAGTTTCTCGAGTAGATGATCTTTAAAAAATATTCATTTCTTAAGGAAAACAAATAGCTAACAAATCGGTTACCTATTGTGCGTCAAAGTGAACATTATGATGAACATTTAGCATAGAACATTCTATCCGCCATTTTTTCTTGAAATATCGGAGGAAAGAAGATTGCTACAAGTATGCAGCTCAGTAATCTGTTCTAGGCAATTATCCATTGATTATAGTGAAGTTAATCACGAAATTTTCCCACCACCTGTTCAAGTCCTTGGAAATGCAATTCAAAATCACCTACCTTCAGACACTTAGGCCATCAATTTGAAAAAGCACAGAGCTCAATTGCTTCCCATACAAAGATACAAATGTAGCAATGTAAATTGTGTTGCGAAACAGTAGCATTTACCTCTGACTTTTCGCCTCCAACAGATCAAATTATTCCACAAACAATTGAAATTTTCCCGCTCCTTCCAAATTTGGACTAAAAATCAAACAACAGTAAGGTGGCTCAATGATCACTCCTCCACAGCGTGCTGCTAAAGAGTGGTGCATGATCGAATCTAAACGTCGCTGAAAACAGAGGCCATGCTTCGATTGTCCCCTTGCAAAGGATTCCTTTTCAATTAAATTTCCCGCTGCAATTCTCCATTTTAATTGCTGTGGAGTTGTCGTGCTATCCTGCGCTTCATGGCATCGTTCTTGTAGAGTAGACGAGAAATCAAAGCCAGTCGACTGAAGAGTACAAGATGAGGAAAGAGAAAAGGTGGAGAAACACTGGGACTTGCGGAGGGAAATTGGAAGAATTTAGCATTTGAAGAATGTGCAGGTTGTCCCTGCGTCTGCAAGTGTCTTTAGAAGGGGGAAAAAAGAATTTTGATGGGTGGATTGAAAAATTAGGTGAACGTAAAACCATGCATCCCAAGAGCATGCAATTTGTGGAACGTCTTGCCTTCTTTTGCATTCATGAATCTTACAACCTGCCATCTTTCAAATCCAAGATCAATAAACTTGATCTGATCTCTCTCTCCTCTTAGCCTTTCGCTTTCTTCTTTCTTCTTTTGTTGGGGCTTTGTATAGGCCACCACGGCCTTTCCTCAACATACCTCACTGAAAAAAAGTCTGACTCTCCTCACTCTAAGCGAAAGTTAAGGGGAATTCGGATTCGAAAAACTGATCCTAGAATCAATGGGCAAGCATCTTACAACTTAGTTTTCCTGACGATGATTATTTCAGAATCTCTTACGAATCAGATTGCCAGTAGTTGCCATAATTTATGATCAACATCTTCACACGGCCGAGTCATTTAGCTGGGTTTTTGCATTCATAATGATCAACCTCTTCAAATTAAGCATCCCATTTTTATCAGTTTTTAGTCATCCACTATTAATCTATTAATCAAAATATGCAGGAATTTTTTTAAAAACTTGGTTACTTCTTCCTTTCAATTAGCAATCAATTAGATAAACTGGAAAGTAACAGTAATTTTCTCAGTCATCAAGAATCAAATCTCTAAATTTCTTCTAATGATTTAATAATAGTAAGCTTCCATATCTACAAAGGCTGATTATTTTTAGAATGTAAGGTATGCTGGTATCAATCAAAGGCCCTTCAAGTCAATAAAAACTTAAAAGATGCAAAAGCAACAGTTAAAGACAGCTTTAAAATTCAGCAATAGTCAAATTTCAAAAGAACAAGATGAGAACTGCAGGCTGCTAAAAGTCCTACTTCCGACTTTGCTGAATGCCTCGTATTCTAGAATCTCAATTTCAGCAGCATATGACAAGATAAAATAATAATAGTTACGTGAAGTGGTGCAAGAAGCCGTTAGGCAATGGCTTACCAATTTTCTGATCAGTGGTGCAAGCTCTGCCTCGAAATCAACTTCCGATTGCAGCACGAAGAGTCACTAGCGCCCTTCATTTCGAAGAGTAAAGCCCATGAGGTTTAGTCACATCAAGAAAAGGACCAGTACACTGTTTGATGGGCACAGCTTCTCAATCTCCTAAAATGTAGCTTATGATTCATGAATCATAGGTGTCTTGAAATAACGTCACATTAAGTGAAAGGACCGGGATACTGCTTGAGAAACATAGTTTCTCAGTGTCCAAAAATCTATTTTAGGATTAATGAATCACAGGAATCTTGATATGACGTCACATTGTGAAAAAAGGCCAGAAGACTTCTCGATTAGCATAGTTTCTCCGTGTCCTTAAATCTACCTTTTTATTCATGAAGCATAGGAATCTTGATATGATGTCGCATAATAAGGAAGGGCTGCTAAGTAAGAATGGCTTTTCGGTGTCCTAAATCTAGCTTCGGATCTTTGGTAGAACATATAAAGCACATCTCCAACCTTTCTCTAGCTGAAAAGGCGACACGTGGTTCACCGTAGCATTCTCATAACAAACGAAAATCGCAGACAGCTGGGTCTAACCAAGACCATTTGTAGCATTCAATGAGATAAAGAGGATGGTTTTCCAAGAATTTTGATTTTCAAAAAGAGAAAAGCTTAATCGTTATGACATTCAGGGCAGCAACTGTTAATGATGATCTCGCTTAGTTATCTATCACTTGTTATGACATTTCTATTTTTATAGATTTAATCCTGAGAGTGATTGAACAAGGTTTGCAATTTGTTTTTGAATGTGTAATCTCTGCTTTGGTTAAAAAGGTCCAACTGATCGAAAGAAGTCTACAGGCAAATACATCGCCACGTTGGCCATCCCTGGTTTCAAAAAAACATCTCCTGCAAAGCACCCTTGATTTCGATCATAGCAGAAAGTGGAGACAGCAATCAAGACCTTTTATCAAGTGGATGTTTTAACCAAAATGCACAGCACACTTAATTCCAAGCTTCGCAATACCAGAGACAGGCCTCAAACCTTCTTTTCAGGGAAGATAATATCTTAGAATAGATTGCGTAGCATCGCAAGCATAGCAAAAGCCAGAAACAGGACTGAGAGCTTTTCAATGGAAAGGCATCTTTATAAGATAATCTCTCTTTGCCCTTCTCACCAAACTCAACCAGACAGCAGGATCCATTGAATATGCATTAAGTGATATCGCGTTGACATGAGATAAACTTTCCCACCTTTGAGATGTTTCTGTTGTCATCAAATGAGTCCACAGTTGGTCATCATCATCCATGAACTTTCACAAGTGGTCATTTTTACCACGATCGCTGTTGTCAAGGCTGGTGAGCATCGTCAGTCCAATAGCTTCATTGCGAGCGTGGCTAAAATTAGAGCTACGAGCTTTCTTCCAGGGACGTAGATTTTTATGAGGCTTTTTCCAATTGCCTCTGTCATTGCAAGTGTAAGGAGAAATTCAACACAGATTAGAGGAGGTTCAACATGAAATTGGCGAGCAGGGGGTGCCTAAGGATACAGCCCCATGCCAGGGAAGCTAGCCCGCTGTCAGGGAGCGAAGTCAATTTTGTGGTCAATCGTCACCAAACGCAAGCTTCTGTGATTTAATGACCTATCCCCCTTGTTGTGCAACTCAGCCCCCCTGTCGGGGAAATCTTGGCAATTACCCTGTTAGCAAGGAAAGTAGAACACACCATAATAGTTATCATCGCCATTATATTCAGCTTCAGCTCATTTGCAGTTTACTTTGCTTCGTATTCAAAAAGGTCGTACTTCTATCACACTTTTCTAGCGAGTTTATCATCAGTTGGATGGTGTGCGACATACTAATGTGCTTGCATACCAGATTTATGGTCCATGAATAATTTGCTGGTCCTAAAAGTGGACCAGGGAGTCTTCTGTGTGCAACAGGTCTCGATTTCTATATGGAGAGTAGCTGGGGTCGTGATTAGTGCAAGTGCGCACTGCATTGAAGGTCCAGCAGGTGAGGGAAAAATGTTTTTGTTTCAAGATGTCCGTTGCCCACCCAGCCGTAGATGGTTACCTGGTAAAATGCTGAGGGTAAGATGTGACGAGGAAAGGATTTGGCCAACCAACCTTACGATGTTGGGGCTCAGGAGAGGACCTCTTGATCAACGTGCTCTCTGACGCTCTTTCCGAGTATGGGACTCGACGTTATTTTAGCTGTGTGTTGTAACTTGTGCTAGAATTGACCCGTATTTTCTTAGCGAGTTATGTTGGGGTAAGCCACGGGGACCTAAACAGAGTCCCAACGATGGAAGAAAGAAGAAAGTGAAAAGCTAAGAGGAGAGGGAGATCATATCAAGTTTATTGATCTTGGATTTGAACGATGGCAAGTTGTAAGATTGAGGAAAGTAAGAGGAAAGCAAGACGCTCCATAAATTGAATGTTCTTCGGGTGAATGATGATTTGTGTGACAGGGTTCGTGGAATAGGCAGCGAAACTTGGAAAGGGTGTGAGTGGGTTGAGCTTCTGGTGTTCCTGACACCCCCCAGAGAAACAGGAGGTCCCCGAAGTAGGATAAAACCAGTGTATTCTCTTTGTGTTCTTCAAGGCGATCAAAACACGTTGCGGACGGAACAGCATTCTACAATGAAAAGCCCAAACCAAAACTGTTATCAAAGTTTGGACTTAAACTTCCTCTTCGTCAACTGTGACCCAACTTTACGCGACGAGTCTGTTTTGTTCTTGTTTTTTTAGTGAGTTATGTTGGGGAAAGACCATGGTGGCCTATACAATGCCTCAACAAAGGAATAAAGAAGAAAGCGAAAGGCTAAGAGGAGAGAGATCAGATCAAGTTTATTGATCTTGGATTTGAAAGATGGCAAGTTGTAAGATTCAGGAAAGCAAGAGGAAGGCAAGACGTTCCATAAGTTGCATGTTCTAGGAATGAATGATGATTTGTCGGACAGAGTTCGTGGATTAGGCAGTGAAACTTGGAAAGGGTGTGAGTGAGGTGAGCTTCTGGTGCTTCTGTGGAGAAAGTAGTAAACTATTTAGATCTGAAGGCAGAACCACCGCGTCATGATTCTGCACGCTTGTATAGCAAGATAAAGGCACATTCCAGCAAAACAAACCAAGACTGACGAATATCTAACGTTCACTTTCAAGACGGCATGTCAAGTAGAAAGTTCATTTGGTATTTCAGAATGCAACTTCTTAAGCTTTTTACCTTCGAATTGCATTAAATAACACCGCAAATGACACAATTTATGATGAGTTGCAAGGAGAAATAAAAACAGTCATAATTTGAGTGAGACAACGGTCTTATTGAATGTTAAGTTTCGTTCAATGAAAATGCTAATCTCTATTGCATAATGATGCAGTCAGAAGGAGTTGGTGGCTTTCTTTTTAAATAGAAAGCAAAAAAGTGGGGATTTTGCAGATCCGATATGTTTTTGTAATGAAATTTTAAGAAAGGTCATTCATTATTCATCAGTAACTCGTAATTCTACTTTGTCTTCGTCTGCAAGTGTCTAAGATCTGCATTCAGTATGCGGCAGATGTAGGCTTAGCATATCGTTAACTCAGATCTGCAAGGTGCAGCCATCTGCTTTTCTAGAAAAAAATAGAATTTCGAAGCAGCACGATTCAGATAAGACTATCTTATCGTACATGAAGCAAGGTCAGAGCACGTTCGTCCTTGGCCTAGAGGAAGGCAGATATTCTTGCAGCACAATGAAGAGCCTTTGCTTGTTCACTGAGTGGTAATTGGTCATTCTTTGGCTCTTAGCTGTGAAACTCCGTACCTTAAATGTAAACACAGTCGGCTGGTCGATACCTGGCATCGGATGAAACTCTTAAGAATCTTTTGACATTGGATAAAAGCTTTGAGAATCTGTCAATAGAAGCAGGCAAGAACGTTCGACTTGCAGTACTTGCTGTCAGCACACGATTCCCTGAACGCGAGAAGCAGGGCAGGGGACAGCAAGCAGATGACGATGCAAACATCATACAGGTAATTACAGCAAAGATTTCGCAGATTTTTACCGACGAGTTGAATTGTTCAATAACTGTTTACGTGCATTCATAACTGAAGTGAGGGAGTACACATGGAGAATCCACCACCATACTTTTCCAAAATTGTAGAAAATTGCTGCTTGACGGTCCTTGTGCATGACTGAAGACCATCCCAGTGACATTCCATATTCAAACGATCATTTTCATTTCAACAAAAGCATTGGTGGTGGAAAGAAGGCGAAATTGTTGATAGGTAAGGAGCTGGATGGGCATAGGATGCGCCTGGAGCAAGGGAGGAATCGCGATGAAGTATTCTAGTGCCTTTCGAATCGATTAATTCATCAAAAATGCTAACAAAAAGTACTATGAATGGGAATATTGGTGATCGACGAAAAAGATCTTAGTATTGCTATTGCTTCTTGGTAGTAGGCATGTCGAGGAAATATTCCGATGTAGATGCCCTGACAGGCAAAGACCTAAGTTGCGTTTACGACGGACCCGTTTTACACGAGCGACTTTATCGAAAGATGAGACAGGACAATATGAACGAGCATTATACTTTTAAACGCCGTGAAAAACTCATCCACAAAGAGGTGAGGTTCGTCAAGTCGAAGATAAGCATGGAGAAGAAGCAGCTGGTGGACAAGAGCATGATGACGGCGGCAAGAGTACGCAAACTTGAGCAGGAGGACAACTTAATTAAGGGACACAACCGTAAGAATATTGTCCCGAGTGGGCCACCGCATTCGGAAAGACGGGCACGGCGTAAAAAGGAGACACGCTTCTCTCATCTGATTAAACAGAAGAAACAAGAATCAAAGGTTGAAAGTGACAGTGATGATAGTAATGGGTCAAAAACAGACATCAGGCCGCCGCCATTTTTGCCGCCATTGTACCGCCAGAAGGCTTTGCCTCAACGAAAACGCTGGAGCAAACCAAGAAGGCAAGAAAATGTGAAAGTCGAGGACTTGTACGAATGCAGATATCTGAGGTTATCAGAGCGGCAGCAAATAGACAGAGAGGCGAAGTGATATTGCAGCAGTGAAATGCATTCGTTAGCGTTGCGGCATGTCAAGAAAACCACGTTTTCCGCAAAAAATATCAACAAAGTGATGCACCTGGTAGTGAAAAAATGGAGTTCTCCATTAGAAGTTGGGGACTTGTATCCATCTAAAAATGCCTTCAGTACGATTTCATCTTTAAACTAAGTAAAATAGTGCTTTTAGGGTAGTTCGCGTAAGCACATGCCTACCGAGTCGACGATCTCGGGTTCACAGCATCCTCTATCAGCCGTGCCCTCGTCCTCTCGACTTCATAATGCTCATAATAACTTCAGCTCGAAAGATGGTTTAAGGGAGGTTGGAGTGGCGAATGGATGACGTGTTGATCTTCTCACTTTTCCCACTATGGGCTGTACTCCGTCCACCTAGCAACCAAATGGCATTTGGCGCGAAACTGGGGTGCAGTGAAGCGAAGAAAGGGTTCTTCCTCCTGTCCACAAACCGATACGGCGCAGGGTAGTACCCATCTGTCAACCACAAATGACCGGTTTGTGACTAGCAAAAGTCAAACATCTCTGTGGCATTCTTTTTTCTCTTTCTTTCTCCCTGTTAAACTAGCACCCCTGATGGGACTATTATGGAAACAAGGTTAGCTTGACCTTTTGATGCTATACCTGCCAATGAAATCAGGGGTGTCTATCTTTGCTTTTAGTTTTTATAATGGTACTTTACTTTTCTCGACTTTTAGAACTTATAACAAGTAAACGAGATTAATATGGTGAAATATGCACACATACATATATATCTAAAAAATTGCACCTAGAAGCTCGTATGAATTGTGGGACTAAAATTCTCACTTTGTTACTTTCTAGAAACGATCAGCCTCTGTGTGAATTTGTAGATTAACCTCTTAATGGTTGAATGCTTGTTATCATCTTTACTTCTGTCAATTGAGCTGGATCTCTATGGATGGGCCTAAACGCATAAATCATCCAGAAAAAATGGCAAAGCTCCAATGCTATCGCTATCAGTATCAATATGAACCCTGGTAATAATGAGATGATAATAATAATGATGATATTACCACTGATGATAAAAATGATAAATAATGATATAGAAATATGATAAAAAACTACTTCCAAGTGCTCTGCTCACTCTTGGACCTGGATTGGTCTCTGTGTTCAGACACTCAAAAGCTACTCATGCACACAATGAAATAGAACAATAATAATAATAAAACCATTAAATCATAGTAATGATAATTATAACAATGATACTAATCATTGCACCGTACATCTGCAATGTATTTGAGCTTTTCTAACACCGAAAATCAGAATTAAGGTTGAGTTAGTCTTGGTCAGAAATATTCAAACTTGGCAAAGATATTTTCCTGCATCCGATCACTACATGGCAACTGCCGTTGCTACAGTCAATTCATAAACGTACAGGTAAGCTCTGGTGGTTCAAACCAGGCTACGACAAGATTTTTTCCGGGGCTTGGTGAATCTGGGTTGTATCTAGGTTGGTTTTACGAGGAAGTGGTGTAGACGTAAGTTTGGGCTGGATGGAGCTAGTTTTGTGTTTGGTTGCAAGCCGAAGCTTAATTGGGTATCCTTTGGAAAGTATAGGACAAAGGACCCACTTGCGCAGTCTCCCACAAATTTGCGTGCAGCATCATAAATATTGCGTGGCAATGTAATCAGAAGTAGGCACCATGAACCTTGGCTACACCCTGTGGCCACCCCACGACCCCTCGTGTGGCCTTCGATAATTTCTATCCAGCGTTATTGAGTTAATTTTGTAATCTGGTGTTATATGAATATCATATGGGCTCGAAAGTGTTCTACAGTCGCAGCAAACTTGCCCGATAACAACCAACAAAGAATCCTTTCTTAGCTGCCAGCAATGCTACGAATTGCAGAGTTTGCTTGTGCAACAAACGCAACATTTAATAAACAATTATAAGTTGTTTACACGTGGAAATTGTTGGGCTAGTCTTTAATTGCCAATTTTAAAAACGATTTTGAGAAAAGAGTTTGACCCTCATCGTCCTGAATCTTGTTGGTTTACAAAGACATGTATAGCAAAAATGGAACCCTTGTAAAGGTACAAAAGGAGCAGTTCACTTCAAAATGGAATCGGATGCTAAGTAGTAAGGAGCATTTTTCCTGTGATTCAGATTATTATCTAATTAAGCAGACTTGCACGACGTTCTTCATTGCTATACTTTTCCACAAATATGGTGGATATGTTAGCTTGTACAGAAACAAGAACTGGGGAATTCAATGCAACTATTTCCAAATTTCGCAACCCAATCTACAAACTCTATACCATGACCCAATATCTATTGCAAGCACGTGCAATTTATGGAACGTCTTGCCTTCTTCTTCTTCTTCCTCTCCCGAATCTGACAACTTGCACTCATTCAAATCTAAGCTCAATAAACTTGGCTTTATTTCCCTCACCTCGTAGAGCTTCACTTACTTTCTTGGGGCTTTGTTTAGGCCATCAGAGCCGTTTTCAACACAACAAACCAAAAAGGGTATCATTCGGCAATTTTGAAACAAATTAACATGGTAGAATGCCAACGAAAAAAGGACGAATGTAAAAATGAAAGGCAATCCACAAACACGACATAAGCAATCATAAATCAACCAGGGAATTAAATCGGTAGGAGGGAAACTTCCGTGCAACAAAGCGGACGATGAACGTAGTAAAAAAACAGTTGATCTGAGTGAAAACATTCTCATACAAAGTGATACAAAAATGATGAAAAAAAAATGGAATTAGTTGATAACTAGTTCTTATGACATTACTATAAACAGGTTTAGTTCATACATTAGGGTTCTAAAAATCTATCAAGAGAAATGAAATTGCAAGCAAAGATGGTTTGAAATCGTTTCGTTTTCCATTTGAACGTTTTTTGAAAATCGTATGATACACAGCATTCTTGAAATCTAGAAATGAAAACTGAAACTCATTACGAGGCACGCAACTCATTCCTAGATACTATCGCTAATGCGAAAGCCTCCATCTCAACTCACATGGGTGCTCGAGGGGCCAAACGTGCCGGGGGTTGTACATTATACAATCCGATCTCTTCTGTGTCTCGTAATCCGAGGTAATGCGCAGATGCAGGGGAGACTTTATGTATATACATATGATATATAAATATATATATAGATATATATATTCATATAAATATATAAATATATAAATGTATATATATAAATATACAAATGTATATATATATAAATATATAAATGTATATATATATATATATATAAATATATATATATAAATATATACATTTATATATATAACTTCAAAATTAAAATAAAAAAAGACTGCAACAAACTACATGTTTGCACCATATACAGTGGGAAAGGACACTGAGTCATCTGGTCCCAACTGCATATGGTGCTTACAATTTAAGATAGATATGTAAAGGTAGGTAAAGTTCATCTCACATCAGATGCTTCATGATGAACAGAAATTAGGAATTTTAAAGGACCTTCCAGATGTCCAGACAACCCAACTGTAAAGCAAATATATTGGACAATTGCGAATGTCCGATAATACTATACAGCTGCTGTGAGATGAGCTTCTTAAAACTCAAAACAAAACAACTGCATAAAAATGTACGATAGGTAGTGCGCTGATAGAAGTTTCATTAGCTCATTCAACCCTTCTAGTCGAAAAAAGGAATGATATTGTTGCCTCCAGGATTAGTTTATTAACTACATTGTCAAAACGTGAATCAGTGACAGGAGAAGTCCACAAAGGGCTTGGGAGCTTAGACTTCCAAGATCAAGTTGAGGGATTCCCGAAAGCTTGTCAAGGAAACTGTTACATATCTGATTACATATGGGACAATGCATGAAGCATACTCATTAGCGTCAACATCTGAATTCCACGTACATATGGGACTTACGGATACATACATTCTAGATAACTATTAACTTAACTTAATTAATTAACTTAACTAAAATTAACTTTCTTTCAAAAGAACTGTTGATATCAGACAAATTCTTCCTTTACTTCTTATCTTTTTCCATTTCTTTTAGTGAGTTGTGTTGAGGAAAGGCAACGGTGGCCTATACAAAGCCCATACAAAGGAAGAAAGAAGAAAGCGAACTGCCAAGAGGAGAGAGAGGTCCGATCAAGTTTATTGATCTTGGATTTGAAAGATGGCAAGTTGCACGATTCAGGAAAGCAAGAAGAAGGCAAGACGTTCCATTAATTGCAGCTCTTGGGATGAATGATTATTTGTGGGGTAGAGTTCGTTTTGCTTTACTGGACACAAATTTGTAACAGCTTTTAGTAGTTGAAGAGCTTATCCAGTTTAACTATTCGTATATCATTATCATTGTTACTATTATTTAGTTGTGCTGAACTTATGCTAATTCAGGGGGCTGAATCCAACAAGGAGCTTAGTTAAGCATCTCACGCCACCAACAGTATACCGCGAACTTCAAATGTGGATTTTTCTGGTCCTTCTTGGCAAGAAATGACCTTGAACTCTCCCGGCGTATTTTACTTACGCACATCTTTTTCCCACGCATTCCATTCAACAATCACATTGTGGAAATATGCACGAGAAAAGCAAACAGTCTTGTGGATGACTGGCTCATACTTGCAACTGTATACTAAGGAGCCCTACGACGTGCGACTCAATGAGTTTGAATATTTACCTTTGAATTAAGCATCCTGGCATTGGTTTACTCTTCTTCGTCTTCTTCTTCGTCGGATTCCTCTGGGGATTCATACTCGCTCTCATCAAACGTGCGGAAGACCAACGAGGCCCAAATGTACTCTTCCTCTTCCTAAAAGCCCAAGCAATTGCTGATGTTACACCCCGACAGTCAAAGATCCATTGTACACGCCCCACCATTGTTATGGGGTCCTGTCACTAACCATGATATATGCCTGTATGTATGGCGATGCATGGATATGTATTGTAAAGCATGGCTATCTATGGCTATGGATGGCTATGTATGCCTATGTATGGCTATGTATGTATTATGGCAATGTATGTATGGATATGTATGTATGGACGTATGGCTATGGATGTATGGCTGCATATGTATTGCTATGTATGTATGGCTATGTATGGCTATCTATGGCTATGTATGACTATGTATGGCTAGGTATGGCTATTTATGGTTATGGATGGCTAGGTATGGCTATGTATGGTTATGGATGGCTATGTATGGCTATGTATGGCTATTTATGGCTATGTATGGCTATGTATGACTATCTATGGCTATGTATGGCTATCTGTGGCTATGTATGGCTATGGATGGCTATGTATGGCTATGTACGTATGGCTATCTACGGCTATGGGTAGATATGCATGGCTATGTATGGCTATGTATGGCTATGTATGGTAGCGATAACAATAATAATAATGAAACAATGATAATGATAATAATAGTAATAATGATAAACAACGAGGATGGTAAAGATTTATTTCAAATTTTGATTTTAGTTACCTCTGAGTACAGACGTTTATCTGTGTTCTTTAGCTCAGTTGGGTTGATTTGTGAATTCTTTCTGGCTCTTGTAAAGGTGCTCTAGAAAAGATATCTCAAACTTGAACAAATATATGACGCAACATTTGATTCGAAAAGTAGAATATGAATGCCATATTAGGGATCCTGAATCAATGTCGAAGAGAGGAAACTTGATGGAGGATGCACGCGGAGAGCAATACTAAGGAAGTGGCGATGCAACTATCCTACAAAGGCAGACCTTCCCATTGCACAAGGAAGCAAAATATAATTGTGTCACACTGAAGATTCCCCCGTAATTCACCGATCAGGGTGTGAAACGCTTGATAATGGCCCAAATGTGAATACAAAACTTCTGCTCAGATCGGAAGCGTCAAGCGCGGAAAAGCTTATACAAATGATTGGCTGCCTGTTTGAACCAATCATGGCGCGTTAATCAGATGTGCGCAGGAAGATCCAAATACGCCTACGATTTTTTGCGATTTTGACTTTGGAACATAAACAGATTTCGATTTGAATGGAAAGCTTTACCCAATATCACTTGAAAAAAGGAGGGACGTCTATGATTCCAACCTACCACTGCAGCAAACAACATCCAAGTGACATCCTATAATTGGCACCCAAAATGGCCTAGGTTTGATAGACACTCGCAACAAAACTCATTTTTGTAAGCGGGTTATGTCGAGGAAAGGCCATGGTGACCTATGCAAAGTTGCAACAATGGAAGAGAGAAGCAAGCGATGAGAATAATCCACTCAACTCAGCAAGTAAGTACAGCTGAATCAAAGAATTCTTCCTAATTGCGTTTCAAGTCAATGTTCATAGAAAAACAGGCGAATAGTGCTGAAATCTATTATCAAGAGAATTCTCACTGGCCATAAACATTCTCAACGGTATGACTCTTGCCTGTTGACCCTGTGGTTAGTGGTTCGGATCCACCCTCTGTAATCTGGGAAATGCGAGTTGCAGTCACAGCGATAGGAAGGACATGGACAATGCTGGGTAAGCAAAAAGTTTTTGAATGTCCAAAAAACTACCTTCGGCTGCTAGGTAGATATCATAAAAAACGCAGTTATGGTTGGGTTAGTTTTTCCAACAAGATCCTAAAATCACTTAGCTTGCTGTGCGTTCAGCTCGCTAAAAAATATTCAAAGCAGCTCAAGACTTTAAATATGAGAGCATGCATTGTGAAATTTGTTCCACTGTTAGGGAAAGCCCAGAAGTCCAGTTAAGCATGGAAAAACCAAGTATGCACTTACAGACAACCAGGGGTGATTCAATGCTTCGACAGCAGTCATCCTAGCTCTAAAATGAAATTGGTGAGTGTACAGAGCCTAAATATAACTTTAAAAAACGAGAAAAAATTGCGTCAAACTGAGGATCTCCCAACATCTGAGAATTCTACGCATACGAGCCGGGGCAATTCTGGGTTGAAGAGCAATTCGACGGGGGCAAATCGAGGGGGAAAATCGAGAGATATGGAGGAAAATTCTCCCTCCATCTCTGAAGTACCCTTCGACTTGTCCTCGACGTTAGGTGGGAGGCATAGGAACAAAAACCGCCAAAAATGGTAACCGAACTCACTCTGGTGCACGGACGAAACACTTTTTGATAAAATCTTTTGCCTCTGTCGTCACTCTTTCAAATGAGTCTTCATCAAAGGACCATTTGACTTTGCTGACACAAGAGACGACCTCATCTTCATCCTCATAGAAAAATGGTGAGATTCCACTCAGCCTGAAATACAAATGCTTGCAATGAAATAAAGACAAGATAGTGGCTTATGGGTATATATTATGTATATATATTATGGTTTATAGGGTGTATGGAAGACGAGCTGTTGTCCAAACAGCAAGCCCTTCCTCTCCACGAGGCAAGTGGATCCAAGGGAACGACGAGTGTCCATACTGCTTGGGCACAAACAGCGTCACAGGAGTTGCCGGAGTGGCATTATCTTGCCAAACTACCTTCGGGACTCCAGCTCCTGATTTTCTGTTGGAGTCTACTCCCATAACCTTTCCCAGAACGGGTAGACCGCAAGGCAGGAGTGGTGTGACATCATAACCTTGTTATGGGAGGCTTATGGGTACTGCTCCTTACCCAAGGGTGGCCCAGCACAGTGGTAACTAAGGGGTAGGGATATTCACCCAAGCCTTTGAACGCCCGAACCAAGGCCTCACCGTCGGGTGCAGCTTAACGTCATACCCAGGACAATGCCTCTATGCCTCTTGATTACTTCTTAAATAGACAATTTGTGAATATAGATTAATAACCATAAACTGTCTTCACCACCATATGGTGCTCTATGTACAAAGTACAGAGCGTTGATAGCAGTCTGCTATATATATATATCTATATAAATATATATACACATATATACAAATAGATATATATATATATATAAATATATATGCATATTTATATTTATGTATATACATATAAGTATATATAGACGCAGCAAATAGACTTACGAGACGAGTCAAAGCTAGCCTGATGTTACTTTAGATTAGAATATGAAAAGATCAACTCACAGAATGTAGGTGATAACAGCAACACTCCACATGTCAGATCCCGGGAGCACAGGGTCAAAGTTCAAAAGCTCTGGGGCTGAAACGAGCAAAAAATGACAATGAAACATCTAATTCGAGTACATATCTACATCATCTCAAGGTTTCCATTGATGCACGCCCAAAATCTCTCGAAAAAGGCAGATAGTGCCTTATGTGGAAAGGAGAAACAGCAAAATGTGCTATAGAAATGGACGACAGGTATTTCCCGTGATGTTCTCTCTGCTAGAAACTTGTCTCTTCGAGTAGCCTGGTCGTTATAAGATACTTAGTAGGGTTAAGATTTCTACATCTAGAATCGTCAATTAGCCATCCACCTCAGACCAAAGCTAGAGCCGAAATTCTGTAACAGAGAAGGGACATCTGAAGAGCAGCTTTGAATTTGAAAATAGGCAGTTCAAACACCTTATCTCAATTTGAAACCGCTAAAAATCGCATGGAAAATCGAATGTTGAAATAGCTTGTCGCAAGCAGTATCTTTACAGGTCAGTTAATGTAAAAACATTATTGAATTCCCTCAGACAGCCAGCCACTTCCGATTACCATCTTCCCAAAATTGACTTTTTGGCTAATTAATTCGATCTTTTTGCTAGCCAGTGGGACAAAGCATTCAAGAACTCGTTAAACCTAAGTAAGTCAATTTTTCATGCATTGATGCATTAGTAGGTATGCATGCCTTCTGCTTGAAGCTAAAGAAACGTCGTTTGCGATGATAGGTTAGTGGTACGGCATTGGCCCATAGATTACATTGAAAGAGGGTCGAGCCTCACAACGAGGTTAGTTTCATTTAGAGTGAACAGAATCGTCAGCACTCTGTAATCTTACTGCAGAAATCATTTGATATTCATTCTGGAAGGCATTTTCCTATCAATTCAAGAATTCAACAACCAGGGCGTTTAAATCAACAAGAGTTACAAAAGCTACGCACGATTAATCGCTACTTAAAAGGTATTCTAGGAGGTTGAAATAATGTTTCGAGCACAGGCCTATCGCGATTGCGCTAAAGATTCTTGGTTTAGTGCCACACGCTTGCGCAGACCTGGGCGCACGGTAGTAAACGGTACCTTGCATGAAGGGGACAAGCGACGAAAGCAAGTGGCCAACCTACATTACAAAGAAACGGCTCGGGATGGGACCTCTGCAACAAGGTATCCCTACGCTTACATCGGGTATGGGGTATTACGTTCACGTTCACGGTTTGGTGTCGGGATAGCTCGATGGTAAGAGTATTGCGCATTGATCCTATGGTCAGTGGTTCGAGTCCCACCTCAGCTTAACTTCTACTTAAAGTGAGGAAGATCGCCAGCTCTCTGTAACCCCAGGCGTAGTTATCACGAGGTATGGTCACATCGAGAGGAAGGACCTGGACTCTGCTTGATAAGCAAAAAGCTTCTCAGTGTCCAAATTTCTGTCTTTGACATGTAGGTAGAATCATGTGCATTAAAAAAAACGTTCACGTTCCGTTTAATTACGCATGGAATGGAATGATTATGACTTACCACAGAATTCAGTGTCGCCGATGACATCCACGACTTCACCAGCAAATTTGTTGGCAATGCAGCGACTGCTGTTAAAATCAACTAGCTTGATATCTTTAGAGCCGATCGAGGCCATTCGGATGTTAGTTGGCTGTGGACGAAACCCAGTCAATCAATGCAAGCACACGACACTACAGGGGGCACATACCAACAACAATCATCGTAGAAGTATGACGAAATCAAAGGACAACTCTCGCTCTTGAGGGCGACAAGTTGACTTCCGACGTAAAAGGATTATCAGCCGGCTAAACTTGCATGTGCTCAGACGCAGTGGCTATGAGCTGTAAAAACATTTCGAAGAGGGCTCTACGAAGGGGGTGAAGTTGCTATCTGCCAAATGAAATGAAGTGAAAGCAAATCAAAGAAAAACCGTCGCGTCAAAATGCGTTCCTTTGAGGACAGTCATTAGCAATCATTACATCATTAGCAAAAGAATAAGAAGATAAATCCGGTAAAAGAGCAAGAATCAATAGGATTTCTTCACAAAATAAAAATAACAAGGGGAGGGGCTAAAGCCCAAAAATTAACTAGGGGGTGAGCCCTTGGAGCTTTCCTCTTCTCCAGCCCTGCTCTACAGCCCTGCTCTACAGCCCTGCTCTACAGCCCTGCTCTACAGCCCTGCTCTACAGCCCTGCTTAGAAGCCTTGCAGTCAGCAGATCAAGTGCTATCCATGTCGACAGTTCAAATAACATTAGCTCCCCTCCGTTCCACACAAACAAAGCCATATGCTGTCACGTCGAGAGCATGCTGAATCTTTTAGGTAACAAAGTACATCTACTGAGCGTGCCGAAATTCAATGCATGATCTTACTTAAAGAGAGGATGAATGGCATGACGTGTTTCTCTCAATGTTTGCAGCTTCCTTTTCATTGCGTCATAATGCTTGCAAGCTTATGACGCTGTGGTTCGAGTCCTACACTGGTTGAAATCAATACATTATTTGTGATGAAAGAAATGGGAAACCAGACCAAAAAGGAATTTTCTAGAACGAACATCAATCGGAGATAGACCATTATTTTAACTTTAAAATTGCTGGTCTGAATGTTCTAACCGAGAACGTATACTTTTCTAATGAATGAATTCAGAGCGCTGTCTCTAGCTTCTACTATGCCTAGAATCAAGTATGCTTTGCAAGCTATGTGAACCATTGCATTTCTCTAGAAAAACTCAGAGCCGTATCTCTGGCTTCTGCTACGGCTAAAATGGAGAATTCAATGCATTTCATAACTAGAAATCCAATGTCACGTACCCTGATATCAAGATGGACGACATTATTAGAATGCATGTAAGAGAGGATTTCGCAGAGCTGTCTGATGATATGAGCCACGTCATCCTCGGTCAATGAATGACGTTTTGACATGTAGGTCAATAAGGTTTGGCCGGCAGCCCTACAAAGAAACAATTTATTTAGAAATTGTGAATGTTCTACTTAGATCCATGCAAAAAGTCCTTCAAACAAAGAATTATTCTGTATCAGATAGCAATTCACTGGAAACTCTTTCAAGAATAACAAATATGGAACGGAAGGGTAACGGTGTCAGCTATACGAACAAGCCACCCGATTTAAGAGGGCAAAGCCCGAGAGAAGAAGAAAACGACAGAGCAATATAGTTCGATTTAATCTACGGTTCTCCCTATCATCATAGATTGCAATTGATGTTCTTGTCGAAGGGGCCCCTTGAAAACGAGCTTAGGCTGAAGGGCAACCCTCCTTAAAAGAATCAGATATAAGAACTATGAAATATGACATACGTGCGTATGTAAATGCTTCCAAGAGACAAGTGATAAATAAAATCACCGAGAGTGCTCAATAGTGGAACTAGAGCGAGCTCTTAGAGATATATATATATAAATATATATATAGAGAGCATAAATATATATATATATATATATATATATACATATGTTTGAATATAGGATAACAAGAGAGAAAACCAATACTAGTTTGGAACTCTAAGTTGCATGTTATACAATCATCAGCTAAATATA
The DNA here is from genome assembly GCA_964026355.1 of Pseudorhiza aurosa. Taxonomy (NCBI): domain Eukaryota; kingdom Metazoa; phylum Cnidaria; class Scyphozoa; order Rhizostomeae; family Lychnorhizidae; genus Pseudorhiza; species Pseudorhiza aurosa. The sequence continues at coordinate 8,814,019 of OZ032121.1, forward strand.
TACTCATGAACATGTAACATGTGAGTATATGTTTAGCTGAAGATTGTGTAACATGAAACTCAGAGTTCTAAACTAGTACTGGATTTTCTCCCTCGTTATTCTATGAAATATAACATACAAATATGGGATCTGTGATGGTGATGAAGGTAGAAGATCCGGAATCTGATAAGTGTTTGTAGTCCACTTCGCAAAAATTCGGTTCGTCATACCTAGCCAGAAATAAATTGCAAGACCGATCCTGCATGTGACTAGGAATATTTTGGTATGCGAAATGCATTCATTGGTGTTCTCATGCAAATAGCAAAGGGTAAAAACCACTGAAGGGGGTCGGATACAAAAACATCCACTATCGCATCCTGTCGTATCGTCTGCGTGTGGTAACAGGTGATGAAAGAGAGGCTGCAGCAGGAAGAGAACATCAAATACGGAACAAAAAAACCTATTTCAAATAGGATAAGACCAATCCCCATTTTAAAGGGCTTGAACTAGGAGAAGAGGAACACTTAGAATGATTATCAAAGGGGAATTCACTTTGGCGACTCTGAACAGGGATGGTGAGGGATGATGAGAGATGATGAGAGATGATGGCCGAAAGATGAAGAGCAACAAGACGAAGAAGCGGATGACGAAGAAGACGAATCAAAAGACGAAGAAGAGGATGACGAAGAAGACGAGGAAGCATACTCACAGCTCTAGAACCAAGACCAGGTACTTTCGAACCAAGTAGGCCTCATGGAGCTGAACGAGACCTTTGCTTTCCATCTTACCACCAACCATCACGTCGTACTCACGAACTGCAAACTTGACAGTCTCATCGTCGAACTTGATGATCTTAGCGGCATATTCCTCCCCTGTTTCCTTGTGAACACAGTGCTTGACAACGGAGAACTTTCCCCTGTGCAAAACGAGACAAAGAATGTCTACATAATGGGCTAATGAGTCTTGTATTCAAAGTCAATGTTACTAAAGGAAACTTGCTACAAAGTAAAATTTCAAAACATTTCATAAAAAAGCAGATTGTTTGCAGTGGCCTACTATTGCTATCAGTTGAACAAAGAAATAATCTACCCCTATCATCGGCTCTCAGATTCATTGCATAGATCAGGCTGTCATGGGACACAGGTACTCTTTTCAGAGAACCTAACTAAGGCTGATGTCTCTAACAATTGGGCAGTTGCTTTGAGGAAATCAAACAAAGCAAATTTCATATGTAAGAAGGTAGCCATCAAGACAAACAACAAATCTTAGCAGAAGATCGTTCCTTATAGTGGTGATCTAGATGTAAAAGGCAATTATAGCATGGGAGAGAGAGAGAGAGAGAGCATGGGAAACTCAAACTCAAAATGTCTGTGGAATCATCTACCTTCCAATTTCATCCCCAAATTCATAATACTTTTCAGGGTTCTCGTTCTTAATTCCATCTCTTTCAATGGGGAACTTCTTCTTCTTCGTCTTTCTAATGGGTGGCTTGTAAACACGGTCGGCATTCCTTTCTTGGAAGGCAGCTGAAAACAAGAGAAGAAAATTACCACTTTGTCCTCCTGGAATCCATCATCTTCTCATCATACTTCTGTTCCGACTCTGAGGCGCAGGGCTTAACTGAAGCGCAGCAGAACTCCAGTTGGATGCCCTTACTAACACCAAAAGCAGCAGAAGCCCTTGTCGGAATCTTCTTGTAAGAAGGCAAACAGTATTTGGTGGAAGCATTTGACAAGCAATGCATTGCAACCATTTTGCTTAAATGCTACAAATCTCACCCATCACAATGATAAAGCTGATAAAAGGTAATTTTTGAGAGTCTAAATCTATAATCATACATACTTCCCCAGACAAGGAAGCTATTTGTGTTAGGAAGACCTCCATTGCTATAGCTAGCTGTCTGTTTTTTAGCACAATCTCAAATCAGAATTGAAGGAGGAAATACTGAAGCATACTCTTAGCACTGGATGATGTCCCATCGTCTTTCCTTTCAGATCCAACACTCAAGGTAAATGAATGCTCCTTATCACCATATTCGTTGCTGACGACGATCTTATACTCGCCAGCATCACTGTCAGTCACACCGTCAATCTCCAACGTAGCTGTTTGACTCTTGTTTGTCAAGATGTACCTATCAGCATCCTTGATTTGCTTCGATCCTTTGAACCATTTCACATCTGGTCTCGGGTTACCATCATACTTGCACTGGAAAGAAGCAGTGGCACCAGATTTCACCGTGGTGGATTCCGGAGAACTCTTGATCTTGGCGGGTGCTGGAAATGCAAAAAAAATTAGCTGATCGTTTCTATGAGCAACAGATGCAATAGATGCTTATCTGCTGTTTTATAAATGATAAATAGTGGAAAGACGGAAGAAAGTAGAAATGAAGGCATGATAAGATTTAAAAATTTAAATCATTGCTTAGGCAGGACAGGAGAAACATCTTCTTCTTCTTCTGTCAGCCTGTCATGCCACTGCTGGCAGATGGCCTCCACAATCTTTTCCATTCGTTCGGTTTTGTGCCGCCTGCATCCACCTGGTACCAACTTTTTGCTCGATTTCATCCCTCCACCTCCACTTTGGTCTTCCTGGTGTTCTTTTTCCTTGCCTTAATCACGTCAAACTAAATACTTTTCATTGCACACTGATTTGAGCAGGCAAAGAGATCTATTCGTATAGTCATTGTAGACAGAGGAGGCGTTGACGCGATTGTGTGAAGACAGACATGGATGAGTTTGGCTTAAAAACAGAGATGGCACGAGATCGTGCAGTCTGGAAGCGAGGAATTGGACCAAGAGCGACCCTGGCGCAGCGGGACAAGCTAGAAGCAGATGATGATGATGAATCATCTGAGCAGATGACCTAGCATATTGATATAATAAATAGGACTACAAAATGGACAGTTAGGCCTTGGACAAATGAACTGAAAATTTCACTGAACACGCAACTCAGCAATTTCACAGTGTTCAATGATTGCTCCGTGCCTTTGGCCAAATGAGTTCAACAATCCACTGAACATTTACTTAACATTTGGCTAATCGCTTTCACGAGAGGCTGTCGGCCTCGATTCATTAGTGCACCCAACTCGTAAATGCCATTTTCCTTTGAAGGCGCTAGGAATCTGACTTTTCCGCAAGTTTTTTACTTTTTGTTTGCTTTCTCCCGTTTGCTCCTCTACTGACGATCGACCTGACGCCATGTCAAGTATTAAACCAGCCCTCTGCGCAAGCGCATAGTTGACGATGCGTTACGTTTGTTGAGTGGATCCATAGTCATAAGAGTAGATAGTCTGGCAACGAACAATAGGCTATTGTCTTATGGCCCCTGAACTTGAAAACGCAACGCCACGCCCATTGTGAGTGCATCGCAGTGCAACAAGATGGCGGACAGCAACAGCGGATTTCTTTTCGGCGATGACTTGGAAGCAATTTTTGACTTAATTGATGAAGCAGATTTTGAGAAGCAAGTAGAAGAGATCGAATGTGAAATTACTGAAGAGGTATAATATTTTCGTAATGTATGTGCTTCATATCGTTGATTACCTATGAAACTCCAAAGAGCATTGAATTTGAATTTAAGAACTACGATGCTGTATAGCATGCGAATATTATGCAGATACCTTTGACGGTGAGATTTCTAGAAACATTAGTTAACAATACTGGCAAAGCGTTATGAATCCCATTGAATGCATTGTGGAATCATACACAAGTCATCGCCTCGTATTTCATAGGCCCCAAACCATAGTTAAAAAAAGGGTTACTGACACGTACCCATCAATTTTACATTTCAGCCTGGACTGAATGATACAGGCGGTACGGAAAAGTTTCTTTGCAAGCTCTGTGAGAAGACGTATCTTTCCCAGTGCGACTTATCCAGGCATATCACTGCAAAGCATACTAGCCACGAAAAAGATTCATTCAGCTCCACCAGCAGTAAAACAAAGTCACCGTTTCACAATCTGCATTTAAAACAGCTCATTGAAAAGGCAGCAGCTAAACCACAGTCTTAAGAACAGATAGTGTGGAAACGAACAATAGAACAATAGAACAATAGGCTATTGTTTTAACTTATTGTTGAAAATTTCGTTAGAGCCCAGGGCTCTGAAGGTGCATCATTTTTCTGCGATCCCAAAGAAAGTCATCTTGACGCGAAGTGTTCTATCTTTGGATGTTCCATTTCAAGAAAAGAGAAGGGAATAGTATTTTCAAGCTGCCGAAGGCCAAAAATGAATTTTTCGAAAAGTGGAGAGATCAACTAGTTCAAGTGATGACTAGAAACAGGGTTATTGACCCTGACCTACGCGGTCGACTTGCAGAGGACATACTGCATATTTGCGAAAATCACTTTCAAGCGGATTGTTTTTACACATGTAAGTATTTAACCGTGATTTTACATGAATAAGAGTTGATTTAAACTATAGTCAATTTTACGTCATTCGTATTTTTTTTCTTCTTCGTGAATTGTTTCTAATTTTCATACGAAGCATATCTTAACCTGAAGGGGTTTGATAATGGTGCTATGGTGTCATATTTTTTTGCAGGTTCATCAAGAAAATTATTGAAAGATGGATCAATGCCAACTTTGTGCTTGCCCCAAAAATCAGTGGAGAATAGGAAACTGCGAGTGAGAAAAGATAATTCAATAGCCAAGCGGTAGACCTTAGTCAATAGATTAAATGTTGAAACCAATCCAACGAAGGTGTATCACAGCGATTTTGATGTTGTCAAGAAAAAAGCTGCAATGATTCAGGCAACAGGTTGGAATATTAATTTGAATGCAGATTGGTTGAAGATTTCTAGGGATGACCCAGTCTATATTTTACCCAAATTTGAAATTCACATTGACAGTAGTCTAGGGTTTTCTGTGAGGGTCTTTGGTTGGTTGTTGCCTGATAACCATCAAATTTACATTGAATGTCGGAGAAGTGTTAGAACTCTGACCTTGACCAATCTGATGCATTTAGTTAGTGGTTACAATACCTGCAAATGTATCAACAGAGCCTGTTCAACACCAAACGGCAACATCAAAGAGCATATTATTCCAAAACACTATAAAATCGGCGATGAAGACTATGGTGCAAGTACCAACCAGGATGAGATTTTGAGAAGCAAAGCATGTCAAATTCTTGTCTCTCATCAAACATGCTCAGAGTGCTCAGGTCTCATACAACAATTGACCAAGAACAAAGATGGGGTATTCCATGAAAAATTTCTAACTCCTGCAAAACTGAATGCACCAATTTCTTTAACCAGTTCAGCAAAGGTTTTGTTAACTTTGCAGCAGACAAGAAAGGAAAATAAGGAGCTCAAGAGTCAAATTAAAAAGATTGAGAAGAAATTGAATGCTACTTCCATTGCAGTTGAAAATGACCTTCATGAAGACCTCCAAAAAGTATTTGAATCTCTTGATAAGGTTCCCCCTTTCATGAAATTGTTGTGGGAGGAACAAATGAAATATATATCACAAAGCCCCAAGCAGATCAGGTATCATCCTGCAATTATTAGATTTTTTGCCTGGGGCTATATGCCAAGTCCCCAGCTGCCTATGAACACCTCAGACTGTCTGAGAAAGATGGAACAGGGTGCCTTGTTTTGCAGAGTCAAAGGACACTTCGAGATTATAGAAACTTTACTCAACCCAAAATAGGGTTCAATAGCCAAATAGTAAACTCTCAAGGCTAAAACACGCCAATTTTCAAGCAAAGAGCGATTCATGATAATTGTCTTAGACGAGCCTTGTTTGGAACAAAAATACAGGAGAACTTATAGGATATGTTGATCTTGGTGATGACAACATAAACTTTGCAACATTTGAAAATGCATCTGTATTGGCTAGTGATATTCTAGTATTTGCTGTAAAGAGTGTTGTAAACCTGCTGGCATTCACATTTTTCTACATTTGCTACCAACAGAGTGACACATGCACAACTTTTTATGATTTTCTGGAGGTGTGTAGCAATATTGGAGCTAACTTGTTCCCTAAAAGTAATTGCAGTTACCTGTGATGGGGCTTCTGAAAATTGTGCATTTTACAAAATTTTCAAGGCATATACAGATGATGCTGGTAAAGAAGTTATTTATCGAGCCTTTAACCTTTTCTCTCCTGAAAAGAGATTTATATGGCTATTTTGTGATGCTCCTTGCCGTCTGAAGACAGCAGGGAACTGCCTTGCTAACTCTGGCTCCAATCGTAACTCAAGGCTGATGTGGAAAGATGGTTCATTTATCATGTGGTCCCATATTTCAAAGCTTATTTTGAAGATAGGGAATGTGGACTTCAAATTCTACCAAAATCAACAATAGAACACATCTCACTAACACCATATTCAGTTATGAGGGTTGCTGCTCAAGTTTTAAGTGAAATAGCTAGATCTGTATTGTCATCATTTGCTGGTCAGGAGTGCAAAGAGACTGCCAATTTTTGTTTGAAAATGGACAAGTTCTTTGACTGTACAAGTGTTCGAAACACAAAAGAACATCTTCACAAAGGAAAGCCGCATTTTAAACCTTATGAAAAAATTGATGATGGTAGATTTGAGTGGTTGCAAAATGAATTTCTTCCATACTTTAGTCAATGGAAGAACTCAATTGAAAAAAGAAAAGGGAAATTCAATGCTGCAGACAAAGCAAAGATGTTCATTTCTCGGCAGACCTATGAAGGTCTCCAAATTACAACATATTCTCTAGTGGAGTGTATCAAATTCTTACTGAGGTCTGGGGTCAAGTATGTCCTATCCCAAAAGTTCTGCCAAGATGATCTTGAGAAATATTTTGGGCAGCAGCGTGCTATTGGTTTCAGATGGGATAATCCAACGGTTTATGCCACTGGTTACAATGAAAACATAATCAAGTCGCAGTTGTCTGTCGCACCAATTCGTTCAAATGTTCTATTAGAAGCAGAGTCAGAATGGACAGATGAACCTGTTCCAAAGCGTACCAGAAAATAACTAATTCATAGCATCTGGAACCTACTGGAAATTTTTGGAATGGTACGCTGATATAGATAGATAGATTAACTATCATCTCTCAACTCTTAATCGCTGCCGTGACATCAAAGTTTGTAGTTCAACCCTTCCATCCATTGTTTCCAAGTCTCTCAATCTTCTCCAACGCTTTGCATGCCGTTTCTGGTATAATTGGTGTTTATCGCCACATTCACGTTTCTTCTTACTTCAAAATTCAGTTAGTGCAATGAGATTTGTCCAAAACTAACAGTCCCAGAGCTACAGGACCCTAAAATTGGCTCTCAGGGAAATGGAGGAACAAAGAAGTATAAACCTGTATACAGTTGTCTATAAGACTTCAGCTAAGTTGGTCTCAAAAAACACCAATTTTCAATAAGGGAAGTTTCTGCTAAAATTCCACTAAAGGCGTATTCTAAAATGTTTTCCCCTTGAGTAAAAGATGAAAAAATAATAAAAGGCTCAATTTGTTCAGCTCAAATGCACTTTTGGCCCACAATGAAAAAATATGCTCATATACAAAATTTGATCAACGAATAGCCTGCCCAATGTAGAAGTTTAATATTTTTTGACATAAGTTAGGTATATTCAGCTGGAAGTCAATGCTCAATTTGAAAAAGAAATAAAAAAATACTGATGCGGGTGTCAGTGGCCTAAATCCTTACTACAACATGCCTTTTTCATTTCAGTTCTTAGAGAACCTTTTTTGCTGGCCGCTTTGTGCTTTTCTCTAACAGATTTAGGAAAAGAATGTGCCCTAACTCTTATGTACAAAGTAATACGGGTTTCCAATAGGTTTATGGCGATCTCTTTGTTTACTTTGATTGTGGACTTTTCACATATCTGCTTGAAGTGGTATGTGACATTGATGTCATTCAAAACTTTTGAAACCAGAATCTTGACAGTTGATATTTGTTTTAAAGTCCTTTGAAGCTTCATGGAAAACTTTTTCCACTTCAATGAAAATTTGTTGGGCATGGCTATTTGTCAAAGTCCACCACCGTTTTTAGCATTCACCAAAATCTGAGAATTGTCATCTATCTTTGCAGCTTTCAAAATCTCCAGTGATTGCTGACTTGTTTCTGTTAACCACAAACTTGCCTTCCTTATTTTCAAATAGACTTTTCGAAAGTAGTACCCTGCTATATACTGAAGGGCAGCCAATTCCCTTTCACTTAAATTAGAGGAATTCGTAGCACTATGATCAACTGCACCCATATTGAGGGTTAACTCCCTACTCTTCTCAACCAAAAACTCCAAACACAAATTTGCAACCTCTGAACAAAGTAAGGCTGATAGAGCAGTAGGCAACATCAGAAATGTGTTACATTCTGGTAGAAGCAGTAAACAAAATTTGGTTAGAAACTTTTCTGCACTGCTGAATTCATCAAATAAAAGATGGACCTTTTCCCAGATAGGCAAGCACTGAAAAGTTGTGATCTTGAAATTTTCAAAAGCAATTTGATATTCCTGAAAGCAATCGTCTTTGCTCAGCTTAGCTGCTGCCTTTTCAATGAGCTGTTTTAACTGCAGATTGTGAAACGGTGACTTTGTTTTACTGCTGGTGGAGCTGAATGGATCTTTTTCGTGGCTAGTATGTTTTGCAGTGATATGCCTGGATAAGCCGCGCTGGGAAAGATACTTCTTCTCACAGAGCTTGCAAAGAAACTGTTCTTATGACTGGTGGAACATTTTGACACCGATCAAACATTTGCTGAGCAATGTTCAGTGACTGAACAAGGTAGCCAAATGAACTGGATTTTTCACTGAACCTAAATGCTGGCTATTGTTCAGTGAAATGTTCAGTTCATTTGTCCAAGGCCTAATATCACATGAAAGTGAGCTGTTGATTAAGCTTCCCAATCTTCCTTTAGAGAAATGCGTGATGAATAAGCGGCTGGCAAAATCACTTCAGTTTAGCAGAGTTATGCTTTAACTGTCATCCCCCATATTGAAATTTGTACAAATGACACCAGGTCATTTATCATTTCAGATTTTTATCAATCATCAGAACATACCATTGACAAGCAGTTCAGCTTTTGATGTTGCTTTGCCACTCTTGTTTGTTGCAATACATTCATAGAGTCCTTCATCTTCTACTGTAACACCTTTTATTTCAATGCCAACAACATCATCTTTGTCAAAGAAGAACTTTACCCTAGAGAATGGATTGATGGAATCAAACAAACAGACAGGCTGGAAAGTAAATTGGGTAGCACTTTTGCCCCTTCAGGCAGAGCTGTGAAATTATCTGGGGAGGAGTTCTCTTAGGATAAAATGGATAGAAAAATAAAAAAGGCAATTTTTGTGAGATGGCTTCCCAACACCTTTTTCACCAGTAGTGTTTTTATTATGATACCTATAGGGCAGGGATCTCAAACTCTATTTACCTGGGGGCCGCTGGAGGCAGATTCTGGGTGAGGCTGGGCCACATCAGGTTTTCCGCAAGAAAAGGCTCTGATAAAAACACCCCAATGCGCTCAAAAATTTTCATTTTTATTCTAACATGAGGGGCAAAATTATCATCCTATGGGCCACAGTTGTGCAACGGGCTGCGAGTTTGAGACCCCTGCTCTAGGGTTTGAGCCTGCACAAAATCCGTGTGATGGGTTTACACACATGAGCCAACAAATCCTCACCAACTGACAGAAAAATGTCAAGCATTATTATCTTGGTCAGGTTTTATGCAAAAATAAAGTAGCTTGAAGAGTGGCAATGGATATTTTTGTGTCTTACATTTGGAATATGGTTAGTTCCCACACATCGCATGATTGAATGTGTGGTTTGTTGATAACCTTTTGGAACAGCAGTCACACAAAAAGCAGTGGAGTGTGCGTCAAGTTCATTCCTAGTGCATATTAAAGCATGAACAAATATAAAGAGTTGGCCAAGGATGGGTAGCCAATTATGACTGGACACTTCAACTTCTTTCACACAATTTGGTCTTTCTCTTTCATCTAATCTCACATGGAAAACCCACATCCATTCCCTTGCTAAACACGTATTTCAGAAGCTTGGTTTCCTTGCCAGAGCCCGCGGGTTTTTCTCATCTTCTCACCTAACTATATGCGTTGCATACTCAATTTTGAGCGTAGCAGAAACCAGAGACAGGGCTCTGAGCTTTTTCTAGGGAAGTGGAATTTATGAGGTGGCTTCCTGTTGCCTTCCTCACCAATGGCATTTTTAAAAGTGATACACGGAGCAAATCAAACTGACAACCCCTGTGTTGTGAGTCCACATACTTAACCACTACACCACAGCATCACTTCTCCCATCTGGGGTGGTCGCTGCTGGATATCTAACTATATACAACTCCCAAATCCGTCCTTCTTTAGAGTATGCTGCCACATCTGAAGAGACACTCCAAAATCCACTCTTCTTTCTCGACAAAATCCAGTCCAAAGCCAGTCGTCTGATCAACAATTCTAACCTCACCAAATCTCTCAAACCTCTTTCTTATCATTGTTTTGTTGGAGATCTATCCATCTTTTACAGATACATTCACTGGCATTGCTCTCAGAAGATCAGGGATATTCCTGTTCCTCTGAGACGTGTCAGAACCACCAGAAGCTCAACACATTCACACCCTTTCCAAGTTTCACTGCCTACTTCACAAACTCTATCCCACAAATCATCACTCATCCCAAGAACATGCAATTTATGGAACGTCTTGCCTTTTTCGTGCTTTCCTGAATCTTACAAGCTGCCATCTTTCAAATCCAAGATCAATAAACTTGATCTGACCTCTCTCTCCTCGTAGCCTTTCGCTTTTTTCTTTCTTTCTTGTTTGGGCTTTGTATAGGCCACCAAGGCCTTTCCCCAACATAAATCACTAAAAGAATTATAAACGGGGGCAACTCGGCGTACCAGACAATACCTGATGCTAAATGTGACTAACTTCAGAAGAAGGAGAGATACAGCCATGTAAGAAGATACATCTCCTAACAATTACCTGCTAGATTCCTTCAATGGCTTGCCCTCGAATGTCCAATCAATGTCAGGTATTGGTTCTCCAGTAACAACACAGTCAATTACTGCCTTCTTGCCTTCAGTGACCTCCACATCCTGCAACTTCTCAAGGAATTTTGGCGCAGCTGGAAAAATAACAATTCTGAATTCAGTGAATTGAAATATCTGCATGGTTTTAAGACAGTACAGCACTTTGGCTCTAAATTATGGAACACACTTCCACAACTCATTTGGGCTGCATGTTCTATTAGCAGTTTTCAACTGAAATCAAAAGCTCACAACATTGACTCACATGCTAGATTTTTTATTTAAATGGGGCTTGCTTTTTGGTTCATTCATATTTTTGCTACTGTTTTTATAAAACTTCGTCAGATTTTTTTATTCAAGGGGGGATGGCTATATCTCAACTAGTTTACCTATTCAGAGAGCTCCTCCTTGTTCAATCTATCATATGCACAGTTTTGTAGCTCTATTTAGTTATACTTGGAACTCTTTAATAAAATAAATTGACATATATTCTAAATAGTGGTGTAGCTGAGAATGGTTAAGGTGCAGTGTTTCGAATCATGCGAGGTCTACTCGCGTGGGTTCGAATCCCGTTGCCGGAACCACTAACCACAAGCCAACAGTCAACCCAGCTGTCCATCCTTCCGAGGTCGGTAAATGAGTACTCAGAAGTAACTCTGAGGGCACAAGCAGTGGACACACATTGATAACAGCTATATAAAGTTGAAGTGTTTCATCCAGATTCAAATTTTTTTTTTATTGATGAACCTTTCAAAATTGAAAACAAAAATTGAAATTGATTCAACAACAAAGATCTTCAGGCCCCTTGAAAACCAGCTTATGCTGAAGGGCAAGCCTCCTTTAAAGAAATAAACACGATGAAAGCCTAGAATTAGCAGTGCCTCATACTTTTGAATGGTACTCAACGCTTTCAAGACAACAATTGTCAGTGAGAAAACTCCAGGTTATCAAACAACAAAAAGCCTTCTTTTTATATGAACAAAGTTGAGTCCCATTCTCAAAACGAGAGCCAGGGAGCACGTGGCTACGTAGGTACCAGGGAATTTAATTATATTGGATTCAGTCTTGAAGTAGGATGGGGTAGGATCCAGGGATGCCGGAGCCAATAAAGGGTAAGGGGGGCGATAATTCAGAAAGGGGATCTTCAGAGGTTAGATCAGCGCATATAAGCGTATTCCAATATTCAAAGTTTTCTTTCCTCTTAGAATAAAAAATGACTGCATTTAGAATTACTATTCTCTTGAACAAGGCACGTTTGCCTCCTCTACCCCTCCCAGGAAGGGCAATAGGGGCGCTGCCCCCCTCATGCCCCCCGCTCCGGCGCCCCTGGTAGGGTCATTTTCTCACCGAATTTTACTCAAACTTTTCTTTACATAACGTATGCGAAACGTTAAAACTCTATACTGCGACCACGGACCCAACTGGTCTATGAAGGACACACACACACACACACGCACACACACACACACACACACACACACACACACACACACACACACACACACACACACACACACACACACACACACACACACACACACACACACACACACACACACACATAAACGCGCACACATGTTACCGAAAACGTAACCCTACATCGAAGCATGGCGCAGAATTCCTCTGCGGTGGAGTCCTACCTGTTGCCTTAGAGATAAAGCCATACTGGATTTCTAAAGAGGCTAAGAGCATTTTGAAGAGGCGGATAACCCTATTGTTTTAAAAGAATAATCCGTAGTGATAATGAATTTGTAGGGACTTGCTCAGTTCTTGTGATTATAGCCACACCTTTGGGAAGAAGGAAATTTAGTCCTTCTCTGAGTTTAAATCTTCTATATTATTTGATTGAAGAAAGCCTCGCGAAACGCTTAACGCCCTTTCCCTAACATGAATAACTAATATGGGAGAATGGATGGTGTATAATGAGGTAAAAGCCAATCAAATGATATCAGAGCCCAAAGAATTCCGTGTGCGTTTCACAAGAGGTTATTGATCATTTTTCATTTATCTGCATAGTGCAAAACTTCACAGCATAAACAATTCAGCTGTGGCAGTTCGCGATTTCTTCAAAAAACATTGTCAGATCAAGGAGCATGACAAAGTAGAGAAAATCTTGCTTAAGCACGGGAAAATATTTATTTAGATGCATATACACAATCGTCTAAAGGCTAAAAATCAAGATGCAAAGACAAACCCGAAAGGCCTATTCATTTGATGCCTCTTAACGCTTATCTGCACTTGACATGCAATACAAATATTTACGATACCCATCCATTGAAATTAGTGGTCTCAAAAACTAATCAAATCAGAGAAATTGATGGCTCGACAGTGGATGGTGGTTCTTCGACGGATACCCCGTCGTATTTCCACTCTTTTCGAAGGTAGTTTTTCACAGAATGCATCGACACAGCTATTCTTATCGCGGAATCAAGTTGTCCAGAAATAAACCAAATTGATTGGATAATGTTATGAAGAATCGGGAAAACAATCATATCAGTTCACTTGATCAATCGGTGATCAGAGAGTCAACCCAGGGTGTCATAGGAAGGCAATTTACTTTTAAGAAAGAATGCAGCATCTGTCCTGTCATCTTATGTAGAAATCACCTGCTCTCTAATATAAGAACAAATAATCGAAGATTCCATAAATTTCATGGTGTTTGTTGCTCGGTGGCACTTTCTGAATGGAGCAAGGCAATTAACTGATTCTTACCGGGTTTCTTTGGCATATTGCAAGATCTTCAGCGCTCTTCAATTACTGACAGGAGGACTCACAAGCTGACCCTTCCAAGACAACTTTGCGCGATGCTCAGAGCTAGTGAAGTACCCAGTCCCCAAGAATAACAGAGATAATCCCCGGACATTTTCATAACAATGCGAGCGCATTGAACCATCGGAGATTACATTTGTGCTTTTATGAAAGAAGAACAACTCCGTCCTCCTTTTCAGAGTTTGGCAAACTTTGCTGGCTGTATTTGCACTACAAGTCGCTTCAATATTCACTATATTGTCATCAGCTTTTTCCTGTGCTGGTAGAGAAGGGCTTGAACAAAATTTTGGGTGCTGTGCACTGCACAGTTTTGTATATAGGCTTACAAGTGTTCACTTTTCACAGGTGAAATGCCCTTCTTAAAGCTCCTTGGCGATTTCTCTCCACTGTTTGCCTTATTTGGTAAGGAAGGCGTATTTCAAATGGGGATTCCCACTTGGCAATGCATTTCACTTTGAGAAGAATCTCTGCAAAGATTTCCACAACACAAAGATCATTTGGCTTATAGGATACAAAAGTTAGTGGAAAACACATAAGGAATAATTTATCCAGCATTTGACGATAACAGGGCCGAAATTCTTATCAACGTATGCATTCTTTTAGCTGAGCAATATTCCCTCTTGCACAATGCATGGCCATAAAAGATACATGGCTCAAACGATGGCGGCAGATCAAGAAGAGAGATCTGACCCCGCCTCTTTCTTCAAGGTCAGTTTCCATTTTACTTAAACAATAAAGATCCATGGGCTGGAGCAGAAACCGCCCTTAACGCCTGCTTTTGACTTTTCCGAAGAATTTGTGGAAGATTCGGGTCATGGCAATAATTAATGACTACAGTATGGTTTGCCATAATGTTCGTGATGATCTTTGAAATGATTGCACGTCTGGTAGCCAAATTTTGCAAAGTTGCTGTTTCTACGATAAGTCATATTTTTAGAAGAAATATCTCTATGGCATACCAATTACTAGAGGCATTGAGGAGACAATGACGGAGGTCAAAAACAGAGAAAACTGGTAGCAGATTAGAAGTTAATGAAGAAGATAATTTCTCTATGATTTGCGGTATGTCCTCAACAGAGAAAACTGGGAGCAAATGGGAAGATTTTGAAGAAGATGATTTCTCTATAATTTGCAGTATGTCATCAACAGATAACTGCTGATGACATACCTGCCATAAATTTTTGGATGAATTACTGGTGCTTCCTTTCGTGAAGTCTGCCAACCTACTGAAGTCACTAAATTATTTTACTATCAAACTCTTTAAAGTTGGTATTTAATCGTAATCATGATCATCGTAATCATCATTATCATCATCATCATCATTATCATCATCATCATCATCATCATCATCATCAAAATAAATCACGTTATACCCCAAAATGGGGGGGGGGTGTTGTGAATATAATGAGCTGGGCTCGTAGGAGACAATGCAGAAACCCCCACGTTGGTGTCCTTGGAAAACGACCGCCAAAATTGATCTCGACTCATTTTTGTCGGCTGGCAGCCGATTCTACAGCCACGTTCCCTCAAAGCATATTTGAGGGAAGACACGATGAAGAAGGAGGTTAACTTTATTGTTATCAAACTCTTTAAAGTTGGTATTTACATTAGCTTCTGTGAAGATAGCTAATTCAAACCAATATTTTGCAACAGGAAAATGTACAATCATATTGATTAGAAGAAACTAAAATTTATCTGCATAATAGTATTTACAACGGACTTCCAAATCTACTGTATATGCAAGCAATCTTTAACGTCCAATTCTCGCCCTTCTTTTTCTCTGCCAGCCTTTCGATTCGTTTTCAAGAGAAGAGTACAGGACTTTAAAGACGTCATTTTTCACTTGCTTTCAAAGTAGATACAGGAAGCCTTCTATCATTTTGACTTGTGAATTTTTGCAGAAATACACAGAACATGCACTGCATAAGCGATTTTTTTAACATCGTACATTAACAGCCGATTTGCTTCAGAATTTTAAACTTGATAACTAACTATCAATAAAATGACTGCGATACTTTCATTGATTCAAATTTTAGAATAAAAACACAACCATGGGTAAAAATCCCTTTGGTCATTTTTGCGACAAAGATATTGCATCTGGGGGAAACTTGTGAGCAAATGTATCATATTGTTGATTCAAGGATAATTATAAACACTAAATCCTTAAAAGATCATTTAGAATATTCGATCCTAAAGGCTTTGTGATCAATCTTCGAACACGATACAGTCATATTCGCTGATTCATTACTCCATACTTAAAATATGACTATTTGGACATCACGGTTATAAAGTCCAGTTCCAAATAACTCAGAGCACAAACTGCGATCTGCTGCACTCACCAAAGCATTGCTGCTAAGGAGGAGAAACAACTCTCGCCGGCCAGTCAGTGCCTTTGAGCGAGTGTCGATCAAACCATCTTACGACAACCTCTATTCTGTGCGTATGACAACAGATTTTCAACTTTGATTGTTCGTAAGTGGCTCAAAAGGATTTACTAGAGCACTGTAATACATCTTTATGGGCTTTGTGTCGTGCCTTTCGGGATTCATTTTGCATGACTATTGTACAATTGACGGTAAGGCGGAAATGGAGGAAACATATTCACTCATTCTCCTTCGTCATTCAATCTCTTCATCTCTAATGCGCAAAAATGTGTTTCTCTCACTCAAAAAGTTCTATTTGATAAAATGTGATAACTTGCAGAGGCCAGGTCAAGTTAAATGCATATCTGCGTTGCATGCTCGATTTCGAGTGTAGCAGAATCCAGACACAGGGCTTTGAGCATTTTCTAGGGAAGTGGATTTTATGAAGTGGTTCCTCGTTGCCTTCCTCATCAATGGTGCTTTTATTTGTGACAGGTCCAGGGTTCGAACTCACAACCCCTGTGTTGTGAGTCCGCATGCTCAACCACCACAGCATTAGAGCAGATTTTTCCAACAAATTTCCAATCCAGGTGTTGTCAAGGCTGGAGAAGGGTGCGGCTTCAAATCGCATGATTTTGCAAAGCGGTACCCGCGAAGCGCCAAGGGTTTTTGCACACCAGAAAATGCCACAAGCGCGATAATGTTTACATTCTGAAATCAAGGCACTTCTACTGCCAAGATCATCCTTCTCCACTCGGTATCATTGATGGAAACAGCAATTGGTTAGCCTTGCTCACCAGTCACCCAAAAAGCTGAAGGAAGCTGGTGGATGCATAAGGGGAAACAGGGGCTCGTAACGCAGCAGAGAGCCTAGAGATCTCACCTTTAGTGCTTTGCTTGTTTTAGGATCGGAGCGGCATAAGGAGAAAATGTCTTTTGCATTTGCGGTCTGACAAACTTAGATTTTAAGGAAGTCAGATAAATGAAGGAGAGGAAGCGAAAAACAATTAATCAGTCTTAAAGATTTTCTGCCGAACAGCTATTTTTTCACGCAGTTGTCGGATCTATTTCTACACTGATCCTGACATTAGGTTCTGCAAGACAGATGTTTGTTTTCGAAGTCAGTATCACCACAAGTCTTCTACATTGGATATTGCAGAAATCCAGCACTAATCAGAACGAAGTAGCAACAGAAACTCACCTCGCTTCGACTGCTTTGCTTTTCCTTGGGATTTGTTCAGATTGACCGAAACCTTCACGGACATTTTGCTTCTAGCAAGGAAACTCCCGACTTTACGCGTAAAGGAGAGACTCGAAATGACAGGGCGTCTTTCGAATGGTCTGAGACAATCCCTTTGTTTAATCCTTTTGAACAAAAGATGATGGAGCACTGTTTGGTTCGTACAGTGGTGGGTGCGGCGAAAGCTTCTCTGAGCCCCAAAAACCAATTAGCGTGATCGATCTCAGTGGTAGGAGGGCTGCGGCACCAATCGTGGAAGTGAATGATCCATCTACACCAGCATAGCCATAATCATGAAAACAATCATAGCCATAATCATCATCATAATCACAGGCAACGCGCGGCTGACAGATTGTTGATCACAATCGGAAGAATCAAGAAATCATGGTTGAAGAACGCGATCGAATGTTTTCTCAGTCATTGCCTTAAACATTACAATAACACTGTCATAACCGTCATCATCTTAGTAGCTAGCAATCACATCAATCAAACACAGTAATCACCTGACCATAGCCATCTAACTTCTACGAAGAACTATCATTCCCTTTGATTACAGAGTAATCGGCAAGTGCTCTCGCATATAGGCCACAGATCTGTCTACCCAGCAGTACAGGGTACCATGCGTAAAGATGGAGGTGCTAAGAAAAAGCCCCACGATTTTCGTTTCCACCGAAGAACTATAATTTGCTTCACATCAATACAGTTCTGTTAACCTAATAGCACTGCTAACCAACAGGGCAGGCTTATACAGGACAGTTTTGGACTATTCCTGCGAACAGGCATCGAACATACACTCATGTACACAAGGGAGTAGAGGAAGTTAAGAAATTAAATCCTTTGTGTACCGAAACAGGAATTGTTTGCATTCGGAATCAATGTTCTATTATGATCTAAAAAATGAGCAAATTTTGATTTTAGAGTCAAAGGCGGTTAAAAAGCTCAAGAGTATCGGATTTCATTTCTTATTTTCAATGTATTTGCCAACGAATCATGCATTTTGTTCTGAAATATTTTGCTGTTTCTTGTTGCATTTTTAAATTTGAATTTCTAAATCTTTTCTTTGTTCAATTGATATTCTCGCCTTCACTTATCTCGTTACATGCCTCGTTTGGATGATTCACCTCCTTCTGAATGAAGCGCGTTGATTTTGGAAGGGTCGAGCTGAATTCTGCCTTTTTTCAGATGAAGTTTAGACATAGCAGGGGAAATGATTTAGACAGGAAAATGAGATAAATTCAGTGTTGGAAGAACACGATCGCCCAGGCTTACGTCAGGCAAGGCATCTGAGCAAGCCAACAGGCGAAGCTGCTAGCAGATTTGTCAGCATAAGTCTATTAAACTGCAGGTCTTAGCTTCAAGGCACGCACTCTCCCGATTCCAGATGTCCTCTGTCCACCCAGCAATAAACGACCACTCTTAATTTCTGATTCTACCTAGATGTCAAAGGTAGACATTTGGACACCGAGAAGCTTCTTGCCTGTCGAGCAGCGTCCAGGCCCTTCCTCTCGATGTGACCACACCCCGTGATCCCTTCGCTTGGAATTACAGGGAGTTGGTGACTCTCATCACTCTAAGGACAAGTTTGTCTGAGGGGGAGGGGGGTTAAAACCACTCATCATCGCATCAATGCGCAAGAATCTAACCACTGAGCTATCCTAACACACAGACGACCACTTGCCATAAAGCTGGGGCTAAAATGCAGCGAGAAAGAGACTTTACCCTACTATGATAGACCGTGGCACCACGCTAGTATCGTCCTCTCCTACCTTCTTGTCGAGTCTTGGAATCAACTCTACACTACGTACGCGATACATAAATTGTAAGCATCCTCGGGAGCCATTTTTGTGAAGGGAAAAAATGACTGGTTGATAGAGCAGTTATCCAGGTCACAACGGATTTAAAGTTGTGTTCTGCATTCGCTGGATTATGTTTCATAGACGATGTGACCGCAAGATTACACCAAATCCGGTCGGATCAGAAATAAGAGCAAATAAGCAATGATTGGTAAATATTTAACAATGAAAAACGAATATAATTACACGTTTATCGATATCTGCTTTGTATGGCTATATGCAATATCTAACAATTGCAAACTGCATTGATTAAATTTGCTGCTCATGCTAATGAAGAAGATTTCAAAAGATTGTACATGCACGATTTAAGCTATTTAATTCGTTACGACTTGCAATGAGTATGAAAATGCTATTGTTCCAAATGGACAGGAACGTATACGAGGCTGCTAGGGGAAAATATCACAACCAATGCATGGAAATTGAAGAAAAGGGAAAGAAAGCAAATCTAATACCAATGATTCTATGAAATCGCATTTGTGCTGGAGCATCTTGCTGAAAGGGCTCAAAGTCATTTGTATGAAACCAATGGAAACAGCTTCAAAGTAGTAGCAAACATGATTAATTTCGCGCAATGTAGAAACTAGAGACCATCGTCAGATTGCTTTTTCTAATAGATTTTGATAAAGATATTCGGACATGCTAAGGATAGAAATATGTCATCTTGGTTGCAGACCAACTTCCGAGCCTAAATGAAATATGAGACAAGGCCGTGAAATTTGTTCAAGGGAATTGCTTTTTATGAGATGACGTCCTGTTGCATGCCTCGCTGAAAATTTTTTACTGCTGATTGAGCAGGACTCGAGCCCACGACTCTTGCACTATGAGCTCGCAAACGTATGCAACTAAGTTGCAGCGCCAATTTGTAAAGGAAATCGTTTTGCGAATCCGGTAGAATCAGTCTAGGTTTGGCAGCAGTTGGCGAACTTCATTGTAGCCGGTGCACAGTACGAGCCCATAGCCACTGCGGCATGAATCCCAACATGGGTTACACCAAACTTCGGTTATCACATAATGGTGTAAGGAGGTTACCCCCTGCTCTCCTAACTCTTTTGTATAGATATATTGCTGCACCATAGTCGATCTTCATTCTGTGGTAGTATTATCTAAAAAGCTAAATCCGGTCTGTTTTCTGGTCTCAGTATCTAACAATGACATCACTGCAAGTAAGTTCAGGAAGTTAAGCTCTTGTGCGTCATTTGCTGGAAGAAATTGGCCAAAATTGGGAGATATCATTCGCAGCATATAATTGCATGAAACTTAGTAAGTTTGAACGGATACAAGGATTCGCTACCCCCTCCTGATTCTAGATGCAAAGATTTACTGCACACTGGATCAATGCTTTTTACAAAGTAAGCTAACAAACAAGAAGTTCTTTGATATTTTTTTGTATATTATTTTACCTATCGTAAACAACCAAACAAACAAACAAACAAACAAACAACTGATTCTACATTTCTGGTCTTAGCTCGTTCTTATCTCACCTCCTTTGTGCATCAGGCATTGAATAAGAATCGAGATCCCTTTAAACCTCAAAGCTTTCCAAAGATAATCAGCAATCAAGTTGCCCTTATCAATATAGCATCTCTTCGACCTGCAAGCGGAAAAAAATTCACTAAAATCACGCAGACGTATCACTAGCGCAAAGTTTTCTGATATTAAAAGTTCAAAAGTTAAAATTTTCCCAAAACTACCATACTCTGCGCATTAATCACATAAGTTCCTATTTTCTTAAAGATAGGTCGCAGAAGATCTCTAACCAAGACTTCCTCCATTTGAGAAGCCTAACTTATGAAAAGCATCAATATTTCTTCGTCGAAATCGATATTAGAACCGTTCTTTAAACGCTCATGTGCTCAACCATTGCGTTTGCTATCATATGCTGAACCCATTCAGCCGTCCAAGAACTACTACAATCCCCACCAAAGATTCCCTCTCCCGGATAGTTTCTTCAACCCATTCAAACATGGTTATCGATTCAGGGAAACACTGCCTCTTGTCGGAGAAGTTTGAAACATTTCCAGCTTCCCCTCAAACACGCGTATACCTTTGCTGAAATTGGATGAATAAATCGTTAAACCTCTCACCTTGATTTGAGTATTTGTTCATGCAATGGCTTCAGCCAGATACAACAGAACTTTTGATTGTGATTTTTCCTATTCTTGCTCCAGTTTTCTCGACATCATAACCAACGTCTTCTTCCGTCACTTTTCCAGCGGAGACATCCTTGGTCGGGCCATTTTCAGACGTGACTTCCTTCTGGACATCATCAACTTCGTCATTTGTTCCATTAGCTGCATGACCATTGCTTTTCAGGTTCTTGAGATTGGACAAGAAGCTGTTTCCCTTACCTGGCGATCCACGGCCGGGCAAGCCTACGTGAGCTAATCGTTGCACGGCTTTCAAAGCATTCGTCGTACGCTGAGAAGCAAGCATCGAACACGTCAACAAACATCAACAAGTATCAACAAGCAAGCATCAAAAAGCAAGCATAAAAAAACATCAATAAGCGAGCATCAACAAGCAAGCATCAACAAACATCAACAAACATCAGCAAGGATCAACAAACGTCAAAAAATATCAACGAGCATCAACAAGCAAGCATCAACAAACAAGCATAAAAAACATCAACAAGCGAGCATAAATAAGCAGGCATAACAAACATAAACAAACATAAAAAACATAAACAAACATCAACAAACATCAGCAAGGATCAACAAACGTCAATAAATATCAACGAGCATCAATAAGCATTAAAGATAAAGACAAAAGAATAATAACAAACAAATATTAGCAAACAAATATTAGCAAACAAATATTAGCAAACAAATATTAGCAAACAAATATTAACAAACAAATATTAAAAAACAAGCATAAAAAAATATCAGCAAACAAGAATCAATCAAGAAACAAATATTTTGAGAAACAGACATTAAAAATTAAATGCCTCAGAGAATAAGATTTTGCTCATGAGAGCCGCTTACATATTTGCATATTGCACATGGACACTACAGTATAAACGTCGCTAGGAAATCAATAGTTTGAATTATTGCTACTATTACTTTTATTACCATGTATTCATACACGATTCTACCCTTCAGCACAATAAAGCCAATATATAAATATCAAAGAAGGAAACCAATACAGCATGATCATGTCGAATAAATAATTCCTTATTAAAACAAAAACTCTGACTAAACAAATGCTTCCCCAGAGATCGTGTTATCAACGCCGCTAGGAAATCAATTGTTGAAACTATTATTATATTATTACTTTTATTACCAGAAGCAAACCATGGTCATACCTAAAGCTTCTTCCTTATCAACGAATAATACGGCAAATTTTTTCTAATCATTATTGTCGTTAGTCACTGTAAGCCAGTCAAATGCAAGTTACCTTTTTAGTGAGATTTGCTTTTGTAACATTTTAAGTATTCAATAAAAGAATGGAGTTTGAAAAAAACTATGTCTTTAAACACGTTTATATCCTTCAGCAAAATAAAACCAAAATATAGATGTCACAGAAAAAAACCAGTACAGCATAATGGTGTAAAGTAAATGATTTATTATGGAAACAAAAAACTTTGAATAAGTGAATGCTCCTCCAGGGATCGTCTTTTCTAGTCATCAGTTTTCAAATGCTCTCTTAATTATTTTGAAGGCTATTAAGAGCAAGCAGAGATCTCTCTGAAATCAACAGGAATGTCATTCCAATCTTTTATAGCCGAGTATTGAAATATCTTTCTCTTTACATTGAAATGTAAACAGATTTTGACATAACTTGATCCCCTTCAGTGTTATAAGAGCACTTGAAAATCAAAGGTGAGTTCTATTCTCAATATAGCCTCAAGGAAGCAACTTCCTAGACGAACTCTCTCGAACTACAGATTTGTAGGGTATGGTGACCAGCTCCGTTCCTCGCCACACTCTCCCCCCAGCTTTACACTAGATATACATGCACTAAAAATAAAAGATAGAAGGGTACCCCGTGGTACCGGGTGGCCACGGTTAAGTGTGTTGACTCGTAACACAGGGTTGTGAGTTAGAATCTTTCAGCTATCACAATCAAATACCATTTGCGAAAAAGGCAACGAGAAACCATTTCATAAAATCCACTTCCTTGTAACAAATCTCCAAGCATTGTCTCTGATTCCTGCTAAGCTTGAAAATCGAGTATGTGATACAAAGGGCACCCAGAAACATGAACGAATGGAAAAAACGGCCGTCTCAGTATAGTACATGGATGCTATAACTGTCCTTACATAGACCCACTTAAACTGTATAGCAAGAACTAAAAGATTGAAGTTTTTTGGATCCAGGTTCAACAAAAGCTGCTAAATCAGTGATTTACTCCAATGGTCAATTATAGTGGGAAATCTTCTCAGATTGACATTGTCCTTAACAACAATAATCGTTTGAAATTTCATGATACATACCTGCCATCTTCTTCTTGCAATAAACTTCTTCAATCGATCGGTTTTGAGTTTCTTCTCCTGCGCTCTCTACAAGTAAATAATTTTTCGTCAAGGAGAAAGTGAAGTTTAACATTCCTCCCACCACTGCAATATACTATTCTTCCCTCAATTTATAATGGCATGGCGAAGGTTGAGTCCCGAACTAAATACAAGCTTTGAAGAGCATCCACTATGCAAAACAGTTACCCAAGTCATCTTGAGGTGGGACGGCCAGCTTTCCTGACCACACTTTGTCCCCCAGCTGTACGGCAGGCACCCATTTACTGCTTTTTAGTGAGTTATGTCGAGAAAAGGCCACGGTGGCCTATATAAAGCCCCTGCAATGGAAGAAAGAAGAAAGCGAAAGCTAAGAGGAGAGAGAGAGAGATCAGATTAAGTTTACTGATGTTAGATTTAAAAAAAGATGCCAAGCTGTAAGATTCAGGAAAGCAAGAAGAAAGCAAGACGTTCCATAAAGTGCATGTTATTGAAACAAATGATGACTCGTTAGATAAGGTTTGCGAAGAAGGCAGTGAAAGTTGGTGGGCTGGGTGGCAAGAGAGAGGGCGGCGAGAAATTGAAATGCCTGCAACCTTCACTACAGCAGATGTGTATTCTAGCCCCTATGCGATCTGTTGCAGAATGATACAGCCTAACAAATGAATATACTAGCAATCAAACTCCATCTAGCACTTTAATACTTCTTCTTCTGCTTGTTTTAAAAAGTACCGTAGATTATTTGAAACAAATGATGATGAAGTTGGTGACTACCACAGGGATCTTACCTTGCACCACTCATGTTCAAGGCAATCATCGACAGTGTTTCGCTTACTAGAGGCGAGAAAAGAAAAATAGATATCAAATTTGCATGAAAAAATTCTCAACGTAAAGTTTTGCATGCTGGAATAATTGCCGAACTTGACGAAGATTTAGCTGAAGTTCCTGATAGAATTTTTATTATCACATAGTGACATGTTGCGAGAGTGCAACTTCCCGGAAAATTCCCAGCTAAACCTTTCCTCATTCCTAGTAGAGTCAGTGCCCGAATTGAAGAATTTTCCAGTAGTTTAAAGCACAAAAGCCCTCGTGCTTTGGGTCGCTCGGTCAAATTTTCTCCAGCGGTGAAATTCATTCACAAAATAGCCTGTTCACATTAAAAGCTGCTGGCTTCATCCTTATGCAATCTGATTTCAGAAAAACAATTCTCAAAACCGAAGATGTGAAACGACGTTAACGAATCACTAATTGACATTTGTTGAGCCTTGTGAGAGATTTCCTTCTAGCAATTGACTATTCTTATGATGGTTAAATACGCCAAAATTTAGCGATGAAGTTTATATCCAGATGCTTAAGTAACTCTTATAGATCTTCATTCATCTTAAATGCTTACTTAGTGGTGATTGGCGCTGCGAGAGAGCGCTTTATGCCAGTTTCAAAGCAAGTACTTTAGCCAATATGCAGGTCAAGTATAGAAGTTCCACTATGAAATCACAGTATAACGTCGGATAAGGCATGTTCTGTTGGCCTTTCGGTGCCTTGCAAGTTTTTTGCGACAAAGATTTGATGAGGGTGAATTGGAGTAAGTTCAAGCACAGATCAAAGTAGAACTCAATATCATCGTTTGATCTGCTTTTCGTGACTGCATTTAATCAATAACAGTCATGACATTAACCATTTTCTTCAAACACAAATTTTAGATAGTTTTGAAAGCAGTCGATCCAACTATAAATGACAGTTTACTCTTCCATGAAAATGCTTTCAAGACCCGATTGCCCTTAGTTAGCCTGAAATGCAATATGAAACAAAGATATGCATTCATTAGTGAGTATTTTTAAAGCAGTAAGTCATATTTGACTTTGTTCAGTTACGCGTTCTCTCTGTTAATGGCTGCGGATTTGTCATGGTACCTTGCACACTGTGGTATCATGATTTACTAAGTAGTTTTTGCTTGTAAAGTTTTGTAATGAATACACAAAACTGTTCTCAGGTTTTCTCCAGTGCTCCAAAATCTCCAGATTATTCTTAAATGGTTTTCGTGTAGACAGTCAAGGAGTTTGGTTGATGGCAAGATGTACTTACGTTACATCCATCACTAGCAGCTGTTCGATAAACTGCTTCGCTCCGTCTGATATCTGATCAAATATCCCCTCGTCATCTTCAAAATCGTATTCTCCATTTGAAACATTCATCAGTGTCTCATTGTCGTTATCTCCAAGGAATGGAGACAGCCCGCTAAGAAGCACATACGTTATTGAGCCGATAGACCACATGTCAACAGCCAATGTTATCGGATCGAGGCGGAGTACTTCAGGAGCTGAAATGAAAACAGAATTTATTCGCCTCAAAAGGAAGAAATTCATGCATAAAATTGTGCTACTTATTGCAGTGCAATTGGCAACAATGATTTATTTAATATGGTGACTAATATGCAAGGGCACGTACAGTGTGTGACTAAATCTGGTGGCAGAGAAAGCACTCGGGTGTATAAACCAGAAGCGAAACCGAATGGATAGAGTGCGAAACTCATGCCAGTCGTGTAAAAGGCGACATAGAAAAAGCGAAATCGAAAGAGGAAGATGATAGAGACAGGACGAGGTAGACGAAAGCTATCCATATGGATGGCCTCGAGTTAATGGGACGAAAAACGTTCGAAGGAGAGCAGGCCAAGAAGTTCTCATGCGCCAGAAAAATATCAGGCTGCAAGGGCCTTTAATCGATTTGCTTCAATGTTTTTCGTCTCTATTCCAATCTTGATCATTCAGCAAATCAGTCACATGCGTCTCCTTCTCCGATCACAGCTAAGTGGACTTTGATACCGTGGGAGAATTTAAGGAAGGGGATGACAATGCATATACCTACCGACAAACTCTGCTGTTCCACATGCAGCGATCTCCTTCTTGCCCTTCTCGAGGATCCTAGCCATGCCAAAATCTATCAGTTTCAGTTTCTCGTAGCCGGGTGGATCCCCACCAACGCATAAGATATTCTCAGGCTGTTTTGTGGATAGAAAGACGTGAGATTATTACAGAAGGGAAATGCATCATGGATCATACTAAGAAACCATCGAAGTGATGGACAAAAGTTATCCGTAGGCATTTTGAAGTGAAATAGGGGAATGAATGCACGCCGGAAGAGTGTTAAGTACGCTGCGGTGCATCTGACCATCAAGGATATGTTTATAAACACTAATAGCAGCGTCTATGTTTAATAAGAAACGATTTCAAGGCCCTTTCTCTCCAATTAGGAAGGATAAAGATTATCACTAGGAAAAGTTCTCCTGGAATGCAAACGTGGCTGGGACTTAAGAACGCAAAACATAGGGATGATCTCATTTCTAGTCGCTAATTCTGCCTTTGAATTGAATTGAACCTTTAAAGTCCACCATGTTTCCATTTGGTCAATTTCGAAATCGCCATTATTGTAAAGACTTGGTTCCAGCCCCCAGATGCGCGGTCATTTATCCGGCACGTTTTATGCTAAGACGTGGGTCGCAATGATTTGAGATGTTGCGTTATGCTTCAACCGTTCGGTTGAATTCTAGATATGAATTTAAGAAGCACAAACGGATTTCTCTACCTTGTTTACCCTTATTGACACAACAATTGTTGCAAAAATCAAGGCGTCTTCTGACATTCTAACTACTGGGGAGTGCCTCGTAGACCACACTCCTTCGCCAGAAGTGCGTGCCACACCGAAATGATTCCTTCAATCCTTTGCATGACAGAAAACGCGCAAATTTTGTGACGTTTCATTTTGTTGCCCTGTTCCGAATCTAAGAATTCCCCAAGAAGTCAGTTCTTATTACAGATAGCCCTGGTAAAACTATGCGCCATCTTCGTGTTCTCATTTTGACTCATTGCATGTAGAATCGCGTAGTTTTGTTTTATTGGAAGAAGGATTTGCTTCTCAATAAACATCGTTCTTTCAAACAGTCCCATGTATTATGAAGAAAGAGGTACCCACTTGTGTGTATGCAACGATTTATCTCACTGAAATAGTTCAGCTGTCTAATAGCACCCACCTTGCCAGGACATACACGACTTGCGGATATAGATGAGCAACCCAAAACAAAGACAGCCCCGCTTAAGTCAGAGTAAAACCAGCAGAAGAAGACGACAATGGAGTTAACTTCATGCTTCTTACCTTCAGGTCTAAATGGACCATATCGTATCGATGCATATGCTGAACAGCAAATAGAATCTGTCGTAGGTACCTCACGACTTGTCGTTCCGTCAAATTATCCTCCTCCACGACTTTTTCAAACAGCTCTCCACCAGTGATCAGCTCCATGACAACAATCATGTGCTGCGGCGTTTCGAAGGCGTTTATCAATCCAACCAGACCCTTATGATGCAGTTTACCCATCATGTTTATCTCTTGTGTCAAATCCAGCTTCGATTGCCTCGTTTTTTTGACGTACTTCGCCGCATAGAAGTTGCCATTCTCTTTGTCTTGGCACTTGTTCACAACACCAAATTTTCCCCTTTGATATAAACAAACATATAATTTGAGACATTAATTCCAATCTCTCTTCTTGTCATCGATGAAGTAGAATATTACGCTTTAGCAGAGCGTAATTCCCACCTCAAGTCAACAGAGAAGTTTCCCTTAAACCGAGTTACCCTTTCATCGATGTTACTAGCATTACAAAGAATGAATAAAAATATAACAGACGTCTTTGCGCAATGAAAGGCATTATTCAGGCCGAAATACTTGGCCAAGTCAATGCGGATGGGAATTCCCACGTCTTTCGCCATTTTTGAGTTTTGTCGACAACATGAACTCATGTAGAGCATGATCACTGCTTGGCCTAACGCAACTTGCTTTCGCTGTTCAAAATAGTGCATCTATTGCAACAAAGTTAATGTTTGCTTGAATTTGATTTTAACTACGAAATACTAAATGGATTCTGTGCCAACTTTTTTTCTTTTTTTCATATTCTCAAAAATTTACAATGAAAAACAATTACAATACAAAAGCAAAGGGAGTATGGAAATGCATAAAAACCCTAAGACTTACACTAAAAGTAGAGACATAAAGATTACAGAAATTGTTACACAATATTTAGCTACAAAAGGATAACTGGAGTGGCGTTGCCCGTCGTGCACATAGCATCCCAAATATGGATAAACCTCACCAAGAGTTATTGTAAAGGGGATAGTAAGTCTACTTATGTTTCTTGCTAATCTGCCATTTTGGCGCCCAGGCATGTTGGGCAACACCACTCCAATCATAGAGAGAGCAAATTTACACACAAAAAAAGATTTACACGATCTGCGCCATCTGTTTCTGTTTTACTGCTGACCAATCAATTTATCAAACTTACTTCCCAAGCTCTTCCAAAATGTAAAAAAGATCTTCCAACTTCGTCTCTGTCTTTATGGTAGCCTCGTTTTCGGGTTTAGATAGCAGCAATGCATCGCCTTCCTCTAACGGCTCAAGATCGACACCTGGTAGACGAACAGACGAATCGTCAGAGAACAGTTAAGTGTAGCAAAGTGAACTGCATATTGTTAAGCTCTCAACTGATAAAAGTTGAGAATCTTCTACAAAGTGTTCCAGGGCCTTCAACTGTCTAGCTGATAAAGATTCAACGGCTTTGCTGACGTGACCGCTAGTGCGAAAGAGCCTCTTGAGTCTTAAGCTGCGATCTTGTCTGTAGCTTTTCACATTTTCATTCTTTCTTAACTCAGAAACATTTTCATGTACTTGAAGTCGATGGCATTACTACCTTACTTTATGCCATATTATTATATCATATTACATAGCATTACGATACATTACATTACCTCACAACATATCACATCACATCATATGATATCATATGATGTAATATAATATAATATAGTATAATGTAATATAGTATAATATGATATAATATCATATCATATTATATCATATCATATCATATTATATCATATCACAGATGTTCCTAACTTTAACCATTTACAATTCTTGAAATGCTACTTACTTTAATTCTTCTAATTCAAGAATTGAACATTGATACTCATTCCTTATTTGAAAAAATGATCTATTCATTAGATCTTGCATTAGTTAACAAGTGCAAATTCCTAGTACTATTGTAAACTCTCAATGCGCTAATAGTGCCATTACACTTATTTTCTGTAAATAAGCATGAATAAATGTGTTGATGAAAAAACTTCCGTTTTGCATTAGAAGCGGCGAAGCAATGTCGACATGTTGAAAGTCTTCCATATGGCAATCGTTAGAGCATAGATCTTTAGATAACAGTTGCAAGTTGATAGCTTCATTCAATGCGTCATCTGACATTTCATACTCGGATGAGTGTAACATGGAAAAATGAAATGATAGCCAAACACTTCGACATCGTTCCTTCGCAAAAATACCTTGTGCATTGCTTCCTGGTGGAATTTGTAGTTCTTTGAGGGAAGCATCGATTAACGCATCTCAAACGCTGCTTCGAATGCACATACTCTCATGCATTATTTCAATGAAGATCGAATGGACAGTTTGATCTTGTGAGCAAGTGATTTTTTAGTTATTGCCGCAAGAATTCTTAATAGGTATCTGAATTCCTCTTGCTATGAGATTAATAGATATGCTTAAAATCGCAAAAGCATACCTTCCATAACAAAAATGGCGAACAGTTTCTGTGCAAAAATCTGATACGACTCTTTTAGGCGAGTACAGTTGAGAACAAATGTTTTGCGTCTTGATCTGTTGTTGTAAGGCACCGGCGAACGAATTTCGTATCAACGGCACTCCTTCGCTAAAACATTTCAAAAAGCTACCTGTCTAATCAAAGCAATGAAGCAAGACATTCCACAATGGCTACTTTTGTTTATGATTACCACCGACCAAATGGGTGTTAGGGATTCAGTGATGACACCTTAATCAGGTCTTGAATGCCACAGTCAATTACAGAACTAGCCAGCAAGGAATCCAGCACACTTCATGCGTATGAAACAACACTCAATGCTGTTTCTCTACGATTCCTTTCTTCTCTGTGCATAGTCAAAGGTTTTTAGCTGCAGGCACAAATAATCAGCTTTGGATTAGATCTTGGGAGGTCAGCAAAAGTGCAGTCTTTTGTACAGAGATCCCCGTGATGAGCAATTGGAAGAACATAACTACGGATTATGCGTTTAGAAAACCGTTGAAGTGAAAGAATTCTTTTGATTCACTATGCTGCAGCGATACAAAGTCAACTCACTGTTTATCATCAAAATGAAATAGTTTGGGCAAGGCTGGATAATGCGTCATTTATCAGTATCTACTGAACGGAACACACTCGCGCAAATCATTATTACAATTACAACCTCTTGTCGTAACCTAGTCAATGAAGCTTCAGAGTTATCGTATGTGGCTTGTTTCGACACATTAACGAGACATCGTAACGAACTCAAGTTTTTAGTCAATGCGCTTCAATGCTATGCCGCATTAAGCCGAAAATGGACCGAATTAATCTATATTGCATTGCGTTTCATTTGACTGAATTGCATTTCGCTGCCAAACCACATCACATCAGTAATGAAAACCTTGCATTCGAATTCTATTTAAACTACAATTACTGTACAAATCTCTCAGATACATAGGTAGTTTGAAAGTGGCTTGCCTGGCTTAGGGTCTACAAGATAAAGCTAATACAATGGGAAAAGAGCCAAGTAAATGTAGATATATACGAAGATGGATATTAAATCGATAGAATGAAATAATGATGAAGATAATGATTATAATAATAACAAATTTCTTTATGGTTGGCAACAAAGAGATAGTTAAAAGAACTAATAAAGGCCAACCGGTCTTCCCATTTACATAAGCTGAAAACACTTTGAATTGCATTAGAATACATCCAATTACACTGTATGGTATTACCATATGTCGCATTGGATGAAGCTACCCTGAACTACTTAAATCTACATCCCATTGAGCTACATTAATTCCAGTTGTATGATGCAGCATGTGTTCAGCAATATTACATAACTTTGCTTTCTCTTTGGCCATCTTTTTCCTGTCTTGCATAATTTAGTATTTTCAAGCTTGCATGGAGCATCTAGTACCAAATCTGGCGTTAGCGAAAAGCCCGCTGGCGAACGCTTTTACCGTTATGTTACCATATCATACATGGTGGATATACAATATATACAGTAAACTCCGTCTAATTCGAGCTCTCTGTGGGATTGTCAAATTGTTCGAAGTGCAAAAAGTTCGAATTACAGAGATTCGAATGATAGAGGCTTTTTGTTTTGAGATTCTCAAGAGACCTAAAATTTCGTTCGGATTAGCAAAAGTTCGAAACACACGAGTTCGAATTAGAAGAGTTGACTGTACACATGTACATTCCCATTTAGGATAGACTCTGTGAAAAGAGCATTAAGGTGCCAAATAAATTTGATTAGCAACGGAGCGATGTTTTATCCTTCGCGATTATTTCATTGATGACAGCTGTCATTTCCAATAAAGAGCTCAAATTAATTGGGAAGCAATCTCCCCTCATACAATGATTTTTCATATTCATTGTCATTATCATCAGTGTGAAATGTATTTCAATGTCAAAGGATCTTTAGCAATACAGTACTAATTGAAGGCAGTCGGTCTGAAAAGAAAAATACAGTAAGGATTGCAAACCAAATGTGAAGCTAACTAGGAAATATAGCTTCAATGGTCAACTACATAGTTCATTTTGAAAAATGGCTTGCTAATTCTTCCCGGGTTAGGATAGGACCATGTACCCTGTTTGATGCCAAGAAAGGGCATCTGACCATTCCATCCCCAGCTGAACGGTCATGAAAATGTGGAGTTGATTATTCCCAGTCCACACCGGCTGCCCCACTGTGTGGCAGAAGTCTCCGGAAGAATAATGAAACGAGAATTTGGATAGGAACTTTGAGATGAGCAAAGCCCTATCCCCAGGAAATGGCCTGATTTCAAATTTGATTAAAATTCTTAACATTTGTAATATTTGGTTTGATTTTGTTGGATGCATGATTCCTGATTTTCTGTAGACTTTATGTGACACTCCTTTGGTTGGCTTGATAATGTGCGTGGCAGCTATCCTGTTATATCATACATTAACCCCTATTAGATATCGATCAACAAGTCACTTACAGAAGACATTTTTAGCATCTTAATAAAATTGGTTAATTCATAGTTTGAATGCATCTCAAGTGGATTATGCCAAAAATATTCTAGTTCATAGTGGTTTGACATGAATAGACTTAAAGATTGCGTTCAGATGTGTTTCAAAATGGTCAGTGTCAAGGGATGAATGCAGAGGATACTTATAAAGAATGGGAGGTGGCGAAGACAAGTCCTTATTGTGAAAAGTACGGATCTTGCCAACAATTTGGAGCGACGACGATGTCTTTTTCACCCCTCATAATGATATTGCTTTCATTTGGTCGCATCATGCTTTGAATATTCTAGGATCATGAAGATCCTCGCACCTATTTTGAGTCTGAAAGTTACAATGCGTGAAAACTTGACGAATTAACAGAAAGAACTGGGTATTAAATGTAAACATCTCGACGTGCGTGACGTCATTTTGAAGACTGCATTAGCGCGTATGCTTCCCGGTAGGAGAAGTTTTCCCTCTGCGTAGAGTAAAAGGCACCTCATGTCGGGGCCATCGAGTGCAAGCGCGGGCCCAGGGGTATTTCGCAGCACCGGACCTCAGTAGGTTTCCCAAACGCCTAAGACTGCTTTTACAAAATTTTTGCGGGCCCCGAACCTCCAACCCTACTGAGCCCCCGCTCGACGGTCCTGACTAAGGGTGGTTGGAGGGAGGGGGGGGGGGGGCAGCAAAGGCCCAAACTGAATTATCATCAAGATTTGGACGAGATGCTTGAATGTCCCCTTTTGCAGCGCCACATTGCGAGAGAACCCTTTAAAAGAAGAAAAATATGCCAACAGATGTGGGGTAATCCCTGAACAAGGGACGTTGCTGTAGTTTAGTGGAGCGGCCTCCAAATCTATTTTGTACTTGGACTAAATTCATGCATGAAATGACTCCATAGATCGTTTAAAAGAAGCGTGGATAACACTGATATAAAATTTTGCATCTAGAAAATATGTAAAAACATTCCTCAAAATACAGCGTCTATGTTGTGGTACAGCAATCATCAATGTCATTATTACCTGTCACCTTCTATCGATTTGATATCCATCTTCGTATATATTAACATTTATCTTGTTCTTTTCCCATTGTATTAGACATATATTGTAAACCCTAAGCCAGGCAAGCCACTTTCCACCTACCTATGTATCTGAGAGATTTTTACAGTAATTGTAGTTTAAATAGAATTCGAACGAAAGGTTTCCATTGTTGCGTTGCTATTATAACCATCATCGTTATTGTGATTATTCCATATTGTTTTTCCCCATCGGTGCAATATACGTACTAAAAACAGCTTGACTTCAAGGTTGTGTTGATGCGAGTCTGTGGAGCAGGAGTAGCGAGATTGAGGACTTGCGAGGCGAAAACATTTTGCAAAGTCCAAGTTAATTAGAATGCTATCAAATGTTTTCAATGGAGTTAACTGGCTTATATCACTGTAAATAGTTTCTTTGTATATAGAATTTGCTGCACATGTCTTTCTTTATTGTCGATTGCTTACTGAGATTATTTCAAGCTAACAGCACACACAAGACAGACAAAACACACAACATCTACACTTTATATGACAAAATGTATTTGGAGCAGGAAACAATTATTTATTGCCCGGCACCGCTTGGAGATTTGAGCTTCGGCACCTAAAGGTCTACGGATTAGGGGTGCTTGCCCATAACGGAGGGCTTGTTGGCTCCACTCGTTAACGAGGCATGTGAAGGTCATGGAAGACAATGGGACACTGCCGTGGAAGGCAATGGGACACTGTCGTGGAAGGCCATGGGACACTGCCGTGGAAGGCAATGGGACACCACAACCTAAAACCACATTGTGTAGGAAACACTCGGAGGTCTGACAATGGTTTTTCGTACACTCCTCGAACTTGACTATGCCATTGGTTTCACATGTCTGTATTTTCCCTAACACACAAGCTACGTCATATACTCGAATTCAAGCGTTGGATTGCAGAAACCAAAGACAGTGCTCTATACTCATCTTGAAGTCTATTTGCAGCGGAGAACGGTTTTTTGTACGATTCTACCTAGACGTCAAATGCAGATATTTGGACACTGAGAGAGCTTTTGCTTGTCGAGCAGTGCCCAGGTCTTTCCTCTCGATGTGAACACACCTCCTGATTCATACGCCTGGAATTACAGAGAGCTAGCGACTCTCCTCACTCTAAGCAAAAGTTCTGCTGAGGGTGGATTCGAACCACCGACCGTAGAGTCAATACGTAAAAATACCACCACTGAGCTATCCTGTCACCTTGCAGCCCTTTCGCTATTCTCCGCTACACTTGAAGTCGATCGTACCATGCAATTTGTTTTCTAGAAACTCATTGTCCTTGAAAAGAGATTGCAGCCCTATTCCTTGTTTCCACTGGGCTCTAGACGAAGTAGGCATGCGCCATGAATGTTTCCCAGTTTCATCGGTGGACAGCAACTGAAGTTTGTTCTTAAAAAGTTGCCTGAGCTGTCCTCTAATGTTGTGCCAATCTAATTAGAGCAAGCTGATTTATGAACCTACGCTCACGTAGAGTTGAAATCATGATAGCAATGGCAAAGAATGAACCAGCTAACAGGATTTCAATCAAAACCAGACATGGCAAGCACGATATTGTACAAATATGCGCAAAGGTTATCGGGACCTCACTACTGACGTCATAACGTGAATTAAAGAGGATCTGGCAATACCTACACAGACTGTTTGATTCGTAAACAAAGTTCTGAGGAGTTCGTGGAACCAATAAAAGGCTGCTATCTGGTGTAAACATTCTTAGAAGCAAGCTCCCTGTCTGTATACCCAACTGCTTGTTATAGAAATTATCGAAAAATTAATGTAATTGTTAACTCATGGAATCTTGAGTTTCTGAGAAACTTAAATACTAGAAAACCAACTTATATCACTTGAAAAAACAAGCATTCTTTGTAATAATGTATATTGAATTACTCGGTTAGTTTTATGAAAACCATGGAGTCCGCCTTGGAGCGGCGTGGATATATGGCGCAAAATAAATGCCTTTTATTATTATTATAATCATTCTAATTGAGAAACAATCCATCGAGACTGTTTTTTCTAGAGAGCAAAGGAGACACCTATAGCCTTGTCTCTGGTTTCTGCTACGCTCGAAATAAAGCAGTTAATCTATCGTTATAAAACAGCTGTACATATAGTCCTATTCAAGTCTGTTTTTGGGGAAAAATTGGAGCCGTATCTCTGGTTTCCACTGCGCTTGAAGATCCAGAATTATTTGCTGCGGTGATCAACTTTGTTGGCATGTTTTGCCATGTTCGGCCCGTTCCACTGTTCATTTGATTTGAATAGGGAATTTCTAGCGCACAAAATCCACATCTGAACACGTCATCCCAAAATCTACACCTTGTCTTATTCATAGCAACCTCTTATGGCATCCAGAAGAGACAGATAACAGGCCAAAATCCTCTTAGCCGTTGAAGCAGATCAACGATTACGAGATTGCGAGAATACTCTTAACAAAGTTTTTACATGAGTTAGCATTAGTCAAGAAACCTCAAAACAAGAGACGAAGATAGGACTGCCCAAAACTCTCCATCAGACTAACCTCACTTCCCTTCCATTCTTACAACCATTCACTGAATGATTGAAGCTTTTTTTTAGCTCACCATTTCGTTTAGTAATTCCTTCATGCCTTACACATTTGATAATCAATTTACGGCCAAATCGTGTTTCCTTCATTTATTCTCCATCTACCTAATATGTCTTTTATCACAATCTTCACTTTTTCTCTTTTCAGTCACATCATCTCCCCAATTCTCAGTTTCCCACCTTTCACGCAGTTCTAAAAATTGATCCGCTCATTCCTTCACTGATCAAATTGTTAGCTTGTTTAATCGACAGAGCTTTTCTAGCAAGGGCCTCTCTCCATTCATTCATTCATTCGTTCATTCATCCATCCATTCATTCACTTATTCGTTCATTCATTCATTCATTTGTCAAATTCATTCATTGATTCTTGCATTGGTCCATTCATGCAGCATTCGTATACTTCTGTATTAGTTCTTTCCTTTCTGTCGACTGTTGCCCATTTATATATTCACTCATCCGTCAATTCATTTATTAATTTATTCATTCATTGATTCATTCATTTGTTCATTCACTTTATTACTCATTTATTCAGGTTTTAAATTTCACTCAACCAACAAGCCACAAACCGTAATCATGTGAAGGCTTTGGAAAAAGCTCAGGTCTTTTACAAAAAGCGTTTAGACTTGTTTGAACACCCGAACCCGAATCTGTTATCGACTGTATCTTTTGCTTCATTGAAAGTGAAATTGCATCACAGCCAAAAACTACCGCGACTAGTTAATTCTTGATTGCGTTTTCCCGCGCAGATATCTCATCATTGGTTTAGCAATTCTGATGTCTCAAAGGTCATTATTCTCCTGATTATAAACTGCCAGAATGGTTTTTTCTCAATAATCCGCAGTTCTTTCCTATCGAAACAAAACTTCAGTAGGATTGCTTTGACTAATATCCGGAGGGCTTTGTCAAAACGGCACGGGGTATGCAAGTGATACGGCTTGTAAATTAACCAACAAAAGAAAAAGTCACGAGAAATTATTTGGAGATGAAAGAAAAAGTGGCCACGTGAGTGATGCAAAGAATGATTGCCGAACTGTTTGTGTACTATCTCAAAAGTAGAAGTACGAATGCAGCATCAAGCGGTGGAATCTTTCTCTCCTTTAAGGAAAGTTAATCCAAAGACTTCAATGCGCAAGGCCTTCAAGCTTGGATTGTTTTAATTCTTAAAGGAGAAGGGCGGGTCATAAATAAAGGTTTACAAGGAATGAATAGTTCTCTTCAGTGAGGTGAATGAGTAAACTAAAATTTTATGAAACGGTAGAAAAATTTAAGGTTGAATTCAAACGGAATGAGAGAAATGCAAAAACTGTGGCATCTTCTCCTGTAAACATAAAAAGTTAGTGACGAATCAGTGTATTGTGGCAAGGGAGATCAAAGTTAAGTGAACGCACTTGTGTGGATCCCGAGAGAGCATTACGGAGGCACAAAACGATTTCCCAAAGGGCTGCATGATTTCCAACAAATGACACGCCTTGGGTATCAGGGGTATTGTTTACAGCAAACGAAAAGGATGCGTCAAGGGAAAAGAAATGAGAAAACCGGGGAAGGAGCTGAAACTAGAATTCCCCGCATGGCGTGCAATATTCTGAGTTTGAGAACTGATGTTTTGATAAAAGAAGTTGAGCTTACGAGCTGGTCTGGCGTGGCTTGCTTTTCCGTTTGATCAAAACACACATAACTGTACAAAACCAAGCACGTTGTTTGAATTATCATCATTTGATAGAGACTTCGTGTTGCCAGGAGAAATTATCCCCAGCATTTGGCAACCCAGCAATAATAGCTAATTCGATCACGTTTCATCATGACAATTTTTTTGCACCCATTGATGTGATAATCCTTTATCCGCTTCAAATTTGACCTTGCCCAAAGTCCACTATCGACTGGTCTTCATAACGGGGATTCATTAACAGTGTAGCTACCGTAGAAAGCTTACCTATAGGCCCACACCTTCCCAAGAAATGAGCGCCAAAATCAAAGGATTTCCCCAGTAGCTTAGAGCAAAGAAACGCGCCCTTCATTATACACTCCCAATACGGAGGTCATCTGCAAACTTTCCCCAGTTTTGAAAACTTCCCTGGAAATTCCACTTGGTTACAAAATTCTAGCTTTTATATTACCACCAAGATTCAAAGAATCTTTAGTCGAATTGGCAAGGAATTTTTCTCATTTGCTTGACCGTTAGTCAATTTATGTACCTGAAAAATCTTGGCAGCAACCAAAAAGATAAGGAATGAAAATTCTCTTTACTTTAAATAGCCTTACTTATCAGCTCGTTTTCGTGCAGGTAATGGCGAAATAAGATCAATAAAACTCACTGTCAACGCGTAGCATGGCGAAAAAGTTTGGTCTTGTTCACCTGACGTCTCAAATTATATGGGTTGCTTCGGTTGTGCGACAAAACCAACACAGCCTGTTTGCTTATGGTCGCTTTTGTATGATTGAGTCTTCTTCTGAGCTTACGCACGGTTTTCCTCCGCTACTAAAACAGACAAAGGGCAAACAGATACAAAAGTTCTCTGTGGAGAAATCAACGGAGCGATAAAGCCTCTTTGAACAAGAAATGCTCAATATAACACGATTATAAAAGTGAAGGATTTAGCACTTTCAGCCATTCAGAAGATTTCAATGGCTGGATTGTGTATATTTGTCAGTTGCATTAACGCAAAACCTTACTATTGTCTGCAGAATTGCGTCATTAAGTGTGTATGAGACCGAGATAGCAGAAGCAACACCATTTTGGCTGTGTATTCATGTCCGAGCCAATGCGGTCATAGCATGGCGGAAAAACGTGCGCTGGTTTCATCCATCCATCCATCCATCCATCCATCCATCCATCCATCCATCCATCCATCCATCCATCCATCCATCCATCCATCCATCCATCCATCCATCCATCCATCCATCCATCATCCATCCATCCATCCATCCATCCATCCATCCATCCATCCATCCATCCATCCATCCATCCATCCATCCATCCATCCATCCATCCATCCATCCATCCAATCTATGGTGTTAGGAATCAATTACCGCCTATGCTTCAGTCAAATCCCCCTCATCCGAGAGGGTACTTTCCCTACCCTCGAATTAAGCTACCCCATTTGCAGGAGAGCATGCAATTTCCCCCCTGTTATCTTATTCATTTCATGTAAAGCCGTTTGCCCGATAAGGTTATTCCAAATCCATAATTGCTACTTTATTCCAAGCATCTAGCAGAATTGAACTTGGAGAGATTCTTGAAACTTTTTTAATGTGTTCAAAGTGGTGCTTTGGTATAGTGGTTAAGCATGCGGACTCATAACACATGGGCTATCAGTTCGATTCCTCCGTGTCACAATAAAAACGTCATTGGTGAAGAAGGCAACGGGAAACCACCTTATGAATTCCATTTTCCTAGATAAAACTCGGAAGTCTTGTCTCTGATTTCTGGTAAGCTCGAAAATTGAGTATGCGACGCAATTTTCTATCTAGTATTAGAAGATAAATGGTAAGACAATGGCATCCGAAGGAGGATGTCACGACCCTAGCTTCCCGCCGATTGCAACTGTTAGCACCTTGAGAAGCGATGCTTATTGAGCAATGTTCTGTTTGACCTGGAATCACTAATATTGATCAATTATCAGTAAGAATACAAAAATTCATAGATAATGCAGAAGAAGTTAATCAAAGCCTTGTATTTACAATCAAAGGAGAAAAAAGCGCCTATTACAAATTTTCCATGCCTACAAAGATAAAATGTTTATGCAAAGGTACAAAAACATGAGCCATTTTTTACAAACGTTAGTAACCGAACCTGGGTTACAAAATCTTTACACAACCTGCAGCTGCAATTGTCTCCTCAATGCTTAATTTGGTATTCGAAAGGGCCGGGAGTATTTACACCTTTAAATTCGTATGTTAAGCTGCTCCAGAGCTTACACCTTAAAATGGACAAGCATTAAATTACGTAATGGAGAGTCCGGTTTCAAAGATTTGTGTTAGTAAATTATCCCTGAAATGGTAATACATCTATTCGAACTCGCAGTGGAAGCAATCGAAGGCATTGAGAGGTATCTAGAGACATTCCCAGCACATTTTCCGGCATCCAAACCGTCTTGATGCTGTGGACTATAAAAACTACTAGATCATCTTTCAATACATCAAAAGGGATGATGTTCACAGGAAATACCTTTTTAGCGGTAGTGGTTAAGCGTGCCGACCCATAACATTAGGGTTGTGAGCTTGAGCCCTGCACCTGTCGCACTAGAACACCATTGGTGGGAAAGGCAACGGGAAATCACCTCATGAATTCCACTGTCCTAGAAAGAACTAAGAGCCCTGTCTCTGGTTTCTCCTACGCCCCCCAAATCGAGTATGTGACGCAGAATATCAAGTAGATGCTGACAGCTTACAGAATGGCAACACGTTGCTAGTGGTTAATGGTTCAGAGGAAGCTAGTGGCTCCTTCAGCTTTTCAATACTTGCGTGCTTTGTATGCTAATCTATAGCTACATCAAGATATCATATGTTACAGTTTCTGCAGACGTTTGGGCATCGTTCTGTGTTATTTCTGATTCCGTAGTTATGTTTGTAAAGTGATGGTTACAAATGCCCGTGATTGCAAGGCATTGACTCACGAATAATGAATGAGTTTTGGGAATCGATGCACTCGCAATTTTTCGGTGTTTCATCACGATATTTGCATTGTTTGGTTCACTAAGTTTTAATTGCACTGTTCGCATTCCATGATTTGTTTACTCAATTAAAATATTTGCTTTGAGGTGTAAAATTGCTTTGTTTCGCATAATCTATTGTTTTATTGACAAATTTCATAATTTGAATGCGAAGGCTTTCTCATAAAAAGACTTGGTTCG
The DNA here is from genome assembly GCA_964026355.1 of Pseudorhiza aurosa. Taxonomy (NCBI): domain Eukaryota; kingdom Metazoa; phylum Cnidaria; class Scyphozoa; order Rhizostomeae; family Lychnorhizidae; genus Pseudorhiza; species Pseudorhiza aurosa. Next base: position 8,855,195 of record OZ032121.1, read on the forward strand.
AGTACGTCTAGTAGTTAGGGAGTGATGGTGAAAATATATTTATACTTGAAGAATGATAATATTTTCCTTTGAGTTTCTACTGCGAAAGGAAACGTGTCAGTGTGTTGAGAAGTTATATTCTCCATAACGATCAAGACAAGCTGAATGCATCAAATATTCAACTTGCTTTGGGGATACAATTTCGCTGCAGGCGATAGTATGATGATATTCACAGCTAAAAAGATAAAAAAATATATAAACATAGATAGCTTTGTTTTGATTTCACTGTTTCTTTTTTCTAAAAATGCCTCCAAGGAACCCTTTTCTCTTTCCTTCCTTTCCTGGAGATGACGGAGACTTGTCCATGGCTTCATTCACGGATCGCGCATTGAGGCTTGGAAGATTTAGGTTGGCTGGGCGTGGGTTGCTTCGTGGCGTGACACCACTCTTTGCATGATCATTTGTCACACCTTGGGGCTTCCGTCTAGGTCCCAAATTCTCGCTGAGGTCCCCAGTAGTAAGTTCATCCAGCATTTCGCTGTGCATGCCTGCGGTTCCAAACAGAGTTATGGGCGTGGTCTCGTCAGCAAAAGACGGCTCTGCTTTCGAGAAAAGCTTATTCATTTTGCTCAGTTTTCTTGGCGGTTTCTCATCGTTAACTGATTCTTCCTGCTCCTCTAAAATGTCGGCATTAAAAGAGCTGGAAGATTTCCATTCTTCATCTTCTTCATCCGAACTGCTATCCTAATGAACAAGAAAAGACGATCTTGAATAAGTCTTTACTCACTTCAACATAACACAGCAACGCAGATAACGCAGTTGAAAATAAGTCTCACTGTGATAGACTTGCATTGGAAGATTAAGTCTCCGGTATTCTGTGATTTAATGCTTGATGACAAATTAAGAGCCATCTGCAATCAGGAGTCACGGTCGCAACTAAATAAACGAGCAAGGCTTCTAAGCAGAAAAGTGGGGATCTAGCTGCCTAGTGCGTTATGTTGGGGAAAGGGCACGGTGGCCTATAAAAAACCCCAACAAAAGAAGAAAGAAGGAAGTGAAAGGCTACGAGGAGAGTCGTAAGGAAATAACATGTGAAATCAGCTTAAGTTGATAGCAGTTCAACAACTCTACGGTTACTAACAAAGTCATTGTTTCAGTTGAAAAAAGAGACAAAAAGTGCATCGGATGATTTAAACCACTAACCGCTAAAGCAGTGCTCCTCCCAACTAAATCTAACAGTCCTAGTGACATTTTTCTTTCGCTTGGTGAAGCCAGGCTAGGAAGAGACATAACTAGGGCTGGGGGTGGCAATACGTCGTCGAATTCATCCGATTCTAGAAAGAAAGGACGTAAAAATTAGTTGTCATTAAAATAACGAAGAATAAGGTAAACAATTCAATATTAAAATTCAGAGAGAGGACAATGCGAGAGGTGTTTGGAAATCGAATTCAAATGAAAAATTTGAATGAAAGGAAGAGAGGGATAGTGAGTCAAAATATCTGAGTCACCCACATCTCATTCCCTGTCTATGCTGCGTATATCGTTTAGAAAGTGATTAATTCGAAAGTACTATTTTTATACATAATTTGGTCGTGAAACATACCATCTGAACTGAACTGCGGCGCTGGGATGCTTGACTTTTTTACGTCGATGGCAGGCAGCTGAACTGAAGTCGATCGCATTTCCTGGGCCGGATTAAAATGGCTAGGAGCCGTCACTGGTTCTTTCTCGGCCACTTTCCTCGGCATTTCCGGTGGGGGTGGAGCCGGTGGGAGACTCACAGTGTCTTCTTTACATGTCATGTCCGAAGCCTCGGAAATAGCCATGAGGAAATCGTCAAAAACATCTTCATCTTCAGATTTTACTAAAAACTCTGCTTCGTCTGCAGTGTCCAAGGCGAGTACGTTACTAAAGTTCCTAGGCTGCACTGCAAACTGGGCATCTTTAAGGTTAATTTCTTTCTTGGGAGGCACCCTCTTCCGAAACGCTTCCTCAGATGCAAACAAAACTAGCTGTTTCCCAGAAATAACTACGTAAAACTCTTTCCATTTTCTGGCACTTGACTTACGCCCCCCAGCCGCGACCTCCTCCTTGAAATTCAAAATTCCCGCAAAATCCAAGCTAGCAAAGCGCAGTTTTTCCTGACTGAACTGTTCCTTGATTCCATCCTCAGTATAGCTTGGACGACTGACAAGAATAGCTGGAATAGGACTCTCTTCAACGGCATTACCCTTAATGGCTATTTCGTCATTACCAGTAGCCTGGTTAGCTTTTTCCGATGATGCATTTTCGATCCGTAAATCTTCATTTAAACCTGGTCTTCTCTTATCTCCATATTTTTTCTCACTGTCATCAGCAGCTTCGAAGCTTCGTATCAAATAGTCCATACTGTTTTCTTGAGTGTCCAACGCTTCATCGGAAGAGAAATCGAATTCTATATCCTGGTTGTCCACCTCAGCATCTTCATCAAACTCAGCATCCATTTTACTAAAACCTAAATCGCTATCCTCGTTATGTACCAGTTCGTCACTAGCTTCCGACTCATTGCTTACGTAGCTCGCTATTCCCTTCACAGCTTCATCTTCCTCGCTTTTCATATGATCACCCAAATGTCCAAATGCATCTCGCTGCTTGGCTAAATCTCCATGCAGAGATTCTTCATAGAATCTCTGATCTTCATTGAAATTATCTTCATCGAAATGATCTTCTTCGCAGGCAGGAATTCCATTGTTATTAACTTCTTCCTGCTCTTCTACTTCTTCTTCAAAGTAAAAGTCTGTCTTTGAAGTTGGCGCCATAGAAAATCGTCCCTCTTCACTATCTTTGGAAATGTCGTCTTCATCATTATGATCATCAACATTATCATCATGATTATCAATATTATTGTCACCATTATCATCATCATTGCCATAATTATAATCATTGCCATAATCATCAACATTTTCGTCATTATCATCATCGTCATGATCATCATCATTATCATCATTCTTTTCTTCAGCATCGTCATCATTATCATCAATATAATAATCATTACCAAAACATGAAAAATCCATGGACGACTCAGTCAATTGTACCTGTGCAGGAACAATATCTTCATCCATAACGTCATTTGCAGTTGTCTCTGGAGGACAACTGTCGATAATGGTATAATCATGGGAGCCTCCCGGATGATCAAAGCCAGGAGGCTTACCCTGCAAGTAGTATTCATCTCTATTCCCTACACCTATTGCCTGCATTCTATCATGATCAAAAGCCCGGTCTTTCGTCGAACTGAAATAACTTCCGATGATTGAACCATCACTATCGCTTTCCTCATCCGTCAATACTGGACTTGGGATATCGGCATTAGCGATTAGAATCGTACGATTTACATCTCCATCGTTTTGCACACTTTTTAATGCGTCATTGATCTGTTCTGGGCGAAAATTTTCTCCAATCCCTTGATTTTCCATCGAAGATTGTCTCGATTTAATGTCATGGTCGATCATACCTGTTCCATTATCTTCACTGTGTTTCTCCTTGGCAGACGCTTCTCTGTTTGATCTGGAAGCAGCTTTTTTCTCTATTCTGAGGCTATCAGCTTTCGAGGCCGCTTTCAAAATGCTTTTCTCTTTGTCTTTCTCTGGGGCCTTTTTTGAATTATCAAATTGAGAGGGATTTCCCTTTAAGCGCTTCAATTCATGGTAGTTATTATTTTTCGATTGATTAGCTGACTTTTCCGCTTCCATTTTTACAGCAGTGGCCCGATTATCCTTATTTTCTTCTGACTGCAAAGAAGCACGACCTTCATTGATCTTACATCCATCATCTCGCCGTTTAGAATCCTCTTCTGAGCTAGACTGATTATGCATATAAGATATTGCATCTTTATCTGAATTAGAAATCTTCTCTAATTCTTTGGCTTGGTCGAAATCGTAATCAGCACTACCATGGTTTGCTTTCTTTGAATATTTGCTCTCTACCTTCTCCGTATACTTTGACAACCGACCCAATGTGCTTTGGAAGCGTCCTTCTTGCACTGCGATCGACTTTTCAAAATCATCCTGCTGTCTTAGCAGTTCATCAATGTCGTCCAAAGAGCTGCTTTCCGTATCCTGAAATGCATCGCTGTTTGCCTCCATCCATTTCTCTAGATTAACGAGATCATCTTTCAACGTTTCCGAGTCCTTTGTATCATCCAGATCTTCCTGAAATCTATGCAGTTCATCGTCAAGATTCTGCCAATCTTTGAGTAGTGTTTGAATCTCCTCATTAATAACGGATTTCAAATCGGTCACAGATTCAGCTAATCGAGTCGCATCCTTGGACAGATAATCAATCTTGGATTTCCTTGCATCTCGCTCTGTTAAGTGGTCCCTATAAGTGATGTACGCATTTTCATGGTCGACTGATTTTGACAGCAGATTCTGCCCATTGCGTTTGACGATAGAAATTCTATCTTTAATCCATGTCCTATGGAAACGAAGCAAAGAAAATAAAGTACTGCTTAGATAAGATGATAGGACAAAATACTTAAGATGACAGTGGGTACACCCGGCACTGGTATCTACATTTCAACATTTCAAGATTATTAAACGTAACAATGTTGCAGAAACTTTCCACTGAGCAAATGCAATGACAGGGGGTAGTTAGGAATTTTTTTTGAACACATGTGTAGTCTTCGGATGGTTGCAAGTTCGAGGCCCTCTCCTGCACGTTTCTGTATGTCCTCTACTTGTCACTTGTCTACCCAGCAGTAAATGGGTACTCGAGGAAAGTAACTGGTCACCTTACCTCATAATGCCATGGCTCAGGATGACATCCTTCTAACAAGGTGGTCTCCGAAGCTTGTTTGGATTACGAGACTAAACATTACAAATGAAATGGCACACAAGAGCCATTTTACAAAATGCTGTTGACAACTTACTACTCATTTTGAACAATTTAAAAGGAATCGGCTTCGAAAAGTGCTTGATGAAGACTGATCCATGGACAACAAGTTTAAGAGAAGGACTTATTTGCAACGTTGAACTGATGTAGGCTGCTCCGATGTAACTTTGTAAGAAATTGTATTGATGTTTCATTGGGATAAAACATAATGAATAATATGTTGAAGTGAGTTACAATTTGATAAGTAATAGCAAGTTTCATGTATGTAAAGGAAATTAAAGCTTTCAGTTGAAAATATACTTCAAATTTTCCGTTGCATGGCAAAAGCTTTTCAAGTCCTCAGCTTTCGCGAGGTCGGTTGAAATGAGGGATGCGTTTTTCGCCAGGATATCCACGTCCTTATCGATTTGATCCACAAGTTGCTGCAGGCTTTCAAGTGCATCAGGGACCTCTTCGCACAACTCACGAAAGGATTGACGCATTAGATCTGCTTTCGAAGTTAATGCATTGAGATCGAGCTACGAGAAAACGAACTTTCAATAAGCCATTTGAAGCCAATTCGAATAGAAGACTGTATATTTCGAGACATAAGAGGGTATAAAAGCAAGTAATCAGACGAAGGAAAATGTAAAAGTAAGCTGGACTAATTCGAAGTTACAATCTTGAATCAACAAGATAAAATGAATCATATCATTGAAAAAATTGACAAACTTTTGCTGTCATGAAAGTCACTTTGAATTCTAACAAAATGCTAACAGCCAACATTATAAACATCAAATTTCCAGCCCCACGTGCTCTAAAGGTCCCAGACGAGAACTCATCCTATGCAGCATTAGCCTGTATTTATGTGTGAAAGGAATGGAACGATTATACGACTTAGGTCCAAAGTATGTGCACGTGTTTCATTTTTCATCAAGCATTGTGATACCACCAAAGTGCTGCAGTTAAATATCCAGTAAACGTGATTTGTGCACCTTTGTTTGATTGAGTTATGTTGGGGAAAGGCCATGGTGGCCTAAACAATGCCTCAACAAAGGAAGAAAGAAGAAAGCGAACAGCTAAGAGGATAGAGAGATATGATTAAATTTATTGATCCTAGATTTGAAAGATGGCAGGTTGCCAGATTCATGAAAGCAAGAGGAAGGCAAGACGTTCCATAAATTGCATTTTCTTGGGATGAATGATGAATTGTGGGACAGCGTTCGTGAAGCAGGGAGTGAAACTTGGAAAGGGTGTGAATGATTGAAGCTACACTAAACATGGAGTAGTTCGAATGAGTTTCACTTATCACATTACCATTAGTATGTACAATCCACCGCCACTCATACAATCTCAGTTTTTAATGCAAAGTCCCTCACCATTGTTGGTAAATGGGGGGCATCCATCTCCGTTTCATTAGCCTATGCGCCACACAGCTGGTCAACTAATAGCATTACGAGTTTCACTCTCAAGCTTTTCCCGTAGGTGCTGAATGCTAAGCAGGGAAATAGCATGTACTATATTTTAGTCTTGGGTATGACTTGACTGGGTATCGAACTCCAATCTGCCGAGCATTCTACCGTCGATACACACTCAGTTTTTTGAATTAGAATCCCCACATAAGAAACTGGACAGTCATATTCCCAAAAGACCTTGGTACAAGGTTTTCCTTGACGGAAAAATTAAAAAACATTTGCTGTAATGTTATAAAGCTTCTAAATTCTAATTTTTTTTCAACAAAGAGTGAGGGATTTTGGCCATTAACAGATCAAAGCATCCAAAGCTCAAGATAGGATGGTAGCAAAGTATGCCTGTTGACCGAAGCCCTTTGGAACAAAGCTTTTACCAATAAAGAGGGTTGCGGAAGGGGGTGATAAAGTTAGGGTCAAAAGTTACTTACGATGAACGCATCATGCTTCTTATGTTGATCGACCAGCAAGTGCAAACCATTTTTCATATCAACAGTGACAGCTTCGTTGCGCTTTCGTTCAACCCATTCGCTAAGCTCATCCAGCGCTAGACGGAATACTTGAACACGCTTGGCATTGGAGACTTTCTGCAGACGATCAAACGATGCTTGCTTGAGGGAGAAGAAAGCATTCTGGACTTCACCAAATCTGCCTCGAATGAGCTAGACACAGGAGACAACGAAACGAAGTCAATATGCAGGGAAGTGGCTTATTTCTTTGTGGAAATTTTCTACTGAAAATGTGACATCATGTCACAAAACATAACAGAAATCACTGCAAAGATAGCCAGAGGCCGGCCAGGTATTACACAGTGACTTAATGATCTCGTGATGTAGTTGCTATTACGGACATAGTTTAAAGCATTACACAGGTACCTAATGATACCTTGGTGTAGTTGCTATTACGGATATAGCTTAAAGCATTACACAGGTACCTAATGATACCTTGGTGTAGTTGCTATTACGGATATAGCTTAAAGCATTACACAGGTACCTAATGATACCTTGGTGTAGTTGCTATTACGGATATAGCTTAAAGCATTACACAGGTACCTAATGATACCTTGGTGTAGTTGCTATTATGGATATAGCTTAAGGCACGCAGATTGGCCCAGTGACAATATCGGCTGAACAGGGAGGGGGTCTATTCCTATTTCGCTCGCGCTAGGTCAGGGAAGTTCTTTCCTGAGGTGAAGCTCCTTATCTACCACCCACTCAAGAACGATTTACCGCATAGTTGAAATCAATAGAGATGTACGATTTACCGCATAGTTGAAATCAATAAAGATGTACGATTTACCGCATAGTTGAAATCAATAGAGATGTACTGCTCACAATCCTGGTAATTGACGACAGGTATCGAGCCCGGAACCTTGAGAGGCCTGGGCACAAATATACTGATTGAGCTGACGAACATTTAAAACAGATCCAATGTGTGCCCCATAAATTACAATCCATGTATGTACTCTCCATTTTTATTATGACAGAAGTATTCTACTACTTGAATTTTATGAAAATGTTATATTATGAATTAATATAATTAGTTAAATAGTGAACCTCCGCTGAAAAGCAATCTCAAGTGACTGAGACCTTCCTTTGTAAACACCTATATTATTATTATTATCATTTTTATCATCACTATAATCAATAATGGACAATGAGTTATGAAGTGTCGAAGATATCATATGACTAAGCCACGACATTGTGACGTAGAGCGGTCAGTTCCCCCCTCCCTGTAATCTACTCTCAGCGGTATGCCAGGTATCTATTTAATAGTGGGTTGATATGAAACTCGCATGCGTCCATCCAGGTCTTCCCACGAAGAAGACATATGCCCCAAGCAGGACTTGATTTCCATTAAAACTGAGCGAAAATACAAATCGATAGAATTATTCTGTCACCTCGATATCACTATGCCCAGCCTCTTCTAGTTGCATGACCATATCTTTAATTGACGTCAAAGTCTTCTCATTTGCCTTCAATTCAGAGATGAAGTCTTGGAAGTTCTTTAAAATTTCTTCCGTTTCTTTCAGCTTCTGTCCAACCTCCGTGGAATCCACAAGCGAGATCTTTTCATCCATCCAGGAAGCGATGGAATTGGTCAGTCGGTGGAAGCGATGCATTTGCATCTTTTCGTCTAATTTTTTGTTGCGGAGGACACCAAGTTGCACTACAGATTCGTATTCGGTTTTGAGACTTGCCTAAAGAGAGAAACATCATTCAGTATTCATGAAACACTAATTATCATTAGTAGATTATGAGTTAATGGTTGTCGTATCCTTGCTGTCCGATACTGGAAGTGTAACTCCAAAGTTCGTTTTATGCAGTCAATATAATCCTAAATGAAGGACAACAGTATTGTATTTTCATTCCTTCTGCTCATTTGAATTTACTCCTTTATGCTTCTATATTTTTTATATTTGATTAAGCTACTTAATATTTTAGTCTCTTAATGAATAAAAGGCAGAATACATGGTGGGATATCTGCGATACAGCGCACGTTGAATTGCAAAGACTTGAATTAAAATGTCGTTCAGGGACGTCGCGAGAGCCTTTTGGTTGGGGGGAGGGGGGGGGGGGGTTGCAAGGTTGAAATTACCTGCAATTCAAGGTTCAATTTTTCAAAAGTTACCTGATTTTATGATGTAATAACCTATTTCTACCCGAATCTTAGCTCTTTCCAAATTCTTTTTGGGGGGGGGGGGGGGGGGGGTTGCAACCCCACACCCCCGGCTGCTACGCCCTTGATGCCGTTACGAATCGCTGGCTGATTTACCAATTTCAAAACAACCGATGCAAAAAGTTTCACAGGGAGTACAATACTGAATGAAAAACCATAAATGAAAATGGAAAAGACAGGAAAAATAGCAATCATCCAATGAAATAATCGAAAAGTTATACTTTATGTGCGAATATATCGTGAGAAACTATTTTTCCACGACATAAGTTAAGCTGTATGCTATCACCAATGCTATATGCTAGTGCCATCACTAAATGCTAGCAGCATTTCCCTACCTGGAGATCTGCAGTTGCATTTCTTTGCGAATCACCACAATATTGTCCTTGAATCATAATATTCACACGGCCCTCAAGCTCTTGAATCGTTTTGTGAAAAGCTTTGATATCGTTCTGCATTGCAATGTTTTTTCGCAACAAAGTGCTCGTGGTCGATTCATCTTTACCGAAATCCTTACTTTGCAGGACTGGCAGGTGATCTCTCACCCACAATATTGCTTGGTTGGTATCAGCTACGAGCTGGCAAAAAAATGTTTTCCCAAAATGAGTGAGATTATTGAGCAGAAATATCACGAACGGTGAACAGTATTTCACACAAGGTGCAGGTGAAGGTGCAGATTTTTCGTTTACAAAATGAAGTGCGAATAACATGATATTATTGAAATAGATTAAATTAACGCAAAATGTGTTACCAGAGGTAGTTTTAGAGACTGCGGGACCCTTCTTTGAAAAGTTTTTGTTAAATTATTTTCGATTTCAATTCCAATCGATCCCCCTAAAACCACCACTGGTGTTTTACAACGTAATCGAATCAAATGCAACACAATATAAGAGAATGCGTTGGAGACGAGATCAATCCAGACCATACAGAATCCTCCATAGCATTGACACAACGAACGAATCTGGGTAGCTTAACTGCTGTTTTTTGGTGTGGATTCACATGCCTGATGATGCAACGTTCAGTATTACAAAAATACAATACGAAACAACGGAAAAAGCAAACAAAATTAAGCATAAAAAACCGTATGTGACAGAATCGCCAATCTTGTTCTTCGATACTACTACTACTACTTCTAACTCGAAATGAAAATCCGTCACTCAACCGACTTACTTTGAGGTGGTAAACGAATTCTCGTATCTTTTTGTTCTTCTCTGATGCAAAGGTCTTCAAATGTCCCCAATCTCTATTAAGCCTCGATGCAGCATCTGCTGCCTCTTCTTTATAAAAACTGTCATTAGACACACGGTGCAGTTTGCTAACAAGCGAAATGACCATGTTTTCGTGACTTGCGATTTCAGCTTCCATCATTTGATGCCTTTTGAAGACATGCTTAGCACCTTGAATATGGCAAACATTAAATCATCTAAAATCCACCGGCATTTTACATTTAGAGCAGCCATGCTTTCATATATAAAAGATGATTCAGATAAAATTTGCGAAAGACACGTTAAACTTGTCACAGGAAATAACAAACCATGGTCAAACCCGGAATTTCTTTTTTATTAATTAATATTCACTTAATAATACGACTTATTTGTTTTTTCTTTTCTATATTCTTATTGCTGTTCGTCGCTGTAAGCCAGCCAAATACAAGTTACCTTTTCAGTGAGATTTGTATTCGTAACATTTAAGTATTTCATAAAAGAATGAAGTTTGACAAAAAAATTACAAAATTCTCATACTCTGGCATTACCAAAAAAGAGGTGAATATCATTTCCGAATTTGGAAATCTCATCTGCTTCTAAGTACAGACAATCGCTCTATATTCCAGAGGTAACAAGACGTTCAGAGGTCAACTTCTCTGACCTTTGCAAGTAAAAAAGTTTCGTCAAAAGAAGTCACGGATTTCTCGCCTAAGCCATGTTTGAATAAAAAAACGAAGGAATTGCAGTTAGAGACGGAACCAAAAATAGCCAGAGATGTACTGAAGATGACTAAACCTCTATTGCTAGTGGAAGCTGTGATAAAACAGTTAAGCGCAAAATAAAATTGTCGTGAAAACATCCAGAAATCATGCTAAGGCAATACCTGTAAGGTCTGCGCCAAACTCTTGAGATTTCAGGTACACCTGCTTCTCATTGATCCATACCTTTTCGTCTTCCACTTCTTGACATAGAGAATGAAATTCTAACGAAAACTCAAGATTCAAGCCTCTCGTCTCTGACTGCATGACAAGATCTTTGAATCTAGAAACGCGAAATTAGAAAAACATAGCATTTCACGTGCAGCTAAAAATGAGCTCATTTCTTTTTGAATAAAATGCGAAAGACTGATGACTTTTGGTTCGTGGTCATGCACAAAAAATACTATGGCATAAGATTTCAGTCAAGTTGATACCTGTCATGAATATCATCATATTGATCTCTGATTTCATCTGCTTGTCTTTCATTGACTTGAACATCTTCACAAATCAATCGCTCAAGGTTCTTGATAACGTTTTCCTTGTCAGCTATTTCATTAACCAGTTCTTTATGCTTGGACTGAAGCAAAACGACCGAGTCCAAATCTTTTCCAAAATTATCATTATTCAGTGATAGCTCTATTCTGTTTAGCCATTTGTTTACGTCTTCAAACGCACTTTCTATCATATCAAGAGCCAGCCTTTTCTCTATTTCGTCTTTTTTCCTCTCAAAAGCGGCCTCTAATTCTTGCCATGATCCCGAGAGAGCTTTCATATGATGGCTTACACTCTCCGCTCGTATTGATCGGTCTATCAGGGTCTGGGCATTGCTTATTGCCTCATTCACATTCTTCTTATTAGCAGACATTTCAGCCTCAACATCATCGCAAACTTTCTTGCAGTTTTGCAAATTCGCAGATTTTTCGATTTCGCTTTTTGCGTAATTCAACTTCTCATTGATCCATGAAGTCATCTGTTGGTAACAGAAATTTATGATTGCAAAAAATCATAATCACAAATGTAATGCAACCACTGCAATCATAATGATGATGATGATGATGATGATCATCATCATCATCATAATCATCATCATCACCATAATCATCATCATCATCATCATCACCACCATCATCATCATCATCATCATCATCATCATCATCATCATTATCATCACCATCATCACTATCACATCATCATCATCGTCATCATCATCATCATCATCATCATCATCATCATCATCATCATCATCATCATTATCATCACCATCATCACTATCACATCATCATCATCGCCATCATCATCATCATCATCATCATCATCATCATCATCATCATCATCATCATCATCATCACCACCATCATCATCATCATCATCGTAAGGAAGCATCTATGATTTACCTACCTGGTCTTTTTGCTTAAGAAAGTCAAAGAACAACTGCGATTCTCTCAATTTTTTCAACTTATCATCAACCAGTGTTTTAGCTGATTTCAGACGATTGCTGACATCCTCGTATTTTTCCTTCGTTTTCAAGCTGTTTTGACTTTCATTCGATGTGATCCTTTTAGCCGAAGTACTCAAGCTGCTCAAGTTCGCTAGGAACTTATCCACAGCATTCTTCATATCATCGTGTTGGCTAAGCAGTCTCTCAGCTTCGTCCAAAGAATTACCATAATCGTCTTTGAGCAAAATGTCATTTCTTCTCTCCAGCCAACTCTGCATCTGCTCGAGCTCCGATCCAAATCTCTAAGGAAAAGAAATCAGTTACTAATTTCCCAAAAGATATGAAAAAGCAACTGTCTAGCGCCATTCAGACGACGTTTTTCTGAAAAATAGCGGTAGAAATGTATAAGGTACGTAGTCCAAAAATATCTAGCAATTGCTGCATTTATTCATATGGGAAGCCCCCTCGGATAATAATAAAGAATAAACTGCGTTGCATATTCGATTTTGAGTGTAGCACAAACCAGAGACAGGGCTCTGAGTTCTTTTCTAGGAATTCATGAGATAGTTTCATGTTGCCTTCCTCACCAACGGCGTTTTAAAAGTGACACATGGAGGAATCGAACTGACAACCCTTGTGCCGTGAGTCTGCATGCTTAACCACTACGCCACGACACCACACTGCGCCTAGGATAATACATGTTCCATATTGAAAAGTGTTGCCGGGGGGGAAAGGGTCAGCGTGCGGACTCATAACGCCGGGGTCGTGAGTTCGAATCCTGTACGTGTCACAATAAAAATAACGTTGGTGAGAAAGGCAATAGGAAACCAGCTTATAAAATCCCCTTCCCAAAAAAACTGAGAGCCTGTCTCTGCTTCCTGCTACGCTCGAAATCGAGTATGCGACGCCGATAACTCTGAAAACACCGATTTGCCTTGCATTTGACAGAAACTGATTGCTCAATGCAGCTATGCATTACAGGGGGTGTGCTAGAATTAGCTTTTCATTGCAAGTATGCTAATGAAAGGACCAACAGCATCTCGTAACATGTTTTGTGCTCAATTTTCTTCATTCTGTCAACGGATACTGAGAAAAAATTTGCCTATCCAACTGTATCCCGGTCGATCTTCTCGTTCTGACCCCACACCTCATACGCCTGGAATTACAGAGAGCTAGAAAAATAGAGCAGCAGTTTCTGGCAATGTGTTCCTGCGTAAAAATCTCGCAAGCCAAAGGCTGAAGACGGTTGCGAAGGTACATGTGCGAAAAGAGTTATGGTAGCGATGAGAGAAGGAAGCTACTTCCTCAGAAACTTGGCACTTCGCAAAAAAATTACAGTTTGAGAAATCAAAAAACGAAAAGGATATTTTCAAGGTAAATGGTGAACATCAGATAAAGCCGTAGACTCGTAAAAACAGAGACCTGGCATTTAGAGCTTGTCATTTGTAAAGAGAAGGGGAACTACCTGCATGTCAAATGAATGCGTCAAGCTGATATTTTTCTCTTGCAGCAATTTTTCCAGGTTCGTTTTCTCTTCATCCAGTTGCTGCAGCTTCGGGTAAACTTCATCGGGTCGAAGCCCGCCCTCTTTTACCAAAGTCTCGCCATACTGTTTAACTCTATCGAAAACTTCACGTCTGATCTTGAGTTCTGACTTGATCTGATGGTGCATGTTCAGCATTGCCTTTGTCTCTTTAACGTTGCGGGACTCTTCGATACTAGCCAGTTTCTCTCGGGCCTTTCCCACCCAAGAACTAAGCGAGGAAACATCTGTTTGGAATCTGTAAAGGTGTTCTGCAGACTGTAAGTTTGACTGCCTGCAAAAGTCAAAGAGACAAGTCAGAGATACAAGTGATATAGTATTTGAAAACTTTGCCAAAATTAAAAATGATTTAATGACTGATTCAATGTTGCTCTGTACCGACATTTAATCCAAGACGAGCTGATAAGAAGGCTAGTATTACATGACTGCATAAAACTTAAATCAGCAAAATACTTATAATAGTTTTTTCTTGAGCAAGAAGTGTTGGGACATTGAAACAGAGTTCGAGAAATCGCTACACTTTACCGATACTGAAATCAAAAGGTTTACGCCCTCCTGAGTCCAATAGCGTTTTAACAGCTCTGTGACTTCACAAAAACTGGCCTACTCCTTCATGACGAAGAATCAATGGCAATATGAAAAAGATACTTTGTTAATTGAGCCTCACCTTTCATCCATTAGTTCAACTAGCGTCTCCCAGACTTCAATGATTTCAGTCTGCATTATCTGCACTTCCTTCAGATTCTCCGGAGACTCTTTGACAACATCACGCGCATCTAAATCGAGTTCCTCGAGGCTAGCCTCGATTGCTTCAACGTCGCTTTCGAGCAACGCATGCCTCCTGATCTGCTTTTGAACATTGTTCAACTCACCAGCGACGTGCGTCTTTGCAAGCAATGAAATCTACGAAGTAAGAGAAAGCACAATTAACTATTTGCCAATGGAGCAAACTTATGTTTCTAATTTAGCGCTCAAAAGCACCACTTTCCACCAAGGCCACAATGACGATTTTTGGGCCCCTGGCCTCTCCCATGTACACATGTACTGGTATTCTTCATGAGGTGAAGTGATAATATGCAAATAATAAGCAAGAAAGTAATCAACCAGGTTTGTTACCCATATTCTAATACGTCGACGGAGCTACTGGCCATGGACTACAGGAATTTTTGCATACTTTCTTATGCAACACAACAAACAAATATTCGTTATTCTAAACTCAATTTTCACAACGATTTTTAAAAATCCACCAGAGAGAACGGAGTCCCTAACCGGTTGTAGGCACGTGCCCGATGTGCCCTGTGGTTTGTGCGGCCATGATTGTCACAAATCCTGTCCGTATGATGTCTGAATTTTGCAAAGTGTTTTCGGATACACCGCTTTCGATAGTAATAAACTTCACTGCCCATTTCTATAGATCATCATAAGCACTTCCGTTGATAAAAGTGAAGAGCTACCAAAAAGGAAGATGGTTCAGGTTGCATACCTTTTCGTTAATTCTCATCTTTACTTCATCTGTGTTCTTTCTGATAAGCAGGACTCTTGCAAATCTATCCAGCATCAGTCTTCTAGAGGTGGCAAGTCCTTTGACGTTCTCCCATCTACTGTTCAACAAACGCAGATGTATAGCAAGTTCTTCGACCAAATCTGACTTGAATCCTTTGATCAATTTGGCTTTTTCATTTATGGCCTTGATTCTTTCCTCATCCGCTTTCATATGCTTTGTAATATTCTCCAAGTGCTTTCGTAGCGTCTGACATTGGTCATAGTCTTCTCCTGTCTCGTCTGTTGCAAGTGGCCTTTCCTGCAACGTCAAAAAATGGCAAATAATAAAATAATATCTACGTTGGTCCAATGGCAATATTTATCATCATCATCATTATCACCATCATCATCATTATCATCATCATCATTATCATCACCATCATTATCATCATCATTATCACCACCATCATCATTATTATCAACAACATCATCATCATCACCATCATCATCATCATCATCATCATCATCATCATCATCACCATCATCATCATCATCATCATCATCATCATCATCATATCATCATCATCCTCACCATCATCATCATCATCATCATCATCATCACCATCATCATCACCATCATCATCATCGACATCATCATCATCATCATCATCATCATCATCAACATTATCATCATAATCACCACATTGCTTCATTCTAAAATAATTACTTCTACGAATCGAACAAAAATGAACCATACCTTCTCAGTGATGTGTGCTTCTGCAAAATCAACATCTCTTTTCAATTCAGCAATGCTTTTTACCATCTCTATCTCCTTTCCAATATCCTTTATCTCATTTTCTAACTGTTCAAACAATCTAAAAGTCTTCAAAATGGAGTCCTCCACTTCACCCGATGCAAAATGACCAGCCTCGACCAGAATCTCTCCCTTGTTGCGCAAACTCTCTTTGGCACTGCCACGTGCTTTCAACTCCACGAGGTCACTTTTATGTATCGTCGAATATACACCAATGCTTGAAACTTCAATTTGCCTCCCTCTGACATTTGACAGCTTCTCATTGATCCAGCTCTGAATCTGTAAAATAACCAAGATGGATTCCGATTTTGCTAAAAATAAAGCTAGCATATTCGAGTGACAAAGTATCTATCTTGAAATTCCACCAAGAACTAAACAGAGCACCAGGACACATTGACAGAACCAAAGGACGAGAACACAATTTGATATAATCATGATTATCCAGCAACTTTCTTTTCCTTCAATCATAAACAGCCCATGATTCTCCTCTCTCTTAGTGAGGATCTTCCCTAAACAAGTACTTGATAGTAAAATTTTCGAGGTGCTAGAGACGTTTCAAAATAGAAAACCCAAGATTGTCATTAAAAACTCTTAGCTGAATAATCAAGGCCTCAGAAAATCTTTGAGCTAGGAAAACAGGTTTGGTGACGTCGTCTTTCAAAGCCTTCTTCAACGATGGCGTTTTTCACCTCAAACTGCGCAGGATGCGAACCCATAGCCATTGCACTATGGGTTTCAACGCCTAATATTATAGCACAAAGGCAGAACAGCTTTTTTGACACCACTCGTCAGAACATTAAGCGTCGAAAAAGGTGACAAATGGACAGCTTGAAGAAACAAATCTAAACGTAATTTTGAAACACATCGGTCATCAACTCTTGTTTGCTGCAGAGCTGTTCAATGTCGATGAACATTTGATTGAGTTCGCAAAATGCATCATCGAGATAATTGCATTAGTTTTTAATGGCTCCAACCAGGCTTACATGCTGCAAAAGTAATGGCAAGCAAACGTAAATGGCTTCAACTGATACCTCTTCATTTTCCATGCGAAATTCTGCTAAGGCCAGAGCATCCTTCAGAAATTCCTCGCGCTTTGAGATCTCCTCTTTGAGCGAGGTACGTTCCAGGATGACATCTTCAATCGATGCTCGAACTCTTTCAGAGCCAAAGTGTCCATCATCGATCAGCTGGCTGCCAAGGTCTAATGCCGCTTCTAACTTTGAAGTTTGCGATTCAAACATGTTTTTCACTTTTTGGACGCGTTTGGAAATCAATTCGATCTCTTCACTGGATTTTCCGCCAGATATCGACTTCAGAAAACTCTGCAAAGTAACACAAAGCACGCTTAAAACATGGCAATCTGAAACTAGCAGAAAAACTCGGGCGCAAAAAAGAATCTTAAAGATAATATCTAAGTAGGGAATTTAGCAGCTTAAACTGTAAGTAAAAAACCGTTCAGTAAGTAAGGAGTGAAAGGAAACCAGAAAGCATGCAAAGAGCAAGAAATAAAAAAGGGAAGCAGTGACTGTATGAGGTGGCGAAGAAGAGAGTCTGCACGAATTCACAGAGAAAGTAAGAAGTTTAAACTTCTTCTCTTCAACTATAAGCCATCGCTGATCTGCTAGCACACCCTTCTCGTACTTTCACATTTCGAGAATCTGTCAAAGAGCTTGCTTATATTCTGAGGTCGACCCGTGATGTTTTCACCCGCTTCTCTTGTCCTTTATTATCCATTTCTCGTTTGCAGGTGGCAGCAGCAATGCTACTTGGCCTGCTCTTCCAATGGCGGATTTAGGTAACCTGTCTTTCCTGTGATATACACGACAATCTTCTCTGCTCAGGAACCGGACACTGGCAACGTCGCACAAGAAATAATTTGCCAGTACTCAGTCCAGCTGACACGTAAACAGGAAAAATTCAACTTTCAAATTTCAACAGGAAAAAAAGAAGAATGTGAGCAGCATTCGGTGTTAGTGCAAAGTGCAATGGCATACCTTGTTTGAGCTGACCGCACATTTTATCCTTGACATTTCCCTGCAAAACATCTGGAAGTCGTAGCTCTCAGTCAGATGCTGCTTCCGTTGGATCCAAGTATTGTTCAAATCCTCCCTGCATGTTATCAATTCTTCTAGCCGCTCTTGAATCTTACGATGATGAAAATTGGAAGATTGAAAAAATAATGGGAATACAACCAACAGCAAAGACCATTACGTGATGGTAAAAAGTTGCCGGAAATTCTGTGTATGGAGCAGTATCGATTGAAACCATTCGATTCTCACTGTAGCGACCAGTGGTCGGGAACCAAAGTTTGATGAGAAACTTTAGCACCAAAACGACGACAAAGAGAGAATGATGCTTTAGTAAACTTTCACTACGAAAGCATCGCGACACATCCATAAGTGGACTAACAGAGAATAAAGACAGACATAATTAGCTATTAAAATTTGAGAGGGATTGCTGATTAGGTCCTGCTTTTAGTCGTTATCTATTTGCCTTTTTCTTCAACCTATTTCTGTTTGTCGCCTTTTAATAAGTCTATATTGATGATGGATCCCGGAATGGGCCCGAAACGTTCATGTCAAATAGCTACCTGCTATTCTACGAACGGATGTGTCGTAGTATTATCTATTGACAGTTCGTCAATACATGGAGACTTTTCTGGTCATGCTGGTTCTAAAGATATAGCGAAGAAGGTAGATGGTGCAATCAGAACAAACAACATATGCGTCTGGAATCTATTTGAATGACAACTTGCTACATGAAGTGTTATATTTCAAAGCTTTCAACCTTATGATCAGGAATCGGAGCATCTAGAAGACTACTAGGAGATAAGTAAATTCACTTGGAGGAAATAGTAAACATTTGGAATCTGAATCTGCGCGGAGTATAAATTTTTATCGAGTAGCTAAAAATACCTCTTCTGTGGCGTGATGACCTTCATCAACCATTTGCTCCCCAGCGTCAACAATAAACCCAAATTTCTCTTCCTTCCCGTCAATTTCTAGCTTCATGTCATCCAATCTATCCATGGCTTCTTCGATCTCATCCACGCTCTCTAACTGCTCGCCGGAATCAATGGCATCCAATGTTTCTTTGCACCATGATAACAATTTCACGATCTAATAAAAAAGTCCCATTTATGAAGTCCTAGCTCGAACGAGTGGCTGACAGAAAATGTCTACCCTAATGGCTACGTCTTTTTTTATCTTTTGGTAGAAATTTAGACACCGAGAAGCTTTTTGCTTACGAGCAGTGTCCAGGTCCTTCCTCTCGATGTGACTACACCTCGTGATTCCTACTACGTGTGGAATTATAGAAAGCTGACGACTTTCCTCACTCAAAGGGAAAATTCAGCTGAGGGTGGATTCGAACCACTGATGTAGGGTCAATGCGTAAGATTCTTACCACTGAGAGCTATTCTTACATCTAGTCATAGAACAGTCGCTAGGCCTGTCCTTTTAAGAAACCTGACTGGCTCAAGAAATTGAGATGAGAAATTAGGGTTAAGAAAGGTCATTCAATATGCAAGGACAGCTCGATGGTAGGGCACTCCTTCGTGGATCCTATGGCGATTCGAGAGCTCTGTCTCAAGGGCAAAATTTACTATGATTTAGGAGAGTTACTAGCTCTCTGCATTTCCAGATGTAGGAATCACCAGCTGTGATCATGCCAAGAGGGGCTAAGGCAGTGTTCGATAACCGCATCTTGGGAGTATCCTAAAATCTACTTCGGCATAATAGGTAGAAAGTATAAACGTGAGGCTGTGCGGATCAATTATATTATTGAAAGCGAGAATATTCAAAAGGATATTCAGAGGCGATTTGTGATCTATTGGTATTCTTCAAAAGGCGAAGTGCTTAAAACGGAGAGAAAAAACGGGTGCAAACAGAAACAGTACCTCAGAGTTGAGTCGGTGATAATCAACACTGCCATGTAATTTTCCCTTGATATTTTTTGCCTTTCGAAGTATATCGGCGTAGAGCTTTTTCACGTAGGCCTGGTGCATTTGAATCTGTTCAGCAGTTTTCCCTAAAACGAAATGAAACTCAACAGCTAAAGAGCAAAATTGCGAACATTGACAGAAAACATGGGGATAAGTGGGTGAGGATAGGGAGCGATTACACTAACTCAAACGCAATGGTGATAATGATAATAAACATTTATTCACAGTTGGGGTAAATATAGCATGTTTTGTGCTTAAGATTATGGACCAGTAATACCAACTAAATTAAATCAACTTCAGAAGTAATATTTAAAAATGCTACCATTGCAGCCCATACCAGCCGAATTTTTAATCTTTTTACCCAAGACAGAGGCTGTATTGCTGCTCTTAATGACATCAAGGGTACTTTTGTGCCTCAAAATGGTCGCTGCTAAGCACGATTATGACGTGTGAAGCTCGTTTCGAGAATGGCAGTCAAATCTATTCTACTGTAGCTTATATTAAAACTATCTTCCCGTGCTCCTTCGTTGCCCCATATAATATCAAGGCAGGGCTTCTTCCTTGTTCTCCTGTGCACGATGCTACAGCAGAAGCACAGCGAGTCAGTCATGCGCAAAGAATGGCGAGGGCATGACTAGATGACCGAAACAAACCGACTAAATATTTGTTAATACGTGTCAGATGGAAAAACATTCACGGTATCTGATCTTTCAAGACAATATTTCAAAGTTCTTACCAGGATAGGATGAAACAAGTTTCTTTGCAGATTTTCCCAAGCCCTCGATCTGCTTGCTAGCAGCCTCGAGTTCATTAAGAGTAGTGTCATGTGATCGCACCTTCGATTCGGTGCTAATGACGTCATCACCCAAATCATGAGAGCTCATCTTGTTTCCCTTCTCTTTCAAATTCGAAACAATGTCGTTCACCTGTAAATTGAATTTGTGCAATTCCCCGGCTTTTTGGAGTCTTGAATTTTTCTGTTTCACCTTGTCCATCAGTCTATTCCACATGGCACTAAAAATTGGCATACACATAATTTTTTTTTAATCATGCATAAACAAAATAAGAAAAATGAAGTTTGGATATAAAAAAAGTATTGTATTGAACTAAAAACTGATGAAAAATTAAAAGCAGAAGAAGGACAGTGAATTAACATGAAATAATAAGCAAACAATGAAAATTAATAAACAAGGATATAGAAAGAATGGAAAAATCAATACAAAATAAATTGAAAGATCAGTACATGGACAGATGGATGATTAAATGAAAAAAGAAGTGAATAATGGAAATACGTAATAAGACACAGGCTCAATAAGTGACTAATTTAATATATATAAGTAGATAAATAAACGAATGAATGTACAAATTAATCATGGGACGAATTGATAAATTGACACATGGTTGAATATAAAAATGGGTGAATAAATGAGTAATTGAATTGATTAACTTTTACAAGAACATATAAATAAAATAATGAAAGGAAAAGATTGATAACGATACAACTAAATGATAAGTGCAAAAAAAGGCAAAAGAAAATTGATAAATAGATAGTTAAATAGATAAATAAATAGATAAATAAATGATAAATAAATAGATAGATAAATAGATAAATAAATGATGAATAAATAGATAGATAAATAGATAGATAAATAGATAAAATAAAGAAATTAACAAAAGCGGAGATGAATAACAAGTAGAGAAAGTTCTTATACAACTTGCAAAAAGAAACGACAACATTGTGTAGAGATATATATGAAGCAAATGTCTGTATATGAACTAGCATCGAAAATGATGAGCAACCGCAATGATGAATACAGGCAAGACGCATTACCTTAATTTGTCTTTGGCATTGGCGACACTAGATGAATGAGGCCCATTACTAGACACGATCACTTCCGCAAGATTGATCACAGCTTCATAGCTTGTCTTACCAGCGGCTATGCTGACTTTGAAATCATCAAACTTTTGTGATATTACCTGGAATCAATACTCGACATTCACGTTTATCCATTAGGAAGGTAACAAAGCTATTTGTATAATCACAGCCCTTAACTTTCCTTTCCTACTATAAAGTTGTGTTCAGTAGGGTCTATTCTAAGCAAGTATACCAGTCAACTAAAAAGACGGCTCATGATGAGCTAGACTGGCCTTGGCGATAAACCTAACGGTACATTGCAGCAGCGCAATAACGTATTTCATCGATGCAGTAGAAGAGCGAAGCCTGTACTTTGCGTTGATACTGCATTGCTCTAACAGGGAATGGCCTTGAGGGAGAATATGAAATGATTATAAATGCAAGGATAGCTCATGGATCCTGTGGTCAGTGTATCAAGCCCACCTCGTGCTTAGAATGAGACGAAATCTCATAGAAATACCGATAAGAACACTTGTTGCATATCAAAGAAGGTTGTAAAACTTGCATTAAATCGTGTACGTTGCATTTAAACCTTCCAAGAAAGAAATCATTTGATATCAATTAGTCTCAAACCTTTAGGCACGCCAACCATAAATAAAGAATTTACTAATTTTTCATCATTTATTTATCATTTCTATAAATAAAAAACCTAGAAGCTCTTCAATGACGACTAAATACGGAACATATAGAAAAACTTGAATTAATTGAAATAAAAGCAAATCTATCAACAAACCTGCCAGTGCTCATGATCTTTACCGTAACCATCAGATGAAGCAACTTTCAGCTTACCCGAGACCCAATCTCGTAAATTTTCTGCATCGTGAAAAAACTGATAAACCATGTGCAGATTCTCTAAATTTGTATGTATTTTCTGCAGTTGTACGGTTAACCTTTGGTCTTTTTGAATTATCAATTTCTACAAGGACCAATGATAAAACGATAGAGAGAACTCCAAGCAAAGAAATGCAAGACTTAGTAAGATTCGCTGTACTTCAAGCGTAATGCTAAACACTTTTAGCATTCATATACACTGAAAAACTTTCAACGTAATAAAAATAAATTACAGCTAATGGCACTTTTCAATGCTTTCTTTTACGACGCGCGGTCCAACGCGTGGCCCGCGGGTCACATTTTCGATTATTTTGACTGCCATGGATTGATTAGGAATGGAATCATAGCAGATTCTCAAAGTGCGATAATTCTTTTCACTCTTTATCTCCATCACACACTTCATCATCCATCCCAAGAACATGCAATTTATTGAACGTCTTGCCTTCTTCTCTTGCTTTCCTGAATCCTACAACTTGGCATCTTTCAAATGAAAGATCAATAAAATTGATCTGATCTATCTCTCCTCTTAGCCTTTCGCTTTCTTTTCTTTTCCTTTGTTGGGGCTTTGCATAGGCCACAATAGCCTTTCCTCAACATACCTCACGTAAACAAAAAACTCTGAAGTTGTGTAACTAATGGCTTCTATCAAGAGTGATGTCGCATCATCAAAAATTTGCAACTATCTTAAATAAAGCAGAAAGACTCACGCATTTTTGCAAAACCTCATCCTTTCTTGGGTTATTTTTGCGGTGCAATTCCTGCGCTCTTTTCTTGAACGTCTCAATATTCTCCTTACTATGTTTGAGGTCATCTATCAGCACCTTAGTTTTCTTAAGCTGACGCTCCGTTGTGTCAAGATCTTTGGTATGCTGCAACCCAGACACTAAAGCTGTCTTCTCATCCAACCAATTCTCCATTTCATTTACATCAACAAGAAACTGCAAAAAGAACTTCAAAAGTGAATAGAAAGCAATTTATACCTTTGAGGGTAAGAACCACACTAATGAACATGAAGAATCATGGAGCCTGCTTGAAGTAATAGTAGCAGTTATAGTTATAGTAGTGGTAGTAGTAGTAGAAGTAGTAGTAATAGTAGTAGTATTAATAGTACTAGTAGCAGTTATAGTACTAGTAGCAGTTACAGTAGTAGTAGTAGTAGTAGTAGTAGTAGTAGTAGTAGTAGTAGTAGTAGTAGT
Source organism: Pseudorhiza aurosa (assembly GCA_964026355.1). NCBI lineage: Eukaryota > Metazoa > Cnidaria > Scyphozoa > Rhizostomeae > Lychnorhizidae > Pseudorhiza > Pseudorhiza aurosa. The sequence goes on from OZ032121.1 coordinate 8,879,292, forward strand.
AGTAGTATTAATAGTACTAGTAGCAGTTATAGTAGTAGTAGTAGTAGTAGTGTTAGAAGTAGCAGTAGTAGTATGCATAGTATTAGTAGAAGTATTAGTGATAGTAGTAGTAGCAGTAGTAATAGAAATAGTAGTATTAGTAGTAGTAGTAGTAGTAGTAGTAGTAGTAGTAGTAGTAGTAATAGTAGTAACATTTGTGTTAGTTATAGATGTAATTGTAGTAGTAGAAGTATTAGTAGTATTGTCAAAACCCTTAGTGAAGTGTTGATTTAGAGAAGTTTGGTAAGTCACGATATTAGTACAAAACAATATCTAGATGTTGTAATGAAAGCATAAATGGAACATATCAGCACTAGATTGCATGATCGATATCAAGCGTAGTAGAAGCCAAAAGAAGGCTTCATACATCGTCTTCGGCTCCGTTATTGATTTCCCTTTGAATGATGCAGGCTTCGAAACAAAAACTACTGGGTTATGATTTCATAAACTTAAGCTAATACAGTGTAACACCATTGGTAGCAAAGACATAGAGCGAAATAGCTGAAGTGCAAAAGATTTAGGAGGTAAGCTCTAATAACTGCAGAATGTGGATATCTAGATATATAGTACTGAGAATATTGGCGTTGCATGCACTGTTGATCGCGGTGCTAATTTAAAGACGAAAATGACAAAAAAAATTTCTTTTTTTAAAGTTGGTGTTCCTAATAATTTACGCGATTCAAATTAACCCTGACCATTTTGATACAATAGTATGAAAAAAAGAAACGGAATAACGGAGAGCATCAATCCATCCAAATAGAAGCTAAGTGTTCCATAAAAATCTCATATAATATACAGTTACTTCTTTCATCCACTCACACAGCATTTGCTCCAAAACCATCTAAAATGCCAAATCATATTTTGTCAAACGCATCAACAAGAAAATCGCTTCCTACCAGGCTGGCTCTCGCTCCTTTTGGTCTATGGCCAAAGCTGTCTCCAAAAACCTTTGCCAATCATCCTTCCTTCCACTAAAAAACAACTCTGATTCTTCTTCTACCACTCATTCCTCCAAGGCCAATCTTTTTGCGTCAATCTTTGCCTCCAACTCCAACCTGAACGACCAAGGGTTCCAAACATATCGCTTCCCCCCTTGAAAATTCACCATGTCACCCATTAAGTTCTCCACACGAAAAGTCCGCCAAACCCTTCTTCAGCTTGACACCTCCAAATCCAAAGGCCCTGATGGTATTCCAGCAATTGTTCTCAAAACCTGTGCTCCTGAACTTGCCCCTATTCTTAAAAAACTATTCCAGCTTTCCTACACTCTTGGCACATTTCCCACCCCATGGAAACAAGCCCACGTCCTTCCTATCCCAAAAAGGTGACAAATCTAATCCACTCAACTATCGTCCCATTGCAATCACTTCACTCATCTCTACAAAAATGGAGACCATCATCACGAAACAACTTCTTACCTTCCTAGAAACAAACAATCTTCTCTCTGATCACCAGTATGGCTTTCGAAAAGCCAGGTCTACTGGTGATCCTCTTGCTTATGCTGTCCGTGACTGGTCCTCTGCTCTATAATCATGTGGTGAGAGCACAGTAATCTCTCTCGATATCTCCAAGGCTTTCGATTACGTTTCGCAGAAAGGTCTTCTCGCTAAACTGCCGATATCTGGTCTCCATCACACTCTCCTTAAATGGATTGGTAGTTTCCTCTCTGATAGGTCAATTGCCGTCAGAGTGGACAGCTTCCTCTCCAATCTGCACTCAATCAATGCTGGTGTACCCCAGGGCTCTTTCATCTCCCTTGTACTCTTAATTCTCTTCCTAAACGACCTACTGACTTCTACGTCTTCTAGCATTCACTCCTTTGCTGATGATACCTTCCTAAGTTCCTCATTTTCATTCAATCCAAATGACCATGCTTCCACCGATATCCAACTCCACAGAAACATTTCAGCCTTACTTCTCCCCAATGATTTGACAATTATTGAGAAGTTGGGTAAAGGCAACATAGTTTCCTTCAACCAAAGCAAAACGAAACAGGCTGTCATTTCACGCAAACGTAATCAAAACTTTCCACCTGTCCTCATGAATGGTGATGAACTGGACACTTCAGCTTCTTTCACACAACTTGGTCTTTCTCCTTCATCCAATCTCACTTGGAAAACTCACATCCATTCCCTTGCTAAACATGTATCTCAGAAGCTCGGTTTCCTCGCCAGAGCCCGCGGGTATTTCTCATCTTCTCAACTTCTATCAATATACAAGTCCCAAATCCGTCCTTCTTTAGAGTACTGCTCCCACGTCTGGGGTGGGGCTCCAAAATCCACTCTCTGTCTTCTCGACAAAGTCCAGTCAAAAGCCATTCGTCTCATCAATTATCCTAACCTCATCAAATCACTCCAACCTCTTTCCCATCGTCGTTTAGTTGGAGATCTTTCCATCTTTACAGATACTTTAACGGACATTGTTCTCAGGAGATCAGGGATATTATTCCAGTTCCTCTGAGGCGTGTCAGGACCACCAGAAGCTCAACTCATTCACACCGTTTCCAAGTTTCACTGCCTACTTCACGAACTCTATCTCACAAATCATCATTCATCCCAAGAACATGCAATTTATTGAACGTCTTGCCTTCTTCTTTTCCTGAGTCCTACAACTTGCCATCTTACAAATCTAAGATCAATAAACTTGATCTTATCTCTCTGTCCTTTTAACTTGTCGCTTTAATCTTTCTTCCTTTGTTGGGGCTTCGTATAGGCCACCATAGCCTTTCCCCAACATAACCCACTAAAAAAATAAAAATAAAGTTACATACAAAGATAGTACGACTAATGTTAGTTTGAAAAGCTTGAAAGAAGATTGTTAGGTAATGGTAGTTATCATTTATTGTTTGGCTCTATCTATATATAAACAAAAAAGATTCTGACACTGCTTTATTGTCTGTCACCTAGAAGCACTTCAACTCCTGAAAATACGCATAAAAAGTCGTAATTTTCTACTGTAAGTAAACTTAAGAATCTATCTATGGTTCTTTGTTATATCTCTGCAGAAATCCTGACTACGTCCTTAGTTTGACAATTTTGAAAAGTTCTGACCTCGAAGAAATTACATTGTTACCTGAAATGCGTCACAATCATGCTGCAGAATAGCTTTTCTGGCATTGGATGCTTGCTGCAATGCATTAAAACGGTCTTTCAATTTTCCAGAAGCATCTTTTGCCACCTCAGCATGAAAAGGTCGAGATTTTACCAATTCGAAGCCATTTTCGATCAACTTGCTAATGACGGTTGAGTGGTTGTTCAATTCATTTTGCACAGCCTAGAGCAAATATAGATTAAAAATGGCAAAACTTTTAGGAATTTATTCTTCAAAAGAACCCTACAGTATTCAATCTGCCTGCCTGCCTGCCTGCCTGCCTGCCTGTCTGTCTATATATCTATCTATCTATGCCTATTTATCTATGCCTATTTATCTATGCCTATCTATCTATCTATCTATCTATCTATCTATCTATCTATCTATCTATCTATCTATCTATCTATCTATCTATCTATCTATCTATCTATCTATCTATCTATCTATCTATCTATCTATCTATCTATCTATCTATCTATCTATCTATCTATCTATCTATCTATCTATATATATATCTATCTATCTATCTATCTATCTATCTATCTATCTATCTATCTATCTATCTATCTATCTATCTATCTATCTATCTATCTATCTATCTATCTATCTATCTATCTATCTATCTATCTATCTATCTATCTATCTATCTATCTATATATATATCTATCTATCTATCTATCTATCTATCTATCTATCTATCTATATCTATCTATCTATCTATCTATCTATCTATCTATCTATCTATCTATCTATCTATCTATCTATCTATCTATCTATCTATCTATCTATCTATCTATCTATCTATCTATCTATCTATCTATCTATCTATCTATCTATCTATCTATGGCTATCTATCTATGGCTATCTATCTATGGCTATCTATCTATCTATCTATCTATCTATCTATCTATCTATCTATCTATCTATCTATCTATCTATCTATCTATCTATCTATCTATCTATCTATCTATCTATCTATCTATCTATCTATCTATCTATCTATCTATCTATCTATCTATCTATCTATCTATCTATCTATCTATCTATCTATGCCTATCTATCTATGCCTATCTATCTATGCCTATCTACCTATGCCTATCTATCTATGTCTATCTATCTATCTATCTATCTATCTATCTATCTATCTATGCCTATCTATCTATGCCTATCTACCTATGCCTATCTATCTATCTATCTATCTATCTATCTATCTATCTATCTATCTATCTATCTATCTATCTATCTATCTATCTATCTATCTATCTATCTATCTATCTATCTATCTATCTATCTATCTATCTATCTATCTATCTATCTATCTATCTATCTATCTATCTATCTATCTATCTATGCCTATCTATCTATGCCTATCTATCTATGCCTATCTACCTATGCCTATCTATCTATGTCTATCTATCTATCTATCTATCTATCTATCTATCTATGCCTATCTATCTATCTATCTATCTATGCCTATCTATCTATGCCTATCTACCTATGCCTATCTATCTATGTCTATCTATCTATGCCTATCTATCTATCTATCTATCTATCTATCTATCTATCTATCTATCTATCTATCTATCTATCTATCTATCTATCTATCTATCTATCTATCTATCTATCTATCTATCTATCTATCTATCTATCTATCTATCTATCTATCTATCTATCTATCTATCTATCTATCTATCTATCTATCTATCTATCTATCTATCTATCTATCTATCTATCTATCTATCTATCTATCTATCTATCTATCTATCTATCTATCTATCTATCTATCTATCTATCTATCTATCTATCTATCTATCTATCTATCTATCTATCTATCTATCTATCTATCTATCTATCTATGCCTATCTATCTATGCCTATCTACCTATGCCTATCTATCTATGTCTATCTATCTATGCCTATCTATCTATCTATCTATCTATCTATCTATCTATCTATCTATCTATCTATCTATCTATCTATCTATCTATCTATCTATCTATCTATCTATCTATCTATCTATCTATCTATCTATCTATCTATCTATCTATCTATCTATCTATCTATCTATCTATCTATCTATCTATCTATCTATCTATCTATCTATCTATCTATCTATCTATCTATCTATCTATCTATCTATCTATCTATGCCTATCTATCTATGCCTATCTATCTATGCCTATCTATCTATGCCTATCTACCTATGCCTATCTATCTATGTCTATCTATCTATCTATCTATCTATCTATCTATGCCTATCTATCTATGCCTATCTACCTATGCCTATCTATCTATCTATCTATCTATCTATCTATCTATCTATCTATCTATCTATCTATCTATCTATCTATCTATCTATCTATCTATCTATCTATCTATCTATCTATCTATCTATCTATGCCTATCTATCTATGCCTATCTATCTATGCCTATCTACCTATGCCTATCTATCTATGTCTATCTATCTATCTATCTATCTATCTATGCCTATCTATCTATGCCTATCTACCTATGCCTATCTATCTATGTCTATCTATCTATGCCTATCTATCTATCTATCTATCTATCTATCTATCTATCTATCTATCTATCTATCTATCTATCTATCTATCTATCTATCTATCTATCTATCTATCTATCTATCTATCTATCTATCTATCTATCTATCTATCTATCTATCTATCTATCTATCTATCTATCTATCTATCTATCTATCTATCTATCTATCTATCTATCTATCTATCTATCTATCTATCTATCTATCTGTCTGTCTGTCCATCTATCCATCGTTCAATCTATCCATTAATAGTTTCTCAGCGGAAAAGGAAACTTCCCTTATTTCTCAACACACAAAGTTTGATCTTACTTCGTGGCGTTTCAGATGTCTTTTTGCAGTTGTCAGGTTCGTTCCGGTGTCTGCATTTCTGATTTGAGCTTCATGTTCATCGATCCATGACGATTGGATATTAACTTCAAACAGAAACTGTTGCAGCAGAAACGAGCCTTCTAAAGCGCTGCTACGCGTTCTTGCAGCTTCAGAAATCTCAGCCAACCTGCAGCGGTATACATAGTCATTAAGTCACATCGATAGCAAGATCCTATCGCTAAAATTTCGAGCTACATACGACACAAAGCTATTTATGTAAAGAAATGCATAACTAAAGGCATGCTTTGAAAAATGCAATGAAAAATGATGGGTAATCGCCACCACAGAAGGAATGATTCTTACTTAATTTTACCTTCGTTTCATTTCATTAAGGCTTATCATCACAGCATCTGATCTGAAATTGCCATCTTGGACCATTTGCATGGCTTCTTGCTCCAACTTATCAAGATCTTTTTGGTGCTGGATTACATCATTTTCGGATACCTCGACATCAAAGAAATCCATGTTATGAATGAAGATAGCTGCTTGCCGATGACAAAAATTTTGCAAATCGAGTTGAAGAAGCTTGAGAATCGGTGTTTTCCTTGAAGATAAGGTTTAGTCCTAGGCTTGACAAGAGCTGTAAGGAACCCGTTGCTGGCGAGGTACCGTTGTGAGCGAAGGCCTTGTGAGGTAGGAAACCAGTTTCTCACGCTATGCAACCATTGCTAGTCGGATAGATGGAGGCGAGAGACCTCCACAAGTATCCCTTAAGCCCAGGCCTTTCGCACCGTAGAAATGTGCTCTGACCGATGTGCTAAATGCCTTTTCTTGCCAATAATAGCTGGAAAAAGTCCTGGTATGGCAGTTGCACACCCAAAAGCGAACCTATACTACGGCTACACATACCTGGTGCTTAGCACGGAGGAATTTGACACTGGATAAATCATCTCCCAGCTCTTGAGACGAGAGAAGGCTCTGAATTTGGTCACACCACAGTTCAAAGTCATCGAATGCATTGGAGAATGCTCTTCCTTTTGTTGCTTGCTCCAGCTTCTCCTGCTTTGATTTCACGCCCTCTTCAAGCTGGTTCCATTTCTCGTTCAATGCAGACAGCAAATCATTGACTTTTTCTGACGAAAAGTGCTTTTCGCACAGCATGTCTTCTCCGGTCTTTGATGAAAAGGTGAAAATCAGCGTTAAATTTCCCAGGTAAAAAGCACAAGATCGACTCAATCTTACAAGAGGTTCATGAATGGAGGCCTTCCTGCTGGCGAACCCGGAGAGAGCCTGTACCGAGAGCCTATCCCCTCACCGCTATCTTACCATGCTGAAAATGCTAGACATGCGGAGAGAGACACGGTCATGTACAACAGGACGAAAACAAATAAGTCCAACTACGTTTCCATGTAACAAACACTAGAATTCAACAGCGGAAAGCAAATTTCTGTCCCAATTTGCTTAAAGGACTTAACATCTAGGCTGTATTGGAAAATAACTAGTAACTTGCGGATTAAAGGCTACGCAAAAATGGCAGAAAGCCATTCATGGAGGGGTAGGATATAATTCTTTAGAAGGTCCTCTTAGGGCATACGGATGAAGTCTAAAAATTTAGTTTATCAATTGATGAAACTCAAAGGCAATGTTCTAATGTCAATGCAATTACTTGTAAGGTTCGTAATCTAGATTTGCTAATTTGGCATCATGAACATTGGACTGCTGCCATGTCTCTAGGCTATTTCCATCGTTTCCTGCTGACGATATTTTTGCGTTGTGTGGTGCCAAAACTATTGGCAATATACTTTGAAAGCATGTTAAATGGGTTAAGTTATGCATTAGAAGTCGAACGGGCAACAACGTGTTTCATTTGTCCATACCTGCGAGAAACTTCTTCACTGTGTTCCAATACTTGCAAGAACCTAATACGCTTCCTACCTGGATTAGTCTGCTCTTCGTGACCTGATTGGAAATTGTCTCCGCCTGCAAAGCTTGGTGCTTTAGGACTTTGTTTTGCAAACTAGCAAGGTCTTTGTACGTCTCTTCGTTGACAAGTGCTAGTTTGTCATCAATCCACGAAAGAAACTGGCAGACGTAAGAGAATAAGAGATTAAGAGCGTAAGAGATTAAAAAGTGATGTATGTGTGCGGTTAGGAGTAAACAAAAAGAGTAGAGAATTGCATTCTAGTGATTTCTTCTAGGCAAAAACGGACGAACGGAGACATGAGGAAACTGCTAGAGGCCTCTTGGCTCGATTCCAACAAGAGTGCTTGGCGCTATGATTTCTATTAAAAAGAGTTTCATTCTAAGAGCTTCGTTGTCAAGGGAAACGAAGAATTAAAATAATCTTTTCATGAAAAAGGGGCTGTCAGATGGGCCAACGTATATCAACCAGGAGTCTTGGCATAAAATTGGCCTGAAATCCGATTGCAACAGAGCATGAATTCCTCCTTACTTCCTCGATATCTGCGCGAAATTGCTGGAACTCTTTCGACTGCTTCAAAGCTTCTTCACGATGGTGCAGCAATTCCTTTGTCATCTCATGGCTTTCGTGGACATCCTTCCTCTTTGCTTGAATTCTACATTGAAAAAACACGGCTATTATTTATTGAAATAGAGGATCCATGGCTTGATACTCTAATTAGTAGTTCTTTTTCGTACGTTGTTAATGGATACCGAGAAGTTTTTGCTTATCGAGCGATGTCCAGGTCTTTCCTCTCGATGCGACCACACCTCGAGCTTCGAATTACAGAGAGCTATTGGCTCTTCTCACTCGAAGTGAAAGTCTAGCTGAGGGTGGATTCGAGCCACTGAACACAGGATCATTGCGCAAGGATCTCATCACTGAGGTATCCTGACACTTGAACTATCCAATAAATAGTTCAATTTAACCGTTTAAAAAAAATTACGGTGTCTTTTTGTAAAATTACCTCTACATGATCGCTATTTCAAAATGTGATCGGTTGGTACTTTTAAAAACTACTTCATATGATCCAGATCGGAAGAATTACTCGCAAATATCGAACAATTCTCTGTTCAGACACTACCTGACCCGTTATCTGACAATTCGAATGACGTAGGGTGTCATGATGAAGTCAGTATAGTGATTAGAGCAAATCTTTAAACGTCCCAGCTTCGAGACACGTTTTCTCGCATTTCCCGATGAGCTCGTTGAGACCGTCCCATAGTTAATGGATATCTTGAGTAATATTAATAATAATAATAACGATGATGAATAAAAATTTCTTTATTTAAGGTTGGCGTGCCTAATAGCTCGAGGCTAATTAATGCCAACAATCTCGATACAATATTATCAACGAGCAAATCGGAGAAACAAACAACAAAAAATGTCAACAAATAAAACGGCATAAATCGAGGACCACGAATCTATCTAAGTAAAACCTGAATTTGCAATAAATTCTTACACAATCTACAGTAGTTGGACGTGAAACTCCAAGCCTTAATGTCCTCTGTAAAGCTTTTTAAAGATTGGGACTTATTTGTATGCAAAAGTAAGTTTCGCCACAGATTTTGCCCTGGCAAACTCATAGTTTCGAATCCATAGGCTGAGGTCCTAGGCTTCCTTGCATAGATGTTGTTGAAGAAGGCGTAAACCTCGCGGTAACTTTCGGCCAGGAAAAGAGCTGCCTGTTGTGTGAGAAAGTTGAGTGGGTAGGAATCGACCGCTACAAATAGCAGCAGATGTTCTGGGTCGGTTCTCTGCTGCAATCCAATCTTGAAATTACCATAAATGGAGCGGGACCCATCCATTCTTAAGACGCCGCTATCCACCATATAAGAATGGCTTCGTGAAAGAGAGCAGATTCCATTGCGGCTCCCTATTCCTGGCGCTTAGTCCATTGCGGTGAAATGTTCATCAGAGGAATGAACTCACCCAAATTGCTATTAGCTGCTAAGATCCGAGGAGGGAGAATGAATTTTGAATTTAACGAAAATTCTTAACATCACATTTGAGAAAATTTCACAGTTAGGCCATCTGGTGCCATTGGCTTCAAGGGGATCACATATAGTAATACTGCAAAGCAAATTACTTCAGATCTCAAATCAGACCGATTGATGTCAACCCTTAGCAGACTGACTAGAGTCAAAGCTATCCACTGACAGTATCATATGATGATGGAACCAAAGATAAACCTGCTTCCTAGGAAGGACCCTTTCGTCAAGCCACCATTAAAACTCCATTTATTGTGCGAACTTCATCGTTCAATCAAAAACCAATGAGAAGGAGCAACCTTTTCATACAGCTAAAAGAACAAAAATGAAAGACAAAACATGGGATGAAGAACGATTTATTAGTGCAGAACAGCAAAATGGGTGTTACGCACAACACGGACTCATGGCTGTTTGCTGTGATAATTTCCTCAGCAGCTGCATTTATCTTTTTCGAACGCTCTTCTTGCTGATAAACTTTTCGCGACAGCTCTTTAACTTGATTGATCAATGTTGTCACGTTTTCTATTGAAGCCTGCAAGAATGAACCAAAAGCATTTGAAAATTCGAGACAAGAAGGAGGAAAAGAACATGGAAAACAAAGCTTAAAGCAACAGCAAAGTTTACGAATAAAATGTGCACTTTTCAGTTGTTTGTCATTCTCGATTTGCTTCACCTGCCTCTTTCTTATCTAGTTTAATCAAGTTTCCTTCGATAACGAAGAAGTCTGTTACCGTGGCATGTATTCACTAAGAATCATATTCAATTCTAATGAATAGAACTCAAATAAGTCTTACCCCATTGTCATTAGTAGAGAGCAACTTTTGGATGACATCTGCACGCGACACAAATGAGTCTGCATCACGACAAAATACCTATGAAAGAAGTAAAATTGCAATTGGGATAAATAAATAATGACTTATACTCATCGAAAAAATGGCTAAGAAAATTAGATGCACATTCATAGATAGCTATACATGTGTAGCTATACATGAATAACCATACATACATAGCAATACATATATATATAGCTATACATAGCCATACATAGCCATGCATAACCATATATACATAAATAGCCATACATTGCCATTCATACATAGATACATACATACATAAATACAGCCACATGTACATAATCATAAACAAAACATACACACGTATAAACACAAGCTCATGAACATAAAAATGATATAATTTTCGCTCATACCAATGCACTTTTGCAAAGTGAGAGATTTTTTTCTTTCTGTTCCCACAATTTTGGAACACTTTCTTCGTACATCTTAAGCTCTGTGATCAAACCAGTGATGTTCTCTTGGGAGTTGTTTTTCGCATTCAATGCCTCCCCACTATTTATGACATCAGCAAGCCTAGAATCAAGAGAATCAACATAAATCATCAGATCAGCATTCCATGATATGGTTGCTCTGAAATATTGGCAAATTCTCAACCTTTCTAAATTCTCAATCTCCTTTTCATTTGGAACTGAGATAAACTGAAATGGAATTATTTTTCTCTGGCGATATTCGTTCAGAAATTGCGAAAATCGACTCACCAAAGCATCAGATATTGCTGTGATACAACTTAGGACATAGTTTAGTTTCGCAAAAGCATCTGAGAACGAATGGGAATGTTTCGGGGTAAATATGACCGAGCTACCTTTGCACGTTGCCTTTTGTCTCCAGCCATGACTCGTTATGTTCCCTGATGACCTCTTCGAGTACTGTCAAATCCCTTGGTAAATCACTGTGAGAATACCTTTTTGTTGCATCTTTGGCCCAGTGCAACTGTAAAGAAATCAAGGTAGGCTGAAAACTAATCACATCAAAGTATATAGAAGCTAAGATGATATCATTAATGGAATAACGAAAAAACGTAAATGCCATGTAAAAATCAATTTTATGCATCGTGCAGCACAAAAAGAATTGAATAAAGCCTATGAAAAATTGAAAAGAACACATCGAGGATACAAACTCATGATGTGTCGTCATCATATTTGGTTTTATTTTTGAAAACGCTGCTGTCTGCTTTGCTTCCTTCTGCCAACATCTTCAACACAATCTTCTGATCCACTTTATTGGTGCAGAAAAAAGATGCGGCCTTGTCCTAACTTGATTTCTCTCAATTTAGCTTTCGATATTTTCTGAACGATACACTCAACTCACTACTGATCGATTTGTGATTTTGCTTTCATTCAAAACTCTGACAACCATAAGAAACTACGAAACTGACATTCTGTGTGACAGTTTGAAGATGATAACTATGATGGAAACACGAATTCCTTGAGACAGCTTCGCAGAAATGTCTGCCATTAGTTTAGATGCAGAATGATAACCATCGAATATCGCCGGGAAGGTACATACGATATCTTTGTAATCAGCTAAAAATCCTTGCACTCCATAAGCTTCTTGTAGCAAAAGCCGTCTATTCCTTGTCTTCTCCTGTCACATTTTAAGAAGAAATCGATCATATTATGGACTAAAAAGTATATTCATCAAGCATCGCCCAAGGTACTGTATCTTGCCTGTCAGACTGGTACTGTATGTACCTATCAAGACGTGCAACAAATTACTGACAGAAGACACCAGTTTACGATTTGAAGATCTTCACAAGACCATGGACGATGGGTCTTATGAAGGGAAAGAGTCAATATGGTCTGGGCAACCGGCCTAATATGATGATGACGATGACTGTATTTTGAAGGCATTTTTCGCAATAACGATCTTATATGTGTATTAAAAATGTTCTTAAATCTACCCTGGGTGCTAGAGAACTACATCAATCCGCTGCTATCAATATAAATCCAGTAAGAAAGTTTGACACTAATTGATAGAGATCTGTACATGACATAGCCTACTTAATACATGCATGGTATTCTATCCGAAACATGGCGGACTAAGCGAGAAAAATTGTGGACAGTCGATGCCAGATGATAGTCATACACGTCACTTGATTATCTTAAAAACATGTCCATGAGAAGGAACCAAACCTAAGTCAAAAAGGTCAAAGCTTTGGAAGTAGGCAGACATTCACCACCATTCTTGCTTGAGGAAAATCAAGACGACCAACATTATCGGAAGACAATCTCTGTTCAGACTTTGTTAAGTCAGCAGAAATATACGAAATGGGCGTTTCGTGGTGGATTGCAAAGTGAGTTGATTGGAAACACGACTATTTGCGGCACAAGAGGACGGCAACAAGAGAAGAGTAGCAGCAAAAATGTATTAAACATTTAAGATCTGGGGAGGGAAGGTGGGACCTACTTTTAACGCTGCCCAACATCGCTCGACCTCCTTTTCCTTCACATCCACCTCCATTGCTGCTGAAGGATGCGTCTGAATGATACTGTCGACAAGAGAGAAATGCAACTTCAAACAAATTTTTGAAAAAAAACATCCAGAAAAGCACGAACTATTATTAGGACAATATCATTTCAAGCTAGTCCATTATTTCGGATTGAACGTTGAAGGAGGCTTCAACTTGGTACTTGATTTCGTGAAGATCAAATTCTGAGAAATTCTTCAGAAAACACCCGCTCTAGATAGATAACTTAGACGCCAATTTCAAACTAGATTATGAGGCCGCTAAAAATAAGCATTGATACTGTATTTCCAGTAAATTTCGTACACCCGACCATAGGCCGTAAAATTACATAAAAATGTCACTGAGACCAATAAAAGTAACTGTTTGAATCATCAATTGTTTTCGGATCTCTCTAATGGCAACAGGAAGCCTTTTTATGATTTATGCCTAACAGCCGCAAGTAGGTATTTGGACGCTGAGGAGCTATTTGCTTATCGAGCAGTGTCCAGATCATTTCTCTCGATGTGACCACATCTCGTAATTCCAACGCCTGGAATTACCAAGAGCTGGCGACTCTCCTCACTCTAAGTGAAAGTTTAAATGAAAGTAGCTTCGAATCACTGACTACAGGATCCATGGACAAGGAAGTTACCACTGAGCTACTTTAACAAGCATACCTACATTATTCACACAGACGCATGTCCTTTTTCATCATTCGGTAGAATCAATGGAACATCTACCCATTTCATCGCAGGACTATTGAAATGCGTCAGTTTGTAAAGGACGCAAAATCGATATTTATGGAATTTTTCACAGATAAATTTGCCGCATTTCAGAGATCAACACGTTGACAGATGATGTATTTCTACTCGATCTGATCAAGACAGAGCCAGGTAAAATCCTTCTCTAATGGTATCATACTGGTTGTAAGACAGCAAGACTGACACTTCAAAAATTTCACTCCTTCAAACTCGTTCCTGCGTATCTTCCATGTGCTTCTATCTCCATTTGCATACTTTGTCACTGCTTTGTCCCATCGGAACAATACCCTTAGCTTGTCTGTACCAGACATCGCTTTGAATCCCTGAAGGGCAAAATTATGCCTTGACGAACAATACAGTCCCCCCCGGGAGTGCCATCCTCACACAAGAATTCTTGAGAAAAATTAAAGGTCAGATCAAGAAACTTTCCGCTGAAAAAAATACAAGGAGAAGCAGATTTTTGAATGCCTACCTTTTTGAATCCGTTCTGAGCTGCTTCAGTTTGTCATTGATCGCGTCTAATTCATGTTCAAAGTTCTGGGAGCAGAATAAAATGGTAAGGTATCAAAATGCAAGGTAAATTATAGATATGGCAGTGCGTTCTCGTCATAATCAAGATACCGGGTTGAATGCTTCAAAACTGCATGGCACATTGGATTCCTAGTTTAGCAGACACCGGGAAGGAAATTTCTTAAAACTTCTTAAAACAAACTGCATAGCAGACATGACTTGGAGTGCAGCAGAAACCAGAGACAGCATTTTTACAAGGATAAATATCCACTAGTTGAGTACCAATGGCCAGCGTAGCTAATATAATTCTTTTCTATTGTTTACAGGGCAGGATTTAAACCTGAATAACAGAGTTGTAAATTCGTATGCTTAATTCATGGGTCAAACGTACCTCCATTAATCATTTCTGTCATGGAAAGGGGACAAGGTTGTCGTAATTTCGGAAAACTGGAAGATTCTATTATGAAATATAATTCCAAAATGTCTTTTGAATACTTCTGGCGCTACGAAATCTTTAAGGTCTACAATTGATTCAAAACTCTAGGTTCTGCCTTCATGTTCGGCTGAAATTGAAATTCAAAGACTAAAAGAAGTATTAATCGTCCTTCCTATTTAAACCGATGTTATAGATTTGCGCATTAATATTTCAACTAGCGGAATTTTCCAGGGGGGTTTCCTTTAGAAAGCTAACCTGGTGTTTCCTTTGGAGGGCTCTGATTGTCTCCTGGTTCGCAACAACTTGACCATCCGTAAGCTGATTGGATTTCTCAGAAATCCAGGAAACTAACTCGGCGCATGACTTCAAAAACATGTCAAAACTGAAAAGAATGAGGTACCAGTGTCAGTTCAAGTCATGTACAATAGGCAATCCATCGTTATCAATCAATCGATCATTGCACTCATCAATCCATAATCATCAATAGTCAGTCACCGCAGTCAACCAAACAGTCTTCAAATATCGATTTCCAGTACTCATCAAAATCAAGGCTAGCAGAAACCTAATAATCGTTAAGACTATCCATTATCAGTTATCAGTCGTAAAATTTCATAAAAACCATGATCACTAGAATCATCTATCCTCAAACATCAATAATCCATAATCAATCACTAATCGTCAATATTTACGATCAATCATCAAGCATCCAGTATCAATTGTCAATCATCTACGATCAATCATCAAGCATCCAGTATCAATGCTCAACCATCAATAATCGATCATCCATGGTCAATCATCAATCACTAATCGTCAACCATTTATAATGAATCGCCTATCATTCACGATCAATCATCCACGATCAATCCATAGCCATTAACCGTAATCATCCATAATCAATCGTCAATCATTCATGATGAATCATCCACGATCAATCCAATAGCAATTAATTGTCAATCATCCACGATCAATCAATAGCCATTAATCGAAATCATTCATGATCAATCGTCAATCATCATTCTTCAATCATCAATTGTCCACCATCAGCTATCAATCATCATCGATTGCCCATTACCAATCATCAATAGCCAATCATCAATCATGAGGCTCATCCACTACAACGATCGTAATAACCATGACTTGAAAAAAAAAGTTGAGATTCTTTATTTGGAACATTGAATCAAACATACGATAAGGACAGACGAAAGCATGTGCGAAGATAAATCATGATGAACTAAAGCATAATGGCACGACTGAGGAATGAAAATGATACAACGAACTAAAGAAGATTTAGGTGTGACGGAGAAAGCAAAGAAAATTTGTTGAATGCTAAGATGCCTAGAAAATTGCGGATATAAAGATTTCATCAGAATAAGGAAACATTTGAAGATCGGATGTTACAGGCAGATTTCATTAATTTTTGCTCTAAAGGAATGATCGACAGATTTACCCATGACTGTTGATAAGATCATTTCGTCTTGATGCTTTCAGATTCAGTAGCTCGGTATATCTAGATGTCAAGAAGGGAGACATCAATGAAAATAGAAAAAATTCCCGGGCGACATGATAAACTTTTAGGAACGTCAATTGGGCTATTGCTCTTTGCAACGATTAAATTTTTTTCTATGACAATTGAAAGCAAAAAATGTATACTTCATTTTCTCTGCACCAAGCGCAACAGGAAGGACGCAAGTCATCTAGTTCCAACTGTAGGTGGTGCTTACATTATTAGAACAGTACCAACTCAACACAAGTAAAAAGATTTAACGGGGTTACTGAAATGAAGCCCGGTTTCCATGCAACCAAATGAACCGGAAGGCCATCCGTGATGCAACGCTTATCGACAGCAGAAATGGCGCAGGCAGCCTTCCCCAAAGGGAAACATTCATCAGATGACTGCCTGCAACACTAATGTCCGATCGGCACAAGCCGCAATCAGAACGTTTAGAAGAGCAGCACTGGTTTCTATTCTCCTGGCAGTAACGGTATCTTTTCGATGGTGTGATGAAAAAGTGACGCAGTTACATGGAATTAAGAAGGCCGCAAAAAGTGCAGGAATATACGCAAATGCATAAGAACATGCATCTGCTCCTTTGTGACCGGGACGGATTAAATTATGACTGTCAGTGGAACACTTTGAAGTGCAGCAAGCTGTACCACCAACACTAGCATAATGTCAAAACTCGATTTTACAGTAACAAAAGCATGGCAGAGCTGCGTCTCACTTTTCTTGAACAACCGACTCGAGATTCCACTAATATAAGCAGATTCACATGGTAGGCTCAGTCTGAAATTGCATAAAAGGAATTTTCATGTGAAATCTCTATTTTCTTTAACGTGTACCAGTATTGCAATAGGATCAGTTTTGTTATACAGAGAAGCATTCACATGACGTAAAAAATGCCTGATCTGTCCGCAATTTTGAGATGATGAATCAAAATTCTAGTTTGCAAAGCGTGGTTTCCTAATAGATTGTCTGAAAACGACTAAGAGAATTTGTATGGAAACAGGGCTTGATGAAGAGGGACCCGAACACATTCGAAAAATCTGAAATAATCAATTTTCACCTGCAATCATGTCAGATAAAATTCTTCGTATCAGAGATTGAAATACCGTCATAGCATCGAAATTTCCAGTTTCATCTTACCTGTCTTCCATTGAGCTCAATCTGTTTCGCACATCTTCTACGTAGCAAGGGTTATTTTTACTAAGAATGCTCTGCCCTTTCTGTAATACGTCTTTGTACGAATCTTCGTTAGCAGAAATCTCATGCTCAACACGCTGTAACGGATGACGAGACGTTGTGGTATCATTGTGAAAAGTTGAGAGAGCTAAACCTAAGATTACTCTCCGGTAGGATGGAAAAAGAGCAAAATCTACAAAAATCCATGCTTGTGATGGAATTGTTAGGGAACTTTGATCTATTTCTCACAAAATAGTAATAATACTAAAATTCTTTATACAGGGTTGCTTTTTTACCAACACTGCTGTTATCAATAATAGCCCTGTTTAGACAATAAGGTATACAGCTTAAAATATACCAAAATGTTAAGTTGCAATAAAAATTCAAAGCTGAAATAAAATAAATAAAATTTCGAAATTTTCTTCTCTGCCTATACATGCTCCTCACAACAAAAGTGTTCCTTGAATTCGGATTTAAAAATTGTAATTGCACGCTGCACAATACAGAATACACTACATAGAAGATATTTGCGAATTTTCAGTCGCAAGCTTATATAGATTAGCTTGTTAGGGAAGCCTTGGTTAGCATAAATTCAAACCACTAGGCGTAGAATTAATCTGTACTGTTTATTTCAATCCAAAACGGTTGGCCTCGTTTGATAATATTTTCAAACAGAACACGGAAAAGTGAACAAGGCTTAAGCTTTGAACTTTGCCTCTTCTTGGGGAACAACAAAAGATTACTTTGGTTAAGCTGCTGAATTTCCACGTCTGTCGTAGTTCTCTTTTAATACATCGATAGATTATTTGCTCGCTCGCAACTCTAAGACCTGTTGATTTATTGACAGCGCATCATTATCAATTCCTAATACCCTTCGGAGCTAGAATCAGGCACCTGTACAATATAAACTGCAAGGTCCACGCTGTGCATGTACGATAGAACGGCGCGCCGATACCCTACAGTCTCTTGGGGGGGGGGGGCAAAAATAGAAGTATCATTGGAACCAATCAACAGTTATTACCTCTAATAATTTGTTTATTGTTTCAACATCATTGGATGCAGTCCATCTGGCCAGATATCGAATCTAGGAGAGATTTCATAGACGGTAATGACCACATGGATCCATAGGAATCAAAAGGTGTGGTCAAATTGAGAGGAGAAAAATGGGTACAGTGCGACAAGCATAGCTCCTCAGTATCCTTAAACCTATATTTTGATTCATGAATCATAGGAATCTTTGTGGTGTTGGAGTATTGCACGTAGGTTAATTGAAAGTGATAAGTAATAATGAATTGGCAATACGGGTAAAGACTGCCCCAATCATCAATCATCGGCGGCAGTCAGACAAATAGTCGAAAACCCCTTGCAAAATGCCATCAGTGTTCTCTGCGTGGATTTGGAGGGAAAGAAGGCTAGTTTTTCTTTTCTTCTTTTTTTCTTTAGTGAGTTATGTTGGGGGAAGGCCATGGTGGCCTATAGAATGCCTCAACAAAGGATGAAAGAAGAAAGCGAAAGGCTAAGAGGAGAGAGAGAGAGAGATCAGATCAAGTTTATGTAGTAGTTGGCTGGTTGCTTATCTTTTGCATATGAGTCTTGGATTCATCTCCCTAATTTAGTTGTATCAAACTTAACGAAATTAGAATATCTAGCCAAAGCATTGAGGAAACTTTCCACGTAGCATGGAAACTTGAAATACTATCACGTAAACTTCAACAACCCCATATACAGCGCATCTTATTAAACAAATAATGGTGGCGCCGGGGTATAGTTGTTAAGCGTAAGGACTCACAGTACAGGGGTCGTGAGTTCGAATCCTAAACGTGTCACATTAAGATACCATTGGTCAGGAAGGCAACGGGAGACCACCTCATAAATCCCCTTCCCTAAAAAAATTCAGAGCCGTATCTCTGATTTCTGCTACGCTTGAAATCGAGTATTCATAGGAGTTCGTTTCACACCCCCAATCACTCAATCACTGAAAGGAAAAGTGGTTCATTGATTTGGAAATAGAGACAGACGATATTTGATTCGTAATACCTGATCAATTACCCACGTCATCACGGCATCATGAGCTGAACAATATTCGAAATATCTCAAGGCCTCATCCAACTTCTGCCTACGTTCCTAAAACACCAATGACAATAGAAAATGTTCATGTTTAATGACAATCAAACGAAAATTACGAAACCTACCTGAAACATAGACAATTTGACATGGGCTAGCATGAAATAGCATCTGCTGAAGAAACCTTAAACAATTTTAAAAATATAATTGAAAATATCTAGGTATTTCGAAAGGAGAATTAAAGTACAGGACTAATTAGGAAGCAAGTGTGGATCATGGCAAGTTACGTTCTTGCAGGAGGAAATGCGGGAAGTGGTAGAAAGAAAGATAAGAGAGTTTGAAGACGAGTAAACGATTACGGTGCTGATTGATCGAAAGGGACGATATTTATGCATATTTCTAGTGAAGATTGGCAAGGATCGATGAAGATGTGCGACGTGCGGATGGAAAAATTGACGTATTCGAAGGATTTGCGTTTCATTCTGAAGTCTGTAAGGAGCAAATTACTAGAGCAGAAAAAATTGACACTAAAAAAAGGAAAATTGACACTAAAAAAAGGAAAATTGACACTAGCACGATAAAAGATATTAGATTTCTGGAGAACAGAGACACATTGTACATCTTCATGATTGAATTGAATTGTCTTGCTTTCGCTCCAGATTACAAATATTTGATAAAAGGTGCACCTGGTTTGCAAAAATGCATCTAAATTTGACATGCTCGTGGAAATTTGAAATGAGGCCAGATACATTTTGCATTCAAGATGCCTTTCGAGTACCGATTTCATAGCTTCGGCGGGGAGGGAAGTGTTTATTTTCAATCAAACTTCGAATGAAAATGCAAGAGAGTAGAATATATCTGAGAATGGTGGAAGTAAGTGGATAGCTAAGTAGGAAGAATCTTGGCTACAGGTCCCCGTGAAAAGTGGTTCTACTATCAACTTTAACTTAGCTCTTACCTAGATTGGCGAGAGTGCAATACTTGGCATAGAAGTTACAAGGTGAGGTCATATAGAGAGGAAGGCCATGCCACTCCTCGACAAGCATAGCTTCTCAGTGTCCTAAAATCCACTCTATAATTCACGAATCATTAAGATTTCAAAATGACGTCACAATATGAGGAAATATTATTATACTGTTCGATAAGAATAGCTTCTCAGTGTCCTAAAACCTACTTTCGGATGGAAGGTAGAAAGCAAAAAGACGTCATCAAAGAATCACACATGTGTCTAAAAATCACTGATTGCATAACGAAATATAATCAGCGAGTCATGTTTCTGACAAGAGTTAATAAAAAAACCTGCAAATCAAATGCTATTGCCATATCATACAAATTAATTAAAATATTCAGGAGAGATAAATAGATTGGCTAAATCCCTTAGCAGGAGACATGGCTGGTAATGCTAGCTCACCTCAGCGGCGTTTTTGAGCTTCGAGTATGCCACAACGATGGTCAAATGACGGGTACTGACATTCTCTCTGTCGAAATGCTGAGTAAACCGCAGCTTTCTCTCCCTCTTCACATCTAAATGAAAATTTGATGGCATTTAAGGAGCGGATAACTCAGAATTGAAATATACAATGAAAGATCTAAAGGAATCTATTACATATTTTCAACTTCAACTGCAACTCTAGACTGCATAGCACACGCGATTTCGAGCGTAGACGAAACCAGAGACGAAGTTCCGTGATATTCTATAACGAAATGGAATTTACGAGATGGTTTCCCGTTTCCTTTCACGCCAAATGGGGTTTTAAATGCGAACCCTGCAGGACTCAAATGCAAAAACCCCTCTGTGATGGTTTCCTCAAGCCCCCCCCCCCCCTTAAAATAGACAAGAAGGCTACCTCGCTAGCACAAGGGAATATGCAAGTTGAAATTCACGAGTTATAAAAAAATCGCTCGATAAAAAATCAGCCAATCGGAGCACTTTGCTTTCCCAAGCACAAAAGTGGTTGATTTCAATACGAATAAACTGACTAGGGAGCAAATAGAGAGAGGCATGAGAATGTTTTCAACTACATGTGAATGCTAAAGAAAAGACATTTCTACAGAAAATCTAGCTGTGTTATCATTCAGCCAACTTGGCAAGCCGAAAACATGTAAATAGTGAGAAATGAGAAGCTCGAGTCGAATTTAATGTTTCATTTGGCAAAAACAACCTCACTTAGGTGCAGCATGTACAATGGTCCTGTTTATTTGAATAACGGCAAATTTACTATTGAAATATGCGTAGGGTCTACTTTTCAATCAAAACTGTAGCGAGATTCCAGTAGACAATTGACTTTGTCTTGGGCAGCTAATGAAAAAAGCAGGTGCAACGTAATTGTTTACTTCTCCTGACATGCTTCCACTCGCTTAGCTGTACATCATATTTTCATACATCATTCTTCCCGTTCTTACTCTCGATGTAAGCTGAGTCCAAGGCGACAGTTCAGGTTCCACGTGCACAGTGCCAAACCATCATCGTTGGATAACAGCTTAACAGGATTAGCATTCGTTGGAATCAAACACCTCATTTCTACGCTGTACACGACTTCATTAGGAATTAATTGAATCGGATTGTATTGAATGTCAAGGTAACTAGGTTACCGTGCCCTTCATCTCGCAAAACTGCTTCCAAGTCTTGCACGCTTGCATGATTTCATTAGATAACCGGTATTTGTGTCTGTAAGATCGTGATAATGAATTACACTGGGAAAAGAGAAGGCCGCACGGAGAAGCAGCTGGAAACAGAAACCATAATTTTCTTTGTAAACGAGCCTGGCTTATGAGATTCCTGAAAAAATATTTTTCGCTTCCTTGCGAATCATTCGGTTGACAAAGCAAAGTAAAAGCGTCAAAAATTGCCTTTGATGTTTTCGTCCGATTTCTTCTTTAGAATCAAACATTTAATACATCATTAATAAAACTTGTATTCTAATTCTCGTATATCGCAATTCTGTTAAATTACTTCATAAATGGACGGTCCCTTGTAAACCGGCACCGCTGAATGGGTTACCGTCCTAGAATAATTGAAATCATGATTATTATCATTATTTTAAACGGGCGATTCGAGTCACATCATTGTGTAGAATTATTGATTCTGAGCTTAGAAGAAGACTGATCAATAAGCCTTTCTGAAGAATTGGGTTCCGTAAACTATAAGGCATAGCACATTCCATTCTGAGCTTAGAAGACGCCGGAAACTGGTCTCCAAGTTTTCTCAAACGATGCAGGCTTTCTCAAATGGTTCTCGGCTGCTTCATTAAGCAGGATATCAGTATTTCGAACATTGCAAGATCCAAACAGACGAACACTGTGTTATGAATTCACTACATCAAACCATCGAGATGTGAGCACCCTTGCTGAATTAATTCCCTACTAAGGCGAGCTTCCAAATAGCTTAATATCTAGACACAAAATTGTCAAATAAGACTGCCTTCACAGTGATGCTATTCTCTGTTGCCTGCGTAGTTACCAACCGGTTGGCTGCACCCAATTGGATGTCAACAATCAAAAACGATTTTGAAAGAGTAAAGATCACAGTAGAATACTGAGCGTTAGCGGAGTGGACTTAGACTGGGCAGCGGGAAAAGAGGAAGATCAAAAAGGAGCAAGGAGCAAAGGATTCCTCTCGCAATGCCTTAGGACAAACAAAGAAAATAAAACATTAGTTTTGGCTCAGTGCGATGATTTCATCTTTTGATAGCCGCTTAAAGGCTTTGAAGGAGAGTGCAGTCTCGTTTCCATACCCTATCCGTTCTACAGTCTGGGTCCTCAATACGAAAACGAGTTTTGACAATTTTCATCGGCATCGGTTGAACGCAGTACACGGCGACTGCATTCTGAGCATGTTAGGAAAATATTTCGCATGTTTTTAATGCAGGCCAATTAAAACAACTCTTCATCAGTGTTGCTGTTTCTTTCTGAAGGAGATAAGAAATCATTGGCTAGCCTATACTGAACATAAGTTGGGCCACTAATTAATCACATGCACAATTTAAAACTAATCAAGCCGCTTCATTTCGTATCCTTTGTCAAGTATCTATACAGCTCTTGCTTCAATTACCCCATACGGAGCAACAATAGCTCAAATGGGTTTCACCCACGCCTTGGTATAATTAAGCAATGAGCTTTGAAGAGAGTTCATTCTTTCCCCAAATTCCATTGCCTAATTCCAAGTTTCACTGCCTAATTCCAAGTTTAATTGCCTAATCCACGAACTCTATCCCACAAGTTATAATTCATCCCAAGAACATGCAACTTATGGAAGGTCTTGCCTCCTTCTTCATCCTTTGGCAGCACTGCAACTCTCTAGCTATTACTTTGTATGGAAATGTCAATCTTCCAATTAACCCAGGGTTCCAACATGCCCCAATCTCTCCTATACCAGTGAAGCTGCCTGAAAAAGTCTCCAATGAACCAACACTAAAATACAGCTTGGTTTTTGATGAATAAACATCTCTCAAATTATGAAACACCACTCCACAAGATCCCATACAAACGAGCACATATACAGTTGACATAAATTACTGGCTATCGTCTGCCGCCAACTAAATAATGGTAGATTACTAGTAAAGAAACCACAAAAGTGCCGAAATATCCTTTTTGAAATAGGCCTTTGAGCACAGACAGCGAAATGTAAATTTTTACTTAAAATGCAATTTTTGTGGGAAAAGAAGCAGTAAGGAAGCCACAGCATAGTAACACGCACTCATAACGTGAATGAGTAATTTCTCATCTGATATTTTCCTCAATAAGTTTTATAGCCACTTTCCTCTAAATTGTCGCCGAGCTGGTAGAACGGCATGACTCCGCCCTAGCCAACATCTTCTTATTTGTTTAATTTATTTTGTTAATGGACAGCGGAAAGCTTTTTGCTTATCGAGCAATTTCCAGGCCCTCCCTCTCGATGTGACCACACGTCGTGATTCATACACCTGGAATTACAGAAAGCTGGAGAATCTTTTCACGCTACGCGAAAGCTCAGCTGAAGGTGGATTCGAATCACTGACCACAAGATCAATCTTGTCACTGAGCTATCCTGACATCTTATATTATTATGGCTGCGTTACCAAAAAATCAGTTTGACAATTTTTTTTATTGATTTCTGTTGGGGAAAGGCCATGGTGGCCTATACAAAGCCCCAACGAAGGAAGATAGAAGAAGGTGAAAGGCTAAGAGGATAGAGATATCAGATCAAGTTAATTCACCATAGATGACAATGAATTTCTGTGAATTTAAGCATCTTCGCAAAGAAACAATCTGATGCCATCTTTAACGGTATGCGAACACTAGGTGAATCATACAAGGGCATGCGTTTGTTCAGTGCAGTGCCACGCTGGTTTTAAGAGTCTGTGCTTATAACCTAATGCTCGCAGGCTGGAGTCCCACACAGTTCATGATTCAGTTCGTTATCAGTAAGGACGAAGACAGGAAACCAACTCATTAAAACCACTTCCCTAAAGAAAACTCAGACCTGTCTCTGATTTCTGCCAAGCTCAGCATAAATTACGCTGTGCAATGGATATTTTCCCCCACAAATAAAATAGGAAGTAGACTCACTTTTTTTACGTAGAATGGATGACGTCCTTTTTGCTCTTTTATCGACTAACTTTTCCTTCGTTTTCCTCTCTATAAGAACCTTCTTCAGCTTCTTCCTCTTGACTTTTACTTTCTCTTGGACGACACTTTTCTCCATTACTTGTTTCTTGAATACCTTAGGCTCAATATCTTTCAAATACGCAGCGGGAACGTATCCTGATTCTTTGCTTGTCACTCGCCTGCAAAAAATAGAAACAAAGTGAAGTGCTACTCATATCCAAATGAAAGTACACTAGAATTAGGCACCCAACAATATTACCTAATTTTCTATGCCTAATTCTGTTCAACTTCCCTTGAACATCTTTGTCGAATTGCAGTTTGCTACAAACAGCAAACAGCAAGAGAAAGAGGCTTCTTTGCAACCTCTCTTATGAAAAAACGCCATGACCACATAGGACTTGATTTCGAAAGAGCAATCCTATGACAAAAGGCACCCGAACTATTTCATTCCAAAAATTTATCAGTAATAGCAATCTTTCGTATTTACAAAAGTTAATTCAGCCAGTATATGAAAACCAAGCACCTGTTATCCGCTAGCGAGGTCAGCGTCGGTTGCGGATGAACTGGCTGAAGGACGTGACCATTTGGAAGGAAGGATGGATAGTGGCCCGAGCACGAATGGTTGAGGACAGAGGACAGAGGATAATGGAGGAGGACATTTCGGTGTCCCATGGCCAAACGGCGATGGGCGAGACCTGACCTGACCTGACCTGACCTGATATGACCTGAACTGACTTGACCTTACCTGACCCGACCTGACCCGAATTGACCTGACCCGACTTGACCTGAACTGAATTGACCTTACCTGACCTGACTTGACCTTACCTGACTTGATCTAACCTGACCAGACTTGACCTGACCTGTTATCCAACTGATTCAAGGGCCTCAAACTGAGAGACATTCATGTTCCCTACGTTTAAGTGAATATCGCTTTGGTTCCAATGGTGACCGGCTTCTTCGGGGTGAATCTCATGCTGAACGTGAAAGAGTTTCTAGAATATCTCCTCGGCTTACTGTGACGGTATATTCGAATATTTTGGACACCTCAAGAGACTGGAAAGCATTGCAAAAGAGAGAATGCCCATTAATGTCGTAGAAAAGAGGGTTCCAAGCAGACGTCCAGGGAAAAACATCAGGAAATGTGTAGGCAGGAAAGAAGCGTTTAGCGATATATTGCTGTCAACTCCAAATGCACGAAGACATCTCAACGGATTGATGGACAGATCAGTTTATGTACAAACTATGGTAGAACAGAATTAAGTTTCTGAAAGGTGAATAAAGAATGCTTTTACATATGTGCAAACGAAATTACTTCATCAAACATAGGGTTGATCTCTCGTTATCCGTGCATTTTTCCAACGAAATTTGACTGGAGGAAACTAACCTGACATTCCACCAATCCTTGCTACTTTTAGCAGCAACATAGAACACCTGCAACAAAACAAGAATTTTGAGAAACTTCGACGAGACATGTTCAATGAAATTTATCTTATCAAACAAGCATACTGGGCAAGAAAAGCAAAAAAGGTGGCTCAGTCGATCAGCATTGAACAACATCGACAAACGAGATGATGTCGCAATAAAAAGGTGCGATAAAATGAATACGGTAAGGAGACACCCAAGGTAAATTCTGTTCAATAATATTTATTTGGTTCGTGGTATACAAAAGATAGATTTCTAAATACACGGTTCAGCTGGTTAATTGAACGGAGTAGGGATGTCCATCACTTCATGAGATTCTTTATGAGATAACATCAGGTTTAAAGGGTTAGGATTAGCTGATATGAACACAATCTTACAAGTTCGCATGCTTAATTAGCAATCTTGTCCACCATTTGAAAGCTTTTAGTTTGAGACTGGATCAGCCATGCAACCTCCTGGAAGGTGATTCTTTGAAAGGTGATCAGTGAACTTTTGGTATGGTGATTTACCCAATTGAGTTTCCTCCTTTATACACATGATTCTACCTAGATGTCAAATGTAGACACTTGGGCACTGAAAAGCTTTTTGCTTATCTAACAGTGTCCAGGTCTTTCCTCTCGATGCGACCATATCTCGTGATTCCTACGCCAGCAATTACAGAGAGCTGGCGACTCTCCTCACTCTAAGTGAAAGTTTAGCTTAGGTGGGACTCGAACCACTGACCATAGGATCAATGCGCAAGAATCTTACAATTGAGCTATCCTGACACCTATCTGTCTGGAGTGTCTGGATTAAGGTATGAATATGTTCTTGAGATGGCCATGTATGTCATAGGGTTCTGTCAGGATTAGCAGGTGTGGATTGCGCAGTGCAAAGGAGAAATGTATTGAGCAGGTTGAATTTTCAATTAAACTGAGACAAATTACATTGCAAATTACAAGAGCTAAACAATGCCCGCTCGCTGACATGCTTTCCTCCATTGAAAGGAGAAAGTACATGTGACATATTAAAGTTTCCCAGCCCCAGATGATATATGCAGACACGTAGACAAACATCATAGTAGCTGTCTGCTCAATGTCATATAAGCATCCACTGTTTCATGGTAAGCAGGTCAGTAGATCTGTGGATTGGCTTACTGTTCGCATCAACAAGACAGCAAGTGAGTCTATTGCTTTGCCATTTGCGCTAGACCAGCAATATTCCCTTTCTTAGATAGAGCGCTACGCCTACCATCACCTTACGAACGGTTTGCTACACAGATCAAATCACCTGAACTGAGTTGCTCCTACGCTAAATTGACAAGAACTGGCATTGTGTCGAAAACATTTGAAATCTTAGATGAATGCTCTACCAACTGCACAAGACAACAAATCAATTCTTTCATGCATGTATCACAAGGAAAGGGTGATTCAACCAGTCATAGTACAAGCTTCTATCTTTGGCTGCCGTCTTATAATCTCGTAGCAGAACGTGATGCATCTATCGCTGAAGCCTTATAGTAGAAGTGTGTTGATGATGTTGTGCGTAGGAGACAAGTCCAACCCTACCCAGGAAAATCGGGTGGTGATGGGGCCATGGAATAGGCGGTGCTATTCAGTGATATGATTGTGCGAACCGAAACAGGGTTGACTCTACACGGTACGCTTTATCCGTCATTATGCACTGACTTTAATGGATCTCCACAGTGGGCTTTCATTGGTTGCATCCTCCCACGTGTTCCCAGCGATAATTCCACGTGCTTGTGAAAATGGCATCTTAATGGCGCAGTTTTGTTATATCCAGCAGTCTTCGGAGCACTCTCAATTAGCATTTATAAGGGTCTAACCCAACAACCGTGCGCTGTATAATATATGATTTGAGTTTTCGAAAACCATCAAGATAGCAACCAGCGGACAAACCTCTCCTTTCTTCATTGCCAAACCGTCGCCATTATACGCACTCTTGGCAGAAACTCTGGCAACCTTGAACTCCTTGAAGACGGCCTGCTCAACCTCCTTTTCGATTATTTCTTCATCTTCAGTTTCGGTTTCTACCTCGATCTCATCAAACTCTCGCTGCTTCGAAGACGCCTGTGAAAGAAGCCAGCTATCATTGGGCTTTTCCTTCAGCAACAAGAAAAGACAAAAGAACCAACGAAATTGAATTTCTATACAAATGCCAAGTATCATCACTTTATTCAATAAAAAGCCGGTATCAAAGGCTGTTTTCTGGGGTAAGTACCTATAACCAGGAAATATTTTCGTTAATAATCTCAACATCTGCGAAAGATTCCATAGATACTGCACAATTTTTGAAGGTAAAAATAAGCGGACAATTTGAAAAGAGTAGCTGAAATCCAATCACAGGCCGTAAAATATCCATCTTCAGTTTATGTAAACATGCCTAAGTGTTATGTTTGTTCATGGTTATATGAATTACTCTCGAACAGCGGTGACGATGACAGCAGACTACAGAAATCCAAGCACAACTGAGATGACTACTGTTCTGAGCTGGGGTGGCAGGGGGGCTACAGCTCCCGCCAGAAAGTGCTCGCCCCCATTAGGATGAACCCTGGCGACACCCCTGATTCAGAAGACGGTTGACTTGTGCTACAGATCCCAAAAATACTTGGCTGCCATACCAATACAAACGATATCATCTGTTTTTCTCTAGGCTTTCTACCAGAGATGTTTAGATACATTTAGGATATTGAGATTTTCTGTTTATCAAACGGAGTTCTTTTTTTCTTCTTTATTCTTTAGTGAGTTCTGCTGGGAAAAGCCCTTTGTTACGCTACGAGGGCGCTTCTAATCATTGCTTAATCGGCTGCTTTGTTTTTTGATAGCTTTATTGGGTAATTCTTATTTAAGACTTGTATCTGTGTTCTTATTCGTTACTTTTACTTTATTGCTGCAATTATATGTTAATTAAACGCATTTGAAAGATGGCAAGTTGTAAGATTCAGGTAAGCAAGAGGAAGGCAAGACGTTCAATAAGTTGCATGTTCTTGGGATGAATGATGATTTGTGGGACAGAGTTCGTGGATTAGGCAGTGAAACTTGGAAACGGTGTGAATGAGTTGAGCTTCCGGTAGTTCTGACACGCCTCAGAGAAACTGGAATAATATCCCTGATCACCTGAGAGCAATGTACGTTAAAGTATCTGTAATAGATGGAAAGATCTCCAACTAAACGACGATGGGAAAGAGGTTGGAGAGATTTGGTGAGGTTAGGATTGTTGATGAGATGAATGGCTTTTGGCTGAACTTTGTCGAGAAGATAGAGAGTGGATTTTGGAGCCCCACCCCAGACGTGGGAGCAGTACTCTAAAGAAGGACGGATTTGGGACTTGTATATAGATAGAAGGTGAGAAGATGAGAAAAACCCGCGGGCTCTGGCGAGGAAACCGAGCTTTTGAGATGCATGTTTAGCAAGGGAATGGATGTGAGTTTTCCAAGTGAGATTAGATGAAAGAGAAAGACCAAGTTGTGTGAAAGAAGCTGAAGTGTCCAGTTCATCGCCATTCATGAGGACAGGTGGAAAGTTCTGGTCGTCATCGTTGATGTGACCACATTTCGTGATTCGCATGCTTGGAATTACAAAGAGCTAGCAACTCTCCTAAAGCTAATACGAAGGTGGGCTAAAGTCATCAAAGAATACGTTAGCAAAAGTATCACCACTGAACTATCCTCAACAAGCATTTTGCAAATATCATACCAAAATTTTGTCCTACCTCAGCCTTAGTGGATCCTATTCCATTGTCTGTTTCCTCTATTTGTCTGCATTCATCTTGCAACGTCAGCATATCTTCATCAAAGGCAGTGATTTCCTCAGCAATCTGCAGGTGTCGTTGTAGAAGAGACTACGAATAATAGGAGACACAAGAATCTTAATGTCTGCCATTGCTTGAGAAAATCTCGTCGGCAATGATTTTGAAATGGACAGTGCCAAAATCAGCACAGCTTAATAAAGCCAATATCCTCAGTAGGGGAAGGGGGAGAGGGGTTCAAGGAGATGTCATAATCAATCTTTTCATTGTTTGATGAAGAAGAAATTCCCTTGAAAAAGAGCGATTTCGATGAGAGTTTTCAGTCGCATAAACAACTGATCTTTAACTGATGGTTCATAGATATTGCGCTTTGTTGCACGCTTGGTTCCTTACAGTGAAAAAATCTATAAGATCATATTCTTATATCAATGCAAACTTTTGCTCTCGTTTTTCAAAGTTGGAATCTATTATCTATTCTTAACACCTGCAACTCTTTCATAAGCTCTACCTGACCACACTAGATGCTACGCTTATCGATCAGTGCCTTGGTCCACCCTCACTCTTAGTGAAAGGTAAGCGGGAGGAGGGATCGAGCCATTGCCTATAGGATCAATGAGCACAATCGTCTAACCACTGAGCTATTTTCAAACACAAAAACTGGAGCATGCGTAGTGATGGTCAGAGCAAGGAGGAAAAACCTCACAACAATAACGAGGCTTCAGGACTTCGAAACAAAATAGCAACAAGTAACAAGGTGTTATCTTGTTTTTAACGAGAGAAGATTTCTAGTTTCAATCGTAACCATTGATATCGGTTGGGATAGGCAAATCTGCCAAGAACCATAGCTCAGAGGGGGGGGGGGGGAGTTTTTGAACAAGAAACCGGGATAAGTTGGATGATCAGGGCCGCACGAACCACAGGGGAATCGGCCACGTGCCCAGGGGTCCACATGCGGTTAGGAGTCCACCTTTTCTGGCGGATCTTTAAATGTATTTGCGAAAATAACGAATGTTTGTGTTGCAGAAGAAACTAAACAAACATCATGTAGTCCGTAGCCAGCATCACAGCTAAATGCGTTAGCATGCTACTCCTTGCATGGTGGTATCCCTTCAACTTATGAACAATACCATAGAAGGGGACAATAATACCAGAGAGCCCAGCGCCCCAAAATCGCTAGTGCGGCCCCGCGAATGATGCGTTTTCCTTGCTTAGGGCCAGATCTTCGTTGCCCCCTGCAGCTACATACCTGCTCGTTTCTTACGAGAGCATTTACTTCAAGGAGCGGGGGTCGGGGCGCGGTGAGAATTCATGAGAATGTAAATAGATAAACAAGGGTAGAATTTGAGTTCCTGGTACTTGCGCTCACAACTCAAACAACTCAAGAGCGTACGAGTGGTTCAATGTTGGAATACAAAACTCTTTAGGGTAATGAGTGCTGCGCAGGAAAACATTGATAAATTTGGGATTGATAGAATTTCCGCAATTCCCACTGAAAGGGAGTTTCAAAGGGATAAAGCGCTTTTGTAAAGACTAACGTTCCCTTGGCTTGGAGGAGAACAGGTACGCACGACGTTACCATCATCGGATGCTCGCCAACGGCCGTTCTATTGCATACGATTGGAAACTACTACGTCGGTATTCTAACTGAAGAATGAAAGCAATTGAATAGAAATAAAAGCTGTAAAGAAACGTGGTATTCAATGATACGATGTGTGTAAAGTCACCCTGCAGAATAATCAGGACGTCATTGTGCAGAGCAACCAATTACGATCTAGTTTGAAATTCGCATCTAAGCACTAGGTATTATCTCTTAATGACCTTAGTTGACTTTATCGTTCTGAGTGTGGTCCTATCGTCCTGTGCAAAGTAACGCGAAGTATTTTACATGGAGTGTTTCAAAATTTTCTGCATGTGGAATTTTTCGTGTTGATGACATGAGCCGTTTTCGCTTCCTGCCGGCCTATATCGAGCAGGTATGCTGAGAGAACTTCATGGCACGGCATGAAATAACAGGGGATACACAAACAAGATATCTGCAGCCAATATCCGTGAAAACACACACCGAAAAGAACACGTACTTTCAGCTGAGATCAACAACTTATCCAGATCCTTCAAAAAGGGTGGAGTTGCAAGATACGACGGTTTCGTCTCTTACAATGCAGGTAAGCAATACTTATTAATTGTAATAAATGCGGAGCTATAAGCAAACATCCCTCTACGAATGAAAATAATTAAAATACAAGTGGCTTGTCAATTAATTGTGATAATTCCAGCGAACACCAGCGAAATATTAGATGGGCTATTAATCTTTATACGAGAAACAAAAATCAAGTCTTTGGGGTGCTAAATCATTCCTTTTCACAGTGAAACGCGGGTCTCAGCAGAACTTTTCCTTGCTCGATCAAGCAGTGGCAGATAAAAAGTTATGAACAGGTTTTAAATTTCATAACAGGCAAGACTGCTTATAAGACGGAGGCAGCAGGGGTAACAAGAGCCTGCTCTCACCCACCATTTCTTATTTATTGGTGTATCACTTAATGGTG
The DNA here is from genome assembly GCA_964026355.1 of Pseudorhiza aurosa. Classification (NCBI taxonomy): domain Eukaryota; kingdom Metazoa; phylum Cnidaria; class Scyphozoa; order Rhizostomeae; family Lychnorhizidae; genus Pseudorhiza; species Pseudorhiza aurosa. The sequence continues at coordinate 8,912,285 of OZ032121.1, forward strand.
CTATTCTTTCCCCATTACCCCCGTTAATATGGTGTGCACAAAAAAGCAAATGTTGCTTTTGCTTTTGTTGATTTATTAGTGTCCGGGGGATTCCCTGGCGGAAAAAATCTTTTGAGTAGGTGGATACCTTCTGAGCTAGGCCCATCTCACAGACATACAATGGGCTTTTAGAGAGTAAAATATGAAGCTATTTGTTTGTGATTTGTAAAGAAAATATCACACAGTTCTTCCCCTCTCTTTGACAGGTCTTTCCAAGGGGTTCTGTGCACTTCATGCTCGGATATCACCCCTATTTGGCAAAAATCATTCAAAAATCACAGTAACTTTTGCAATCTGATTCACTTCACAGCAGACTCAATTTTGATTTCAGCCCCAACCATAGACAGGGTGCTTAGGAAAGTTTGTTTTTATGAAATGTCTTTCCTTTGCCTTTCTCATTGCCTTTCTCGTTGCCTTGCTCGCTGCATTTTCGTTGCGTTTCTCGTTGGCTTTCTCGTTGCATTTTTCGTTGACAACGTGTCATAGTTCATGGCAAAGGAATCGAGACTACAACCCACGTGTTATGAGTTTGCATCTTTAGCATCTAAAATACAGCAGCATCCAAAGAGAAAAGTAAAAGGTACATCACACACTTCTGGGTGACGCCAATCTCTGTTAAGGGCGGCACCAATCTGCTTTGGTTCTAGGCGTGCTCAGCAGGCACGATGAATGCTACAGCTGGGGGTTGGCTAACAGGCAACGATAAACAGCACGTCTTTAAATGCTCCCCAAAATGCCAAATGCCACGCAGGAAGAGTAGTATATGTAGAATTTAACAGCTCCTGGTATGACCTTCTAAGTTGGCGCGGAGTCCTTGAAATTACTGCCTACTTAGAGAATCAAAGCTAGCACCCAGACTTGCCTCCTTAATAGTCGAATAAGAGTCCTTCGTGCATCACGCAAGCGCTAAAACGAAAACTTTTTTAATGCTCTATTTTTATTTCCTTCTGACTATTGCATTCTTAAGTAATTACTTCTGATATTATATATACAACTCTTTCTTCGCTCTTTCTTATCTGATGATTATAATTCGGCTTTTGAACTTTTTTCTTCTTTTCTGACCATGCCAAGTATATAAATTGAGGGCCCCTTGCAAAACTGCTACGGTTGAAAGGCCACCTTCCTTAAGATCTTTGATAATGATTGTAATAACCGCTATGTCCTGGGTATGAAGTCAAACTGCACCCGGTGTTGAGGCTTTGGTTCGGGAGTTCGAGGCTTGGGACGAATGTCACTACCCCTTAGTCACCCCTTCGCAGGGCCACCCTTGGACTGGGTGCAGTACCCATAAGCCTCCCTTATCTAGGTTACAATATCACACCACTCCTGCCTTGCGGTCTACCCGTTCTGGAACAGGCTAGGGGAGTAAACCCCAACAGAAAATCAGGAGCTAGAGTCCCGAAGGTGGTTTGGCAAGATAATGCCACTCCGGCAACGCCTGTGACACTGTTGGTGCCCAAGCAGTATGGACACTCGTCGTTCCCTTGGATCCAACGGCCGCTTGCAGACGAGGCCTTGCTGCCTGGACAGCAGCTCGTCTTCCATACACCCTGTCCATGCTATGTAGTTCCACTGGAGGCACTCCAGCGCTACTCCACCGTCTCATGTAGAGATGTAGAGGGAAGGATGCCGACGACGAATAATCCGAAGCATGACGACAAGACGAATTCAAAAAAGGACCCCAGGCAAGAAATCATCTATCCAAAATAAAACAGTGCTTTGCTAACGGAGGTCATCACGCAATATATCACTGGTAGATATGCGTGCTTGCGTGCACCAGCTTTGCCACTTAGTGCAATCGAATTCTTGCGACTAAACCGCTAGAGATAATCAAAGGATTCTAAACTTCAATATTCCCGATCTTTTGCAAGACTATAGTATTCCCGATCTTTTGCAAAACTATAGTATTCCCGATCTTTATGACTGCTATATTATTCCAGATCCTCTGCACTTCAAATTCTCTCTTGTTCTTTCTCATGTTTTGCTGCCTTTTGTTATCAATTTATCTCGCAGCTTGTTAGGGCGGTATCCGCAAGTAGGCTTACGTGGTTCAACAAATATCTGACTTTGCGTCAGTTTACGACAATATATCACGGCTTTTTTATCAATTTTGCGCGATACAGTATTCCATTATTGTTTTAAACATCTGCGAGATACTGAGTATTATGAGTGAGGCTTTCTGGATCCTCTGATATAAATCATACATGAATTTTTCACGATGGTTGCAAATCATTGTTGTCTTTGCTACAGAAATGCGGCCAAAACATTTGATGGGAATAATTGATAAGGGAGATCGAATCAATGCAAGGAGCTTTTTAAGGATTTAGTGGTAGCATAATCGACAGTCAAATGTATTGCGGTTAACAGGTTGAATGGAAAGCTTGCGAATGGTCATGATTCAGTAATCAATTCAGACAATGCTCACACTTGTCCTTTTAAACAGAGGCCAAGAGCACCACTCAGACACCTCAGATACAATAAAACGATTCGATCATTTCAAGTCAGCTGGATCGAGAAGTGATGCGATTTAGATGCACCTTAGATGCAACGTACATGGAAACATAGAGGCATGCAAGCATCTCGCAGCAGTCAGGACTAGCTACTTCAAAGGTAAACGTTTCTAGGTCTGCTATTTCGCCAGCACAGCTGGGCGTCTGGTATTTGACAATGCAGGTTAATCAACTTTGCAGATCCATATACTTGTATGTATTTTGCGTGGATGACGACCTGAAAAGCCAGCTGAGCCATTTAATCATACTGTAGAGAACACTTAGTGGGATTGCATTGCCACTGGAATAATTCAAAAAGCACAGAAATGCTTCCGAATTATTTTTCTTTTCAGCAATTTCAACTATCTACTCTTGGCTTTAGGAGAATTTTACAGGGAATTAGCGAAATAGGATGCACATTTAAACAGCAAAAAGATACTTTGATAAAACAGCTAATTACAAAGTCGGTCTGGTTGCAAATTCAAAGTTTTTTTTGTTGAATGACGCACACGCATTGACTTAATCCGGCGTGCAATACTTATCTTTCTCAGAACTCGTTATCACCGAATTTCAAAGTGCTGGGACGGGCTTCAAGTGAAACTAAACGAAGATCGAAAAACGGTTGTAAAAGCGAAGAAAGATGGCTGTGTATTCGCATGCATGCACAGATAAGAAAACATCTCTTCGTTCGTAATTCCGGTAACTGAAACAACACGAATGGCTTTTTACGATTTCCATCTGGCATCTCGAAAGACTGATTGCGAAACTTTAGCAGTTCCGCGTATCCAAAATCAGCCTGCTACGTAATGTCGATTTCGCAATACCTGGAAAGTCACATCAACTACTAATTAGATAAATCTGACGTTATCAGGTTTCGAACCGAAAGACATTGAGGCTGTGATATATGTGTGACCCTTCGTTACGAATCTATCAGGAAAGATCGTCTAACAGCCACAAATGTGCCGTCGAGAATCTTTGTTGAGAAAGCTATGAATTGAGTGTGATTAAATTTTCACCTAGATATCCTATGCAAAGCAAGACCTCGTGGGATACTGTACTACTTTCAATTCGCAAATAAAAAAATGCGAAATTCTAAAGTTTCTGTTCTCAAAGGTATCGTTGGGACCAAGAGCTTCTTAGGCATTTGTGGCTCAAGCCTTGTCTCAATGTAGCTTTAGCTTGGAGTTAGTAGAGTGGCAAGCTCTCTCTACTTACTGCCAGACGTGGGAAACACGAGTTGTGGTCACATAGAGAGGAAGTACCAGGATACTACTCAATGAGCATAGTTTGTCTGTGTCCTACAATCATCCTCAGCAGGAAAGGTAGAGAGATTGGAAGGGACATCTGTTTGATCAGTACTGCTAACATAGGTTGAAAGGTAAGGAAAAGGGTACTGTTTGCAGGAAACAACGGGCAAGTAAAGAAAGCGAAGAGAAATTCTAAACACAGGTCCCTATGAATCACTAAATGTCAACCTGCACAACCCACTACACTATGAATTAGATATTCGTAAGATAGATTTAAAAAATTTGCAGCTTTCTTCAGTCTAAGCTCAGCAGAAATCAGAGGCCGAGCTTCAAGAAGCTTACATGGAAGTGGATTTCTTGATGTGACTGGTTCAGCATACTCTATGAGGAGTTTAGAAGCCAGAGGCAGGGCTCAAAATTTTGTCTAGGGAAAGGGGGGCGTGTTTTGATGTGCCTTCCCGTTGCTTTCCTCATCGATCGGAGTTCTATTTGTGAATCGTGCAGGAATCATCCCACACCTTCTGCCTTATGAGTCCGCACGCTAAACCACTCTACTTCGGCGCCACCGTAGACAGACGAGTGCAGATAGCACCAGGGAGAAATTAAGTTCCATCTGAATACCACTAGAATCGGTCTCCTACCAAATATTTTCATCAGTTTAAAAGCGATTTTTAGAAAGCTGCCGTTCAGAAAAGCCCCAGGTAGATACTGGATGTTACTTTCAGAGAGGGCAACAAATCTTACTGATGACCATGAGATTAAACCAGGTGTTTTAGGGTTGTTTCGCTTTTTTATTGATTTCTGTTGGGAAAGGCCATGGTAGCCTATACAAAGCCCCAACAAAGGAAGAAAGAAGACCGTCAAAGGCTAGGAGGAGAGGGAGATCAGATAAAGTTAATTGATCTTGGATTTGAAAGATGGCAAGTTGTAAGAGTCAGGAAAGCAAGGAGGCAGGACGTTCCACAAACTGCATGTTCTTGGGATGAATGATGATTTGGTTGAAGTAAAGGCTCTCTCACCTTACACAACAAAACACTCACACTACCTGATGAAATGCCATCTCTTCATTTAAAAAAAGTATTTCTTTTTGCGTCCTTACTCTTCTCTCAATGAGCGCTGAGAAGAAAGCACTAATTTGACTATAGAAATTGTAATGAAGAAAAAACAATCAGCTTACCCTGGTGGTTTCTGGGTCTTTCCCATAATCCTCGCTGGCCACCAATTGCATGTGCTCACTAATCCACGATTCAACCTCGTTCGCATCGGAATAGTACTGAAAAGAGAATGCATGAAGGTCAAGCGAATGCTGTTATTCGGCTAGGAGTGAGCACAGAAGGCGTCCACAACTACCAGGCAGTACTTCCTGGAGAACGTATCGTGTGAAGCGCAGAATAGAAGACATCTTCTTTGTAAATGAAAATGCCAATATATGCAAATACAAATGAGCTTAGTACAAGCGTGATGTTGTTGGCAGCCATTAGTATGAATGTCGGATAACGTAAACCGGAAACAACATCAATGAATGAACAGGTGCGTGAGTCGAAAGCGTCGTTGAGTGAATGCAAAGGAAAAGAGCAGCAACTTAGTGTCATTCGTAGATTGAAAAGTACAACGTAAAAATAACAAAAATTATTATTATGTTGACCTTATAGAAATAACAATAATTGACTTATAGAGCGCTAAAATCTATATACATATATTCTAAAGCGTTGAACGAACAGATTTAAATATCCATGAAGAATATCATTTATATGTTAAAGTTTTTATATAATACATAGAGTCCAGGCTCATTTAGGATTCAGACCTTAGCACTTGTCATATCGAGTATGGCACTGAAAAATACTTCCTCATGAGATGTGAAGAAATAATACCACATCTCGTTATCCCTACTGATCCTGGCATAACAATATTCACCCATGTATTCAGCAAATTAGCGCGATCTGTTTTTTGAGTTAAAAGATCATTATCTATAAAATTCAATAACACATACTTACTTGAAAAGACTGGGCAGCCTCGTTTAAGCGGTCTGCTCTGATCCCAGCTAACTTTCGTAGGTTCTCCACACTGCTCTGAAGATCTGCAGTAACTTGCCTTATCTCTTCTGCGGAGGAGTTCCCCTCTGATATCAGCTGCTGCCCGTTTTGACAAACTACGCAACATCTTGCCTCACATGCCTCAATCTCAGCTTCAAGAGCCTTCAAAGAGCAATGTATTATCTCCCATCAACAGCAGATATATGTTCAAAAGTTCAAAAGCAGAGACGTAATTTTTGAGATATGCAATCTTGGTTTTTTGCTATTAGTGAGTTATGTTGAGGAAAGGCCATCACGGCTTATACAAAGCCCCAACAATGGAGGAGAGAAGGAAGCGAAAGGATTCGAGGAGAGAGAGATAAGATCAAATCTATTGACTATAGAAATGAAAGAGGGTCAGTTGTAGGATTCAGGAAAGCAAGAAGAAGGCAAGGCGTTCCATAAATTGCATGTTCTTGGGATGAATGATGATTTGTGAGATAGAGTTCGTGGATTAGGCAGTGAAACTTGGAAAGGGTGTGAATGAGTTGAGCTTCTGGTAGTCCTGACACGCCTCAGAGGAACAGGAATAATATCCTTGATCTCCTGAGAACAATGCCCGTGAAAGTATTTGTAAAAGATGGAAAAATCTGCAACTAAAAGACGATGGAAAAAAGGTTGGAGAGATTCAGTGATTTTTAGATGGTCGATGAGAAGAATGAAAGACGAACCAAAAGAATAAATATATATTTAGATGTAAACAATGTTGAAAAAATATTCATAAAATGACTTCATAAATAAGAGAAGTTGCTCGCGTAGTGAGGATAAACCCCCATCATAACTTGAACAATCCGCGCTTTTATCTTGATATACTGTATTGTATATTGATATATTGATCAACTTGATTTAAAAATATGATCAAATTTGATTAATTTCACAAATTCCATATCCGCGTGAGGTCGGCCTTAAAGTTTATTTGGTCGTTCACAATCCTTGATCGATCGCTCTCTGCTTTCATTCTGTCATCGAAGCTTTGACGACCAGGCTTCGGGGTTTTCCAGGAGATCTGCCAGTTTATTGATGGTTAAACGAAACAAGAATTGGTTGGATAATGCGAAAACTCTATATTCTTCTGCACGTATCCCGAAAATCAGGAAGAGCAGAGAATAATAGGAAACTTTGGTAATGTAATGTGTATAAGGATCAGCTGGGAGAGAAAAAATGATAGATGTCTTTACTTAATAACGATTCGTGATTACGATTTATCAGTTACTGATTTGATTCAATGATACCAATAAGAAACAAACACAGCAGGAAGGAGTTGATATGGAGCTGGAACCATTTTCTAATTAGAATCTACGAGGAAGCTATCTTTCTTGAATTCACTGCCTAGGTGATAAATATCGCTGATAAAGTCAGAATTTTCCCACTCGTCTTGCTAAATTTTCCAGATTGAGCGAAGCGGGCGAATATCTCACTATAATAGGCAGTTTATAATCGATCCAGGGTGTGCAACCATCTGGCTATTGTCGTCTGCAGCAGACTATCCCAACAGATACAAGCATAATTACTTTTTAAATAGCTTCCTGTTGGCAGTAGAGCAGTCTGTGATTTGAACACAGTACATTGACCTATAACAACAATGTGTCAGATTTACATAGAAAAGCCTTCTCAGTGCAACCAGTTGGTGCAACTATTTTGGATCCTGATCTTCAATTCTAAAACCCAAGCTGTGGATCAACGAAGCTTTATACCTGGTTTAGTACAGAGCATTAAAGCACTGCGCCACAGAGTTTCCACAATTTTGGCAACTCCAGCTGTTTGGCAATGATTTGCTTATGATAAAGGAGATATCAATTCAATCAAGGGTGATAATGATTATGAGCTACAAGTTCAAAAAATGATCATATCTCAATCGAAATAACGGTCAAACGCAATTCGCCTTCGTTCTGACAAATTTTCAGGTTTCAGAAGCTTTTGGTGATGTTTCGACAGTTTCTTGCCACGTCTATCGGGTAATCGCAATTTGCGGATGTGGCAACCACAGATGCCAGTTCTTCGATCTATTTCATACATATGATTCTAATGCCGAGGATGACAAAAGCAGAAAATTGGACACTGAGAAGCTTCTTTGCTTATCGAGTAGTGTCCAGGTCCTTCCTCTCGATGTGACCACACCTCGTAATTCATACACCTGGAATGACAGAGAGCTGGCGAATCTTTTCATTCTAAGCGAAAGGTTAGCTGAAAGGGGATTCGAACCATCGACCATCGGATCAATGCGCAGGAATTGCTGCACTGAGCCATCCTTTGATGGTGCAGTTGTTAAAATGTCTTATTCTTTCAGTTGGGTTTAGTCCGTGCACGATGTGACTCGGCATGAAGCGCATGTAATGCATTTTGATTCCAGTTAAAGAATGACACCATCAGTGACAGGAAGGCAGTCTCAGAACCAGCGTGCGAATCTCCTTCCACGAATACAATATACAGATCGGGTTCATTATGTCGGGCAATGCCGCCAAGATGGCAGCGAACAAGCTAATTCTCATCCATGACTTGTTAAATAAACCTTTATGGAATAAGTCCAGTATTGACAAAGGGAAGTAGCACGCAAAAAGCACCACCATAGCTCCCGTTAAACATCGTACGCCTCTTGACCTTCGTATAAGACATCGGCGGTCGACGTTGGCCTTGAAACGGGCAGCTGCCGTGTTCGTTTCTCTGTTGATTTTGACAAGCGTGTAAATAGTGCGAGAATGCATTGAGACGAGTGCAACGATCAAGCCTAGGTTCACTGCCGCAGAGGTGACGAAGAACGCTTTCGTAGGCACTCCTGGGATGTACGAGGTAATCCCGAATGCAGACGGTATCAACCACGTCAACATCAACGTGTAAACAGTTGTTCGTTTTGTCAGCAGCACTGGGTATTGGTAAGGGTGGAATATTGCGATGTAACGCTCTACGCTTAGAAAGAAGACCGCCAGTAATGAAAGAGCGATCGTTGTATGGCCGGCCACCATGCCCATCTTGCAAATTTCGCTTGAGAGGGAAAATGTATTGAGCCCAAATGGAACCCGAATAAATAACGTTAGAAATAGGTCTACGATGCAAACGTTAAGCGTGAACGCACTTTTCAAGCAACGAAGGCGGTGTCGTAGCGCGATATTCAAAATAATGGATCCATTCAAAAAAACCGAAAACGGCACGACCGCAATGCTTAGGACACCGAGAGCGAATGCCTCTCGAGGCAGTATCGCTTTTAATTCGATGTCCGTAAAGTCGCAAACATCGATTTTCATATTTCTTACTTGAAGTAAGGTCTGATTAGCCATGTCTCAGATGCATGTGGCATTAATTGGTGCAGGAGCAAATAGTGTAACGCTAATTTCTGTGACGTAATGGCTAATGAGGAAAAGGCTCAAGTGCATGTTAGACCTCTCAAGACGCTTTTGCAAACTAACGTCAGTCAGAGATTGAAACTCCGTGTAATAAGGTGACCTCCTACATGGTCTGCTTTTTCCACACGCCAAGCATCTGTCAAAGCTATTACTGTAGATGTGCAGACATCGAACGTCATACAATATACAAATATATCCGTTTATCAAGTCGTCTACCGATCAGTTTATCCATACACAAATTTCGGAGGCTGTAGCATTGATGGTTAGCACGGCCTCAGTGACACTGTCTCGCCATCTCGCCATCTCGCCATCTCGCCATCTCGCCATCTCGTCATCCATTAAACTTGCTCGAGTCCAATCTCAAGCCATAAACCATCCGCAAATATTCGGCAATAAGGAGACTGAGTTGGCGTTCTGAATGTGATTCCTGCCTTCCACTTACTCACTTCACGACTCCGTTAGAAATATTTAAAAGCCATTGTATGTGTTGAATAGAAGATTGGCGTTTTACGCACCACAAACAAGTGTTTCGCGACTCTCCTTGGAAGGCTCTGATCTACTGGATACCTAGGTACTGAATGAAAGTTTGCAGTCATTCGTAGGATGCAGTTGTTGTAATTTTGCGATGAACTGAGATAAGATCAATTCCAAAATCCTCTAAAATCCACTCAGTTCTCACCGAGCTCGAGGTTTTAAGCTGAAAGCATTGAAACGAACTGATCTCGCCTCGATCATTAGCGAATGCTAAGTTCTCATCGTAGCTCTGCTTACCATCTTCTTTACAAAACAACAGCCGCCACTTTTCAGATAAACAATTCCTTGACCATCAAACCTTTAATTGGGCAAACACCACCTGGTTTCAAATCAATCATAGTGCGTTGTACGATCAATGAAAAACGCAAACGTGGTTGATTGGACGGACGTTTGTCAGAACTTCATCTTGCATTACTCAAATAGAGTGTTCTACCGAAAATTCGAGTAATTACAGAGATTGTAGTCTTGGCAAATTTTCACTTGCTGTCAGGTACAGGTGTTTTCTAAAGAATCATAGCCAAAGTGGAATGCGACCCTTCAGGGGCAGCGCTTCTTTTCACATGCAAAAGAGCATTGGCGTATTGGTGAGCATGCAAGGTAAACATACAACTTGCTTCTTTGAAATAATCAGCACGTTTGCGCCATTGTACTCAACCTTCCTAACTAGCTCAAGACATAATCCAAATTTGTAAAACGCACTTTCATTGAAACTGCAAGTTGTCAGGATGTTCAGTGAGCTTTTCGGCTCGCCGGACCTCGAATGAAAATTTTGCTTTCCTGTGCTTAAAAATGCCATCATGTCTGAAAAAACGTGATAATTCCTCTACGCATTTTCTCTAGATCTGATCTCACGACAGTAAGCACGTGATTCGTGCTGTAGAAAATGGCTGTCTAGTCTCATTCCAATCTATTGTATCAGTCATATCAAGAAATATTGACGGTGAAGACTCCTTCCAAACTATTTTAGGATTCAAGACACCGCTTCCAAGATGTTTTGAGTCCATCTACACTACAATAACAGCCATGATACACGGGCTGGATAGACAGCGTGGCAGTAATGTCTGCCTACCGAACGCCAAAGTTCGCGACAGCGATGTTGTATACACAGTCGACTCTGTTTAATTCGAACTCGTGTAATTTTAACTTTTGCTAACTCAAACAAAATTTTCAGGTCCGTTGAAATCTCCTAAAAACAACTCTCTAATTCGAATCTCTGTGAATCGAACTTTTTGAAACGCGAACATTTCTCCGATCTCCTAGAGTGCTTGAATTGGGCAAAGTTGACTGTAGTTGATGACATAGTTAGTGAACAAAAAAGGTACTTTCGAAGAAATAAATCGGTTATCTTCAATTTGAAGAAAGGAACATCGAAGAAGAAAAGTCAATGAACAATCATGTGATAGTTCCTTCTAATGGAAGTTATTGATTGTCACTAACTTTTTAAGTCGAAACATAACACTGTGCTGGGATAGCTCGGTGTTGAGGGGTTTGTCCACAGATGGTAGGATCAGTGTTTGCGATTCTACCTATGGCTTGTATTTCGGTTTCTGCAAGAAAAATCCCTAGCTCTCTGTAATTATAGGCGTTGAAGTCACACAGTGGGGTCACATCGAAGAACGACCAGGGCATTCCTCGGTAAGAATACTGCCTCGGTGTCCCAGGGACAGCCTTAACATGCTGGATAGAGAAAAGGAAACTAAAATGTGAAGATAAAGGAATTAAACCTCTAGCATTCTTCTCATCAAATTATATTTAACCCCTTAACATTCACTAGTAACAACATGTCACAAATGAGGTGTTCTGTGCTGGTCTCCCAAGGATCTTAACCGTCACACAAATGCAGTGACATCGCGTCGAGCGTTTTGCTATGTTATTGTTATGTGGATATGTTCCATTTTGACACACAGTACTATACGGATCATCAAAAGATCATCGACACATTACTGCCAATCTCTGTCTCGTCATTGTTTAAGCTTGTTTAAGCTCTTAGTAAGGCTCCAAGTCAATTCAATGATGCCAATTCACTGAGGCGGTTTCCCTCCAACCCCCAAAATGTACTGCTTTGATGTGACTTATAATGAATTATAACTTGTGGCTCCTATGGCATTTACAATTTATTCATACTTATGGGTATTGGCAAAATAGACATGTTTGTTCGTCGTGATTTGTTTCTCATGGTGACAGTCGATTAAATGTTTTCAGCTGGCATTTTATATTTCAAGACTCAAGCAAATCAAAAACCATCACATAATCAAACAGTGCGCGAAAGCGTTATGAACATTTTCCAATCAAGCTGCTCTCTGAGTTTCCTTGCTACAATCTGCTAAGCACGGTACATGCCAGCTGTCGAACAGTGGAAGATTTCCTCATGAATAAGCAAAGCGTATAGCAGAAGCTCATTTCTTGGTGCAAAAGTGATTCAGAACCGGAGGTCGGGCGCCGAGTGTAGATCAATAGCAAGTCTCGCTTCAGAAAACACAAAACTATATTGACGATCTCTTTGCAGGCTCCCAGGAACAAAGTTGGCCACGTAGCAGAAACTTTAACTGTAAGTGAATGTAATTTGATAAGAAGCGTCTTTCTTCTACAGTTCAAGCATTTATTGCGTAATCATCTGCGATTCTGAAACCGAACCTTTTTCGTTTATTGAAAGCGCTTGTGGTGATCATTAGAATATTGATAGCAGACGTATATCATGCACAATACATTATCATAAGAGATTTTGCATCGCCCTGGGTTCTGCCAATTTTTCATGACGATTCTAATAAAAAGGAGCGGGAACAACATAATCAATCGCATAAAAGCAAATTTTCGTTGGAGAGGAGACAGAGAGACAATAAGTTGCTCCGTTCGCCAAGCTTTTGAAATTTGTTCGTCAAACACTGCCGGCGCACAAAACACCGGAAACATAATTACTTCATGCTACGTCGTCCTACGTTAGTGAGACGAAATTGTCTCCGCTCTTTTTTTCGATGTCGATTTTTTCATCAAGAATATGTCTTGATGCTAATTTAAACAGCTACACAGCTGGAGGGCAGCGCGATTTTGAGCGTAGTTAAAGACCAGGGAAAGGGCAGCGGTCTAACAAAAGTGGTTTCCATGAAGTGGCTCTTCCGGTTGTCTTTCGCCGATAGAGCTTTTGACGATGGAGGATTTATATTCGCAGACCAGCAGTTGAGTTCGTACACGAAAGAATGTACACTACGTTACCATTGCTGTAAAATTCAATCCATGCCAACTTCCAGAATACAAAAACCCTTGGCGAATTCTGAACGTCTCTCTGTACAACTAGAACCTATATTTCTTAGTTCTTTGTCCTTTTGCCAGATTAATATTCAGAAGGAAAAAATTTCGTTAGCCCTTTTAAGATGGAGGTACCGATTGCGTTCTGTCAGTCAAGATGCAGCAAACTGACAACTAATCCAGCGTTAAAGTTGCGCAAATGGTGAAGCACAGTCAATCAAGGACTCAAAAGAGATTTTAGGTTTTTAAGTATTGAATTCATTTTCAGGGTGCTTTTTCCATAGTAACGACAAGATAAAATCTAGAATTTCCTAGGCCAACCTATGAAACTAATCCGTTGCGAGAGAGAGCGAAATACCAGAGTGCCATTTGGCTAAATTACAGCTTGGGTAGGGCGCATGCGAAACTGGGAACATTTCCAAGTGACCTCCTGCCCAACTGACAACACACACACATCTTAGCAAACGCAAATTACAATAGAAATTGTTGATTTAAAGTAGCTCATGAATTCATGCTCAGTAGAAAAATTTCCCCCAAAGGCCTTACGCAATTTACACACGCCGGCTTCTAGATTTAAAAAATAAATCTTCAAGTCGAATGCTCTATAGCGGGACGAAGTCGGCCTTTTAATAGACGCGAAAAGCAGTACCATGAAAGATCGCGAGAGGGGAAATTTATCGCATCTTGTTTGACATTGACTCTAAGGACAACAACTCATAAGAATTATATCACAGGGTAGGGTTTATCTAATATGTTTTAAGAACAACGCGTTGCAATAGGAAGTCCTTGTTCTAATAAGCAGATTTTTTTCGAACATTTTAGCTTTCCGCTTAATATCTGAAGGTCAGCTTCGGGAGACTTGGACGCAATGCTTATCTAGAGGTGTTTTGGTCCTTCTAACAATACGACGTCGATTCGAGATTCTTGTGATTCGTGAATCAATAGCTAGACTTTCGGACACTTGAAGCTATGCTTACTGAGCAGTGGCCTGGTACTTTCTCGTAATTTAACGTCGATTCAAGGTTCTAAGACCCGCAACTCCTCAGTTTTGTATGAAGTCGGGAGGCATGCTGCTCGAGTATTGCCCCGGGTCGGTCTCCTAGATGTGAATTCAGCTCGACGCAGGCCTTGATAAACTGAGTGCAGGAATATCGAGCGAGTGCATCATCCCTGATCACCAGTCCCGATCGTTCCATCTTGAACCAGAGAAATCATCTGCCCTTATCAACGGGCAACTTTCATTTCATTCATTCATTCATTCATTCATTCATTCATTCATTTCAATTCTTTATAGGAGGGTAGCTCTTCAGCAATGCTGATTTTCAAGAGGCCCTCCGCTTAAAAAAGTTTACAATTTATCTAAAATAATACTTAAAATACCTTATTACCTAATTACAATTTTTATTTAATTTACATCAATTTATCAAAATATAGTAAAATATAAAACAAAATTAAACTAATCTGAGAATAAAAATTACGGGCGAAAATGTCCAGATTTGCATATCAAATAGAGGCTTTAAAGTTGAGCAGGTTTACGGCTTTTTTGACTCAACTGAGAGGCTATTCCAAGATTTCACTCCTCTGAATGAAAAACATCTTTGGCCAGTTGCAGTTTTCATTAGTGGCAACTTTAGGTCATTTGAATTATTTCGCAAGTTGTGAACAGAGCTTTGCGAGTTTCTGGAGAAAAGTTCGGTCAGGTATTGTGGAGCACGACCATTTAGTGCCTTAAATACCATAGTATTAGTCTCAGAACTTATCATTTCCGCAATTGTTTGCCAACCAAGACCTTAAATAAGGGGCATGGCTGAGTCATCAAAACGACTTCCGGTAATTATTCTTGCAGCCCTGCTTTGGTCTCTGCAAGCGGTTTTTTTCTTTTGAACTACAGCAGCCCCAGACAGAGCCGCAGTATCGGAAGTGCGGTTGCACAATGCTTTGAATCTACTTCTTTGTCTGTTCGGCCATTTTTCAACATTTCACTCTCTAGTAAGCATTAAAGGAAACGATCTTTACTGTGACGGAATCACATCTCCGCTCTTTTTCAGAATTTTTTCTATCGTCTGTTGAAACAAGCTTTCATATCCTCGGATCACCTCCCGTGTTTCTGACCTAGCGTTCGGGGGGCTGTGTAGACAATGACTGGGAGAATAACCTGCCGAACAGTTCCCTACTCTGCCCGTCCGACATGACTTCTTTGATTAATGATTCACGCACCTAGACTTCCAGATTGCTTTCCAGCCCGCTCTGCTTCGGAAAACGAGATAGGAATCGGGCAACCCACCTGGTGTGTGACTTTTCCGAAGAGCTCTTTCCTCGCATAAGTCCAGCATTGCTGGGAATCTGTTATGTACATTCAGTTGGCAGAAAGTGATGCATGTACAGCGTTAGTGACGGGCTAGACTACTTTTACTTCTGCCATGGTGAACGAAATTATGGAGATGGTCCATTGTCCCTGTTAAAATTCGTTTTTTTAGTGAGTTGTGTTGAGGAAAGGTCATGGTGGCCTTTACAAAGCCCAAAAAAGGACGAAAGAAAAAAGCGAAAGGCTAAGAGGAGAGAGAGAGACCCTGAGAGAGACCTGAGAGAGAGAGAGAGAGAGAGAGCAGGTCAAGCTTATTGACCTTAGATTTGAAAGATGGCAAATTGTAGGACTCAGGAAAGCTAGAAGTAAGCAAAACGTTCCATAAATTGCATGTTCTTGGGATTAACGATGATTTGTGAGATAGAGTTCGTGGAGTAGACAGTGAAACTTGGAAAGAGTGTGAATGAGTTGAGCTTCTGGTGGTCCCGACACGTCTCAGAGGACCTGGAATAATTTCTCTGATCTTCCGAGCACAATGCCCGGTAAAAAGTATCCGTAAAATATGAAGAAGCCGAGAGGGGTGACGCCGTCCCCTTGAAAATTTCACATAACAGAGAGCTGAGACTGCACATGTGCTGTGCATCACCATATTTGCCGCGTTTTATTGCAGAAGTGGAAACTTAATGAGCGGGTGGAAATGCTTTTATTTGCTGTGGAAGGTTGCGCGCGCTCTTTGAATGTAGTCAGTAATTCATATCTGACGATCATCGAACGGCTGCCGTTGACATCTTAGTGGAAAGCTATCTTAATATTCATATGGGGCCATTTCCACGAAACCCTTTTTCCCTCCTCCTTTCCCAAGCTATCCAACATGTCGCAAAAATGAATTTCCTTTGCCAGGAACAGCTTCTCAACAAAAACCTCACCGCTAAGAATAGCTCATTTTGACCAATTCATGCGAGAGGACCTCGGGAACAAGCCACTCTCCTCATTTGTAGACAGACTACTGCTATTTTCTTGCGGGTTATAATTAACTGTAAATATAATTCAAGACTTCTGATTCGCACCGGTGGAAGTTGAAACGTAAACATTTGTGAATGGGGAAGTGGTGACAAGCGACTACGCATTATGGAGCGCTATCAATTTTGCAATAATTGCAAGTTTAGAACCGCGAAAACTACTCTGCCTGATGGGCTTGTCTGTTGATAGACTGATTCACTGTTCGCTTGTAATTGATATAAACAATACATTCACTAGCTCCTAGTATATTGATTGATCGTTTGATATGTTGATTCGTCAATAGATCGACTGCTTGATTGATTGATTACTAATCATTTTATTCCACAATCAACCGATTCTATGAATCAGAGACTGAATGATTGATCGATCGGTTGACACATTCGTTGCCTGATTGGCTGTTTAGTTCATTGATTCACTATTTGATTGACCCATCGATGGCTTATTATATTAACTTACTGCTTGATTAATCGACGAATAAATTGTTTAATTACATGACTGTTTGATCGATTGTTCAATTGATTACTCAACTGGTTACTTTATTGATTGATAAATCTCATGGATGGGTGACTGACTGATTAAATGACTAATCCATTGACTTATCAACTGATAGCTTGCTTGACTGATTCCTCGGGCCAACAAGACACCTGCATAGGCATCGCTTGGCAAAAGCAGATGCTCCTTCACTCACCGCATCTCGATAATCAATATTTCATGCCTTCACACCATCAGCAAGAAACTTCTCAAAGCGAAATGGAATTTTGCTGCCGTTTTGCCAAGAGGAATTAATTCTGATCTGATGGCGACACCTATGCCACCGGTTGAGTGGTATTAACCCTACATTCGAGACAAGTTATTCCCTGGTGGAGAGCACGCTTCTCTTATCTAGTTCTCCGCTGTCTTCAGCACAAGGCAAATTTCATCATTTCGTACCGCAAGCGATAGCATCGTAATCCCTGCATATATCGAAAAGCTCAGACCGGATGATGTGAAGCTTATTCTCTTTGAAAATAGGCAACAATTTTGCAGTTGGTTGACTTATATTTTCAGTGTCTATAGGTTAGCCTCCTCCACAAACCAACATTACATGTAAAGACAGCAGTACGAGGTATGGAGTCTTTAATGGGTCATTCGCCACTCTGAAATAGGCTGCAGGAAGAAGAAATAGAAAATTTCTAAAAATTATCTTCATGCCTCATGACAAGATCACTGCGGGAAATTCCATTTAAAATCACCATAGGTTGGAATGCCACCTCACACAATTTTTATTATGAAACGAAATCGAAAAAATCAATAAAAGACTGACAAAGAGCATGGAGTTATTCCGCTCGAACCTTCGAACCTAACGGCAAAAATCTATCGGACTCAGAGAAAAATGGAAATTTTGAAGTAATAACTGCACCACATGCCAGACAGATTTGTTGAAACTAGTCTTCTCCTGATAAGTACCTGAAGACAAATTGCGTCGAAAAGCGAAGTTTCAGATTCAGTCCGACCTTCATAAAATCAATGAAAAGACCCTTACAGGGAGAATATTCATAAATGTGCGAAAAACAGCAAAATGGCACGAGTGACCACGCTACCTAACGGGCAGGTTTGACGATTTTTTGATCAGATACGAGATTAGATGTGGTAAAAATGACAATCAGATAAATTGTGTGTGATTTTTGGCAAAATTCATTGGGAATGCGAAAGCCTTATGAAACTGATCTTTGCTATAAACCCTGAAGCCAAAGAGATTCTTTCATTATCAAAGCAACATTTACATAACTTCTCAAGTTGTGATGTGGAGAGCACAACATTTTCTCAGCAGCCTTCAGTCGACACAATCTCTTCCTCAACCATCTTCCAGATCCTTACGGGCAGGACTCGCCTTTTCAAATGCAACGGAATTTCTCATTGAAAAACGAGTCTCCTTCAACCTCCCCCTCCCAACCCCTCCCCCCCCCCCCAACACGAAAAGAAGGTCACGAAGGTCATGAGCGCAAAAATTTAACTTGAGCCGACGAAGTAATACCATTGGCCTAAATGACGCCATTTCTCAAAATTAGCGCTTTCAACGCTGAATGCTGCAGACGACGTAAGCTGGTTTGACAGAGTTAGTGAAAAAATCCACTCGATCAACTGCGTTTAGCATCGCTGATTCGATTCATTAGGCTGCTGTAATTTCTTTGTACTAACCTGGGAATGAATAAATATTATAATGGCTCCGTTTCACCTCGGACGTGAACGCGAATCAATTATTCAAATAAGCCGCACTACCTGAGAGCGAGTGGTGGTGCCAGCGCGTCAGGTGTTCGCAGTATTCCAAGGCCAATTGAAGCAGTCATCCGTTCTTGCTGCATGAAGAAGCCACGTAAAGTAACTTTTAACAAACAGTTGAAAGTGTCGCAGCTAACCCAATATTTTCCTTCCCTTTTTAGGGTTTGTCGGACGCTTTGAAAGCGATTGAAGCCATTTAAAGGGACATTTCTAAACCAGTCTCCTCCGCGGGAAGAAAGCAAACTTACGACAAACGGGGATCTTGCTTCGCAGATAGGTAAGCTTCTATGTCTACCAGCACGCTATTGAGAAGTGGAATGGAGCTCTTAACGACAACGAATTCAAGCGGAGGCAATTTCAGTCTAACGCACAGACCTCTGACTACTGCAGCGGCAACGCCTAACGGATTCGCAATCACATCATCCGTCACCTATGCCATGCTGGAAAACAACTTCTATGCTATAAGCATTTTCAACTCGATTTCCAACGTAGCTGCCCTTTTGATTGACATCATCGCCTTGATAGGTATCGTCAAGGCACAGAATTTCAGCTCGGGTACCCGTGTGTTTCTCGCGAACCTGACGATCATTGATCTGATCTCAGCAGCCACACTCCAGCCATGTACGACTGCATACCTGATAATTTGGATCAAAGATTCGTCCCAGAGCTCGATCATGACATTGAGCGACGTTACCAACTGTCTTCACTACATCCTGACCCTGGCCTCCCTTTTTGCATTCATGACTGTCTCCGTGGACCGGTACATGCTGCTTTATCAGCCCTTCACTTACAGGAACAGAATGTCAACGAAGATTGCCATAACCATCAGTTGTATCGACAACACATGCGTGGTAATTTCTTACATCATCCTTAAGTTCACCACACCGGACCAGGAGATTATTAAGTACTTTTCCATCGTCATGTACATAAGCATTGCCATTCTGTTCTGCATACACACGCGGATCATGATAACTGCAATGTATGCGTACCGCAAGATCCGGCAAAGCTCGTGCAGCGACCAGGCCCATCAAAACCGCTTGAAGCGAAGAAGGGTGGAGATAAAGCAAGCCAGTGTCACCGTGGGCCTCTTCCTCACAATTACAATATGCTATCTACCAATCATCGTCGTTAACCAGATACCTAGGAGCCAAAAGAATGACCTTCTACAGCTGGCTATCATAACCCACTGGGCCTTGTTTTTGATGATGGCGTGCCCAATCGCAAAGCAGTTCCTTCTCTGCGTCATGAATAAAGCCATCAGGGCAGCAGTAAAGAGATGGGTATTTCTGTTGAGGGAACCAGTTTTCGTTTAGTTTATGCTGATTAAAGAAGACAATCAAGGTGCAACTAATAGCTAAAAAGCCGATTTGATACTTTCGCCTTTGCTTCTAAATTTGACATGATTCATCTGTCGCCATTTTAATTCAAACGGGCTTAAGGAGGTGGGGACAACCGGGATAACCAGCTTTCGTTTAGCTCCGTGGACTTAGGAAGACAATGGAGGTGTAGGTAGTCATTACAGAAACCGTGTTGATGTATTGGCATCCAGTTTTCAGTTTGAAACAACTTATCCGTCGGTCGCCATTTTAATGCGAACGCGCTTATCGCTTCGGGGATGTTGGTCAATGTTGCTCGAACGGAGAAACAATCTAGAGTCTGCTCAGCTTCAAATAGGCCGAAGCGACCGCAGGACCATAGCTTAGCGTCAATCAGTTTCCCAATCCCGAAGTAATTTCTGCCATCTTACAATTGTGTTGCCTTCATTCGTTGCTATTTCACGCCTCCTGTTTAGCCTGTAAGGCATTCTCCACGGAGAAGAAAGGATAACAGACTTCAGTGCTTGAAACCTCACCCACAACCTTTCACCATTCAGAATGGCTCTTCCATAAAGAAGTGACATCTGAACCAAGCTTCGTCAACAATAAGATGCCAATTGAGGGGGGACATGGCTCAGGATGGTGCCTTTCTTGCAAGGTGGTCCCGATGCCTCACACCCGCACATGGGCTCTAACTCATCCCGTCTTGAAGCAGTATGAAGAAAATCTGCACAGGCACCGCACCACACCAAGAATGGTCTCCGTTGATCTAGAGAGCAAGAGAGTGTCTTCCACCCAGAAGAAAGCTGCTGATTTCAGAAGGCTCTTTCGAGAGTGAACGAGCTCGAGTCGGTCGTAAACAAATTGTTATTAATGGTAACAGAACCCATGACGACTGACGACGATGATGCCTTTGATCCAATTCAGGCAGCAAATCAAAATGAAAACGCAACTAAGAGGAGAGAAGCTTGAAATGGTCCAAGCATGAAATGATCTTGCAGCAGAAACGGATGAGATAACTGACTACGAAAAATCACCTTAACGATCTTTTCTTTAATCAAGATCAAGATCACGAGCATCATCGATCATTTGCAAAACGGAATTTTCTGATGGAAAAAGTTTAACATTGACCGGAAGAGCGGAGGCACTATTTCATCACACTGAAGATATTGCCGTTCCAATCGAAATATTTCCAATGAATTTCGGTCAAACTGATCTTTAGCGTGATAAAGACGTGTTTCCGCTCTTCTTTGCAATGTGAAGGGTGTCATACAGATGGATAAGAAGGTTTCGCGCATGACGCCAGATTAACGACATCATTAACAGCGCAAGGACAGCGTGCAGGGAAAGCTCGCCAACCAAGAAGAAGAGATCGTGACATGAGATGAGAGCCGGGGATTGCAGAAGTGCTGCGATTGATACTGACTGCGATAGAAGAAAAAAATGGGTTGATAACTCTTGCAGTAGACAGTAATCTCATATCAACTCAGCCTCTTGAACAGACTTGGTCATTGCACGGCTACGCACGGCCATTTGGCTAACTCTGACGGGCCCATTAACTGGTAGTTGGAAATTTCAAAATATGATTATTTTGCAATTTCATCTCATGCATCAGTTAAAATTTTTTATATGAACCTTTAAACGTTTGCATAACCTTTTAACAGCCAATAAAATTTCAAATTCCGTTCTGGATCGAAAAAAAAACAGCCCACTAAGACAAGTCGATGGTAAAAAAAGGTGCCATCTTCTTCACCACTGTTGTGGGAAATTTGATGGAATATTTGACATTTCTGTACGGCAACCTTATACTTCAGTCGTTCAACGATAACCTAAAATCTCATTTGCTTGTCAAAGCAGTGCTTTTTACTGCTTTTCGTGAAGAAATGTAACTAAAATTATGCAGAACTGAGTTCTATCTTTTGGCCCGGCCCTCCTTTCTGTTCCTAATGTGGCTTCATGGAAAAAGCAATTGCCCATCCCTGCCCTGAAAGAACCAACCATCCAATGACGTCAGACCAACAACATACAACAGGCTTACTTGTTGGCAACAGCGTGCAATTTGGCACATACGAAGGAGACTAGAGACGCTGTGACCTCGGTTTAGTGTTCAAGACTTAAAACATGAATAAAAGAAAAGGATCATTGATACTTGCGACTAATTACTACATAAATTGCGATTTTTAAGACTCTTTTGATGATGAGAACAAATTTTAGCATTCTTTTCATCACAGAGCGCGTTCGTAACTTGAAAATCACGGCAATTTTAAGACAAATCATGTTTGTAATGATGACTAGTTGCGAACGTGTCGCAAGAGAGGATTGTGCTACATCGCAACGAAGCACTCTTGCCGAATAACTTAGACTGCATGGGTCAATAAACTCAGCAAGGATTTGTAAATAGATTTCTTTTTATTTAATCTTTTATTTCTTAATCTTAGACTTTGATTTTCATTTGTCAGTAATAATTGCTTATCAATAATGATTTGTTGTCGAGTAATTGGGAAATGAGTAGGTAGATGTGAATTAGCAAAATATTCAATGGTAGAAGATTCTTCATCAAATGAACGAATAATTATAAAACTAGAGGTACATAGGATGTGATTGAAGCATAGCTTTCATGGTGTAAAAACATCGAAGACTTTAAATGATAGAAATGGTGCATCTTTGTCTTATCAGCATCTCCTCTTAGCCTTTCACTTCCCTCCTTTGTTGGGGCTCTGTATAGGCCACTATGGCCTTAGGCCACCAAGGCCTCTCCCCAGCATAACCCACAAAAAATCAATACCTTGCTTTTTTTTTGCTAATGTCTATGAGCAGTGGGAAGGCTGGATAGTAAGACATCTTGGATCAGGCTTGGCTTTTATTCAGCGTGAGGAAAGTCGTTGGCTCACTGCGATTTATAGTGTGGAAATCACAAAGTGTGGAAATCACAAAGTGTGGAAATCACAAAGTGTGGAAATCACAAAGTGTGGAAATCACAAAGTGTGGTCGCATGGAGAAGAATGAGGGCATTGCTCGATACGCAAAGCTCTTAACATCCTTAAAATATACCTGGTTGCTTGTTTCTGTCACCATGTCCCACATAGCTCGATGTGTAATCGATTTTAGAGAAACTGAATGCCCCATCCTTCCGCTAAGATGGGCTGGTGTTTCAAGGTCACTTTCTTACAACGTAAGAGGAATGTGTTTGCCAACATTGAGGGCGAGGCTAGTGTCCACTTTTATAACATCACCACGATGATCCTAGTTTTTATGATATGGTTCGACTTTCAATCAACATTGATTAGATTGTTCGTTCATGACTTACGCAAGATTTTACTTTTTTCAATCTGAGTGAAAGTTTACCTGAAGGTGGATTTGAACCACAGATCATAAGATCAATGGACCAGACTATTTGCAGCATTTTTGGGGAGTTAAGGCCATGGCGGTCTATATGAAGCCAAACGAAAGGAGAAAGAAGAAAGTGAAAGGCTAAGAGAAGAGGGATATAATATCAAGTTTACTGATTCTGGATTTGAAAGAGGGCAAGTTGCAGGATTCGGGAAAGGAGGAAGGCAATACGTTCCATAACGCGCAAGTTCTTTGCAATGCCAAAATATACCTCAACATAATGCCAAAATAGACACATGTATCTCGCAGAAGCTGAGGACTGAAATACAGATCACTGAAATCATTCGATTGATGACAAAAAACACGTCGACCATGAAAATAAACCTTGGAATTATACAACTAGAAACTGCACCTTTCGTGGAATGGTTACGGCTCATACAGAATGCGAGTCACAGGAGACACTGACGAAATTCAACCCGGATATCGAAGTCTGATTGCCTGCCTGGAATATCTTTATGTCAATTGACGTGATTACTATCAACAATCGCGAAGCGTCACTTATTATTGACGCGAAATCAGCACAATCATAGTTCATCGATTATGACTACTGATAATCATAAGCAATCACCATAGATCATCAACAACTATGGATTAGAAAAGAGATTACTTGCGATCAGTTTGGTTCGATTCAACCTTTGCATAAATTGAAAATTAGTTTTCTACGTACGCTATGCACAGAAGTCTTCACTGAACCGCCTCATACGCTCAAGAAATTCACGACACGTTACCTACGCATGCGGCTAATGAGCGATCAAACGAATATGACAGGAGATCACATGTGATGCGAGAGAATCACAAAAGGTAAAAAAGACTTAACCATACCTGCAGCTTTTTCTGTAGGCGAATGAAAGAAACGAAGTCTTTTCCCACCTCCCTGGAGGCAGCCAACTGCATTTTGTCTTGAATAAAAACGGATTCTTTTTTGACGATCTCCTTAAAAGCGTGAAAGGCACGGGCTTCTTCCAAAGCTTTCCGCTTCTGGTATGTCAAATCAGACACAGCCTAGATGACGGAGAAATCGCTTCATGATTTACATCGAAAAAAAGAACAGAGAACGCATTATAGAATCAAAGAAATGAATCGAAGTTAGATAACATAAATTAAAAAGATAACAATAGAAATATTTATACATGGTAAACATTGTCAATACTGCATGTACTTTTATCAGAAAGGGCCCTGTTTCGAATTAAGATTAAAGAAAATTTAAAGAAAAGTAAACTCATCCATACAAAATGTAAAGGGCCTTAAATCGACAAGGCATCGAGAACGCGAGTTCCGACATCAAATTGCTGACTTTGACAACAATAATCAATTCGCTTAAATGATCGTATCAAAGAGATGTTAATGGTATGCTCTTTAAAGGAAATTAACTTTCTTCGCGCTGAGTGGTAGAGATGCAAGCCACCTTAATGCATCTCACTAAATCAAGCAATTCACAATGAAATGCTGACGTCGTTTGGATGGTCCGGTAGTCAAAAATAGAGAAAAACTCAGCTCAAAAAAGCTTCGTTTGGAAATGAACCTTCTGACAGGGATAAAGAGCCATTCGTAACTTTCTCTGCCTAAACACGAAGCCTTCTTTCGCATCCTTGTTCTAATCAAAAAACGGTCCAGACATCTTACCTGAAAAAGCCCCATCATGTCTTGTAACCTTTTTCGGATAAGTGATGATTGAGAATGATTTTTTCTAAGCAGACCACTGCTGCTGTCAACCACAGACTGAATCTGTGACTTGAAGGAATTCAACTGAGATTCTTGCAGCACAAGCTTCTGGAGTTGGTCTTCGATGCCATACAGGTCCTTCTTTGGCTCTTCATTCGCAAAATTCGTCTAGAAGCAGAGACAGAGACAATAGTAGCGAACACATGCTGTAACACTGCAACGACATATTGCAGACCAACACAAGACAATACATATGACTACAAACCACTGTAGCTTGCTTCTTCGAGCTATTTCCAGCAGTGGTCCGTATTTTCCAATAAGAGCTCTAATTCGATTTTCAACTTCAGCGTTGCAGACTTTCTGTCGCGAAGAAATCTCTGGGATCCTTCTGTAGCACCGAATCTGAAAGAACTCTATTCTCTTCTCTTTTTTGCAAGTACAAGTCTCAGCACCGTACAGTGCGATGGACGTGTTCAGCGTTTGCAGACGTGGGACTGTCGTGGATAGAGGGATGCATTCAAAGAATACAATGCATCAAAACACAATTAAGGTACAAAAACCTATGATAATATATGCTACAAACGGTACGATTTAATGAAACGCAATACCATATAGTTAAATGCACTGCAGCATGAAAGATGAAATAATTGACAATACACAGCAATGTAAGATTTATGCTAAATGCAGTACAATACCATGCAATGCAAGTTTAGATATAATACGATGCAGTGTAATTCAATATTTTTGCATAAAAAATTACGTAATGCAACCAAATTTAAGCAAATAAACAAATCAATTAATCATTTGTCCGCGGAAACAAAACCCTGCAAGTAAGAACATCGATGAATCAGAAAGAATGAGTGCAAATTTAAACCTCTGTTTCTTTCAGATGAGAGCAAATTTTCTCCACATCAGACACCAATGGATTCACTTCACTTAACGTTACCAGGAAGTGCTTTCGCTTTCGCAAGCGTTGCCAGAGCATTTGCCATTTTTCATTTATCTGGCTTTGCCTGAGAGAGACGAAGTGACAGAAAATATTAGCACAGGACACTTTGAAAGAGGAGAACGTAGCGCAGAGCACAATGCATGGCAGAATACTGTGCAGAATGCCGTGCAAATGCCCATTATCATCATCGTTAAAATATACGACGTTGCCATGGGGCAACATTCTATAAAGAAATAGGTAAACTACAAATGCCCAGCAGAATACAAAATAGATAAGAAGAAGACAAAGAAGACATAAGAATTCTTCATTTTAAGCAAAAGAAGAATTACAAGGAATTGTAATCAACTACAAGTAAGATTAATGAAAACTGAGGTAAACTAGAATCAAACAACTGAATGAGAGAACAATTGAATGCCAAAATTTAAACGAAAAAGAAGTGATTACGTTAAATTTTATGAATAACTAAATGGTTGAAAAGTGATCTTATAGCAGAGCTAATTCGTAGACCCCCACCCGGCCGATCCGGCCGATTCAGACGTACTAATTGAAGTTTATTTGCTACGTGTAGCTGCTGATGATAGAGAGCATTGCAGAACAGAGAATGGAGAGCATCGCAGAAAGCAGAGAAAGATTAGAGCTGAAATTATCACATAAGATATAAAAAAACTTTCAAATAAACAGAATTAAGTATAGTATCGAATCTACCAATTTTAAACCACGTTCACACATTTTCCCTTCCTACCTTTCTAGAAAACTTTGATAGCCTTCGTACGTTTCTGCTTCAAGCTCCCGGCAAATATTTTGGAGGGTCTGGACCTTTACTCCCTAAAATATGTTGAAAAATGTGAAATATTACAAGAACGATAATTCGGTGAATGTTCAATCTTGTGCTAAAATTTTTAATCTTACTTTAGATCTTGAAATATACTCACATTTGGCTAACGCTTAAAATGAACATTCAACTCAAGAGTTCGAAACTAAAACTTAGTCTCTTTCGATGTACTACTGTAATTGCAATAGTTCCGTTATTCGACATTCTCAGTGATTTTATCACTTGTCTCTTGGAAATTTCATATACTCGTATATTTACATTCATATCAGTATTTAAGGACTGCAGCGAAGAGAATAATACTGATGGCGTCCACTTCAAAGATCCGTCACATAATTTTGCTTCTTTGCACCGCAACCTTAAGAAAATTAGCTTAAATTCAACATAACGAGTTTACTTTAAAGACTGCCATCTTATTTGTATGTCTTTTTATTCTTGCGTTTCAGTTTTATGTTCCTTTTCCCACCATAAAGGGCGTCTCTTGATCCAATGAACAATTCTTGCCGATACATCGAAACTCATAATTTATAATTTATAAACATTTATAAACTTGAACTGATCTCTCTCTCCTCTTAGCTTTTCGCTTTCTTCTTTCTTCCTTTGTTGGGGCTTTGTATAGGCCACCATAGCCTTTCCTCGATATAACCCACTAAAAAAACAACTCAATTCTAACGGCTGACGTTGTTTCCACAGGGTTTCTTGCAGTTACGTCAGCGAACTAGTAAAATATTGATAGAGATTGTACTCTCGACACACAAGTAATTTGATTCAGTAAGAATGTGCGTTAAAAAAACGTGGCTTTCTGCTGTTCTTTTGTATATCGAGTCAGATGAGATTACCAAAATTCAGCCATTTTCGAAAGTACAAGACAAAAAATTCGTAAGGCTAGAAAGAACAGCTAGGCTGAGTCTTAAAATTAATCGCGTATTGCATTTTGCTGGTAACAAGTAAGACTGTTTGTCTCAGCCTCCACAGATAGTTCTTGCCATCTTGATATTATTCAACGTGCAGACAACATGGACCCAGAGACACGATGAGTTTCCCTGTAGGCTGACTGGTTTGATACGGATAACGTGCTTGTATACAAACACGACAATACTATAGGTTTACTTTAATTCAATAGAAAAGAGAAAAGACGGGAAATGCTAGCTGAGGAATAGGTAAATTGCTACACTTATATGCGGTGAGAAAGCTGCAGTCGCTACACTTCCCATTCTTGAAATGAGGGTTGCGGAGAAGCACCGAGGAGAGGCAGCACCACCAACGACCGGATTGTGAAGCAAGGAGATCAGTTCTTTTCCTTATCACACCTTACCTCAACTTTACCCTAAAGATGCTTATACTGCTGGTTTGGCAGACATAGAGCAACGAGAAACTTGCACAAGCGAAGTAGACACGTGCCTTTATCAGATTTTCTACTAATATTTTACTTTAAGATTATATAGTTTATGTGTGTTTGAGCGTGTGTGTGTGTGTGTGTGTGTGTGTGTGTGTGTGTGTGTGTGTGTGTGTGTGTGTGTGTGTGTGTGTGTGTGTGTGTGTGTGTGTGTATGTGTGTGTGTGCGTGTGTGTTTGCGTGTGTATCAACGTTGCAATTTACTTGGTGGTAATGAAATTGATCCAAGATCGTATGATTGATATGGTTTAACACCTGCTTGGACTTAAGTTTCGCTTTGATTGAGAAGAGCCACAGTCCATTATAATTCCAGATGTAGGAGTCACGGTGTGGTCACGTGGAGAGAATCTACTAAGACACTGGTCGATAAGCAGAAGTCTCAGCGTCCTTTAATCCACATTCGGATCTTAGGTAGCATTCATGAATAAGACTTCCACAGTTGCTATATGTATGGTCTTCTGTCGCTACATGAAAACTTCGTACTAATTACGACTGTCGAGATAAATCTTCGAATCAAACTCGCATCAAATTACGAGAGAGCCCTATGAGATGTGCCGTTCTTTTCCTTTGGTGCCACCTGCATGGACATTGCATATGACGTGCTTTCTATATCTCTATTACGAAGGTTGCGATAGTTTAGCGCATACATGATTCACACTCACCCGTGCATTAACGTCTGTTTCTATTGCCTCGTGCCTCTTCAGACTAATGTGCAAATCCTTAACTTGCAAAGACTTTGATGTCTCCTCCACCTGTATGACGTTGATCATTTCATCGAGCCATGAATCTCTCAGCTTAGCCTGCAACAGCGAGGATCAAGTAATAAATACTTCAAGACTATAATGGCTTACAACAAAGCAATACATTAGATGATGATTATTTGCACATGACGCAATGCAGATGAGAATAAGATACACATTGTGAAATAGATCTCTAAAGATTAGGAACAGTTATGGAGATCTACCTACCTACCAATCTATCTACCCATCTATCTATCTATCTATGTATCTATCTATCTATCTATCTATCTATCTATCTATCTATCTATCTATCTATCTATCTATCTACCTATCTACCTATCTATCTATCTATATATCTATCTATCTATCTATCTATCTATCTATCTATCTATCTATCTATCTATCTATCCATCAATCTATCTATCTATCTATCTATCTATCTATCTATCTATCCATCTATCAATCTTTTCGCCCAGTATTTCCCTCCCATCGCAGGGCTGATGGTTGCAAGTGCGATCGTACGATCGAGGTATGCAGCAATATTTAGGTGAGTCAAGCAATAGCTAACAGGCCACAGGCTTGAGCATCGGAAGTTGATGTAAACTGATGAATCACTTCTCGGAAGGACAAAATGTTTCATTTTATCTTCCTTGGAATATGCTACATAGAAAGCGTTGGATGAGATGAAAATACTTCATCTTCCAGAGCGGTTACTTGTCAACTTTCATTAAATTAAATTCTAGAAATCACGTGGGATGATCACAATGAGCGAAAGCATTTGGACAACGCCCGAGTTGATACCATATTTGGAAATATGATGAACGATGGCGACTGCTAATTTCAGATACAATTGGCGGCTGGACCTACAAGTTTACCTCATGGCAGACACACGATGGAGGGAATACTACTTTTTTAGTGAGTTAAAATGGGGAAGACCATAGTGGCAAATACATAATCCTAACAATGGAAGAAAGAAGAAAGTGAAAGATTAAGAGGAGTGGGAGATAAGATCAAGTTTGTTGATTATAGATTTTCAAGAGGGACAGTTATTGGATTCAGGAAGGGAAGAAGAAGGCAACACGTTCCATAAATGGCATTTCTGATGCAGAAATAGCCAGTCTACATAGATAGACACAGGGTTTAAATGTTTTGATTACATAACAGCAACTATTCTATAACTTTTCAACCCAGAAAAAACCATGTCCTGAAACTTTCTACGTATTGCCAACTTGTGGATGGTTTCTTACATAAAAAAGGAGCAGATGATAAAGAACTGAGCCGTGTAGTACGTATGACATTCTACAAACATTGAAATCAACTACTGTGTTTAATTCGGCTCGCAAACCAACAATATGTTGTATTCGCAGACTGCGTTAATACCCTCGACTTCGAGGCTCGAATTATTGACCAACAGAATCGTAGCTCTCACTGATACCTTCTTTTCGAATCTTTCAGCCAATTGCGCCAGTCTCTGTTGCCTGGAATAGAATAGGTTCATAAAACCTGATGGAAACATTGAAAGCAACGGGAATTTAAAACTAGATAGTCCTGTAAATAGGTTGTAAATGATTGGATTCGAAAAAATTCGATGATGGCCAGCGAGCATGGCCGTTGCGCTGAAACCTACTAGATGTATTTTTCGATTCCATGATAGGGGATTATGAATATGGCACTTCAAACTGACAACCCCTGTGAGCTGGCAATTAACTGCTGCGTTGCATACTCGATTTCGAGCGTAGCAGCGACCAGAGACAGGGCTCTTAGTTCTTTCTAGGAAATTGGACCTTATGAGGTGGTTTCCCGTTGCAATCCTCATCGATTTTGTTTAGCATTCTCGATTTCGAGCGTAGAAGAAACCAGAGATAGGGCTCTGAATTTTTTATAGGAAAGTGGATTTTGTGGGTGGTTTCCCGTTGCATTCCTCGCCAATGGTGCTTTAATTGTGACAGATGCTGGATTTTGAACTCACAACTCTTGCGTTATAAGTCCGTCCGCTTAACCACTCCACCACGGCACCACTTTAGCAGGTAAACCAACTCTCAGCTTAACCACCGTTACCACCCTCTGTCCGTGCCAAACATAAATAGCCATATACGATGAAATAAACTTGATCTGATATCTCTCTCCTCTTAGCATTTCGCTTTCTTCTTTCTTCCTTTGTTGAGGCGTGGTATAGGCCACCATGGCCTTTCCTCGATATAACTCATTAAAAAAATAGTCTCTGCTTGGGTGCAAGTCTTCTTTCACCATCCATCGGACATTTCAATTTTTTATGAGTGTCAGGGGAAAAGCTTCTTAGGATGAAAAAGTAGGTTTCCATTTTTTGGTGCAAAATTTAAGTTTCTACATCAAAACGTTCGTTTGTTTACTTGCTTGGCTACTCTGTGAGCCCTCTGTGATCCATGGGCTCACACACTGCTATTTGCTATATTTGCTATTTGCTATACATGCTTTATAAGAGTGTGAAAGTGAAGAAAGAAACAATGACATGGATGATCATTTGATGCACTTCAAGACAAAATTCGTGGTGCACATTAAGATCAGTAAAAGCAAATTCAATGCTGACTTGCTAATACCATTCATGAAAACTATTAATGACCAGATATATTTTGCATTCTAAGGAGCAAAAATCAGGAATGAATTTAGCAGCTATACAAATTAAGATCTCTCTTTGTTTACTTTTAACAATAGAATAAAGATCCGAATTATTTTTCTACTTCTAGTTGTAAT
Source organism: Pseudorhiza aurosa (assembly GCA_964026355.1). NCBI lineage: Eukaryota > Metazoa > Cnidaria > Scyphozoa > Rhizostomeae > Lychnorhizidae > Pseudorhiza > Pseudorhiza aurosa. Next base: position 8,943,843 of record OZ032121.1, read on the forward strand.
TAGCGTCCTTCTGTATCTGCCACTATTATACTAATTAAGAAAGTTTCACTAATTGCTTAATTATTACAGCTCCCTGAAAAGAAGTCACAGGGTCTGACAAGGCTACCATGGTTAAATGCTTGCAAAAAGAATCATGACAAAACTTTACAGAACTGTACAAGATTGCTGAGAACAGTTTGCGTGTTGGCCATCTTAGAATCTGAGACTGTTGCTGCCTGACGCATAATATAGAAAATAACGTGAAATACTCGGGGGGAGACCTCTGGCATTCTTTGGCGACTGCTAAAGATATTGGAAATACTATGATATTCGCTAACCTTGCCAGCTCTTCTCTTAATCTGATTTCTCGTTGGTGCTCCCCCTTCTCAAGCTCCTGCCATGCTGCGTTGATATCAGGTAGACCTGCTCCGTCGGGGGGTCTATAGTTCTTCAGCCTGTAAGCATTGCTCTTGGTTTGAATGATGAAGAACAGTTCTTCAATGTTTGCTCTTTCAATGTATCTGAAAAAAAAAATGTTATTACCCTATTGCTCAGTGCAGCTACGGAAGATAGCTGCAATTTTCTAGTGAGTCATGTTGGGGAAAGACTATGGTGACGTATACAAGGCACCAACAATGGAAGGGAGTAAAAAGTGAAAGGCTAAGAGGAGAGGGAGGCTGAAAGTACTGCATTATCTTCCGCAAAATTTCCATTGGTCATGGACATAATACGAGCAATAGACTGCTGCGGTAATGATTTGCTAATTACTAGCAACTTTCACAAGTATTCGAAAGAGCTGGCTCAACAGTTGCCTCTGTGCTTCGGAACAGTTCTAGATTACTGAGGTCTTCCAATACATCTATATCAAAATTACCAAGAACGAAAACAGAGCCTGGGGAAGTAAAGCAATAAATTCCACAGCAGTGAGAGTATAGAAAATGACTTATAAATTTTAGATATACATTACACATATATATATATATTAGAATATATATATATATCATATATTTATATTTATATATCTATTTATATTATGTATATATACATATATTTATATATATATTTTTATTTATATATACATATGTAAAGAAAGCAGCGATGTCGAATCCTTTAAAAAGATCTTGCAATAAAACTACATTTAGATAGCATAAAACTGCGTTGCATATTCGATTTCGAGTGTAGCAGAAACCAGAGACAGGGCTCTGAGTTTTTTCTAGGAAAGTGGAATTCGAGAGGTGGCTTCCCATTGCTTTCCTCATCAATGGTGTTTTACACGTGACACGTGGTGGAATGGAACTGACAACCCCTGTGTTGTGAGTCCGCATGCTTAACCACTATGCCAAGGCAACACTTAGATAGCATAAGAATATCAAAGCTACTATATTTCCATTTTATTAAAGCGAATTAGAAAAATTTTGCCCTTAATCTTAGGCATCAGCATTTCAAAGTTACAAAATGAAGTAGGGACAAAAAACTAGAATTTTAAAGCGCAGCCGAGTACATTGGCATGGGAACGTCGCATGGCATGCAATCGTCATCTTTATGAAACAAGACAAAATATTCCTCACTTCTCCGGTTTTTCGACAGTCCTGAGTGCCTTGAACTCGTTCATGCTCTTCTGGAGGAGAGAATGCTCCTTTGGTACATCGGCATCTAGCCAGTGTATCTTTGAGGTTATCCAATCTAGCAAACGCTTCACCATACCGGTGTATCGCTCCTTCATCTTGTCAATATCGATCATGACGTCAAGTATCTGCAACCAATAATATCATTGATATCATGTTGAATTGAATATAATTAAGATGTAACCAATACTACCAATATCAGCTGAACGATCCAGCTCCGAAAGCCATTAAAAAGGTAGCCCAGAAGATGCTAAAACTTGCGTCTCAGCGGCAACAAGGATCTTGTTGACCTAATCTAACATTGTTGATATTCATTAGTATTTCTCTGCAGAAATCCAAAGTTTGCTTTAGATTGCAAGCTTTGATTTATATCATCAGCATTAATTCATAATAGAAGTGAAATTTGGCAGACTTCCAGATGTAACAGGCATTTTAATAGAACACAGAACTCAATGAGGAATGCAGTGTAGTAGAAGGAAGAATGAGAGGAGAATGATATGCTATTGTTAATGCAAAAGCATGGGAGAGCACAGATACTGGACAACTAAAAAATCCCAGCGCGACCAGATCGCTCTAAATTTGAAAATACCTCCAATAGAAGAGCTAAGGAATAAGACGAGAACCAAAACTGTTTTGAGACATAACGCGACTCCGGACAACTCGTTAGACTTGATGATGACAAGTCAAAAGATGAACCAAATAGAATGGATTGAGGCTGACATGGTGATAAACTTATCACAGGTTAAAGAAACATTTCCCACATCGACATGGCATTGGTAGAACCATCTCGTAATAGTCACATTAAAAGTATCAGAGCAAGAGAAGCGCTGTAAATTACATCATCAAGGTATTTCTACTTCGGATAAAAGTGGTCATACTTTCATTCTATTTTGAGAAACTTTTTACGCCGTCATACAGAATAATATTGTCTCATATTAAACCGTTTTTCTAATATTCTTTTGGTTCTAATGTTAGGGAAAGAACTTGATGAATTACAGCTTATCTCCAACAAATGAAAAAGAGGAAGGCTACAAGGAGAAGGGGATAAGACAAAGTTGTATTGATTCTGCCTTTGACGGAAGACAATATATACGATCTTAGAAAGGCAAAGGGGTAAAACGCTCCATAGATTGTGAGTTCTTGGCATGAAAGAGGATTTGTGGGATACATATCGTGGATTAGAATACGGGGTTGGCGGGGCGAGCTTCTGGTGGCCCTGACCTCTGGGGATTACATAGGATATCACTGATTTCCTGTCAGCGACATCCATGAAGGCATTCATTGACTGATTTACCTGAAAATTATGGTTGGCGTTTGAACACTGATCAAATGAATGACCTAACAGCACTCTGCTCTTGTAAATAAGTCAAATTCATCTAGTTCTCAGTAGGTACGTGCGACTATTTCTAGTCTCCAAGGAGCTCCCAAGGACTTCTCTCAGCAGGAAGCAGAACATTCAACTTTTTTTAATTTCATAATTTCAGACTACACTGTTGAAGATCAGAGGTCCAGTCCATATGTCTAATAATTATGACTCTAACGCAAAGCCAGGAACATATCAATATTGGAATCAAACCTTAGCGATTCTCTTGCCACCTGTCTCTTCGCTTTTCATCTTTGCAAAGTGCTGGTAAAGCATCGAAACGTACGTCATGACTGACTTTTCATCAGGCTTTGGACTGTCAAAGTCTGCAAGAAAATTTAAATGGCCAATCACTCTGGCACTAGAAAACTAAAAGGGGGAAGGACCTTCGACAAAACTGCGAGAAATTAAGGCAACGTGTATGATGAAAATAACTCTGTCACTCTAAAAAATATCTTTTCATCTTCTTTGTGATGCTAAAAAACAGCTTTAGAGTATAGAAGTACAGGGGAAAAATTTTGAAGCAAAATATAAATTGGTAAAATTTATTCACAGAAGATGATGAATTAGTGAGAGAAGAAGTACATCTTTTTTAAAATGTAACCATTCCTCTAGTATCCAGAATTGATTCAAAATTTCTGCGACTTTGCAATGCACCTGTATTGACAGCACTGCTGTTTCAAGCAACACAAAATTAGGTATAGCTTTCAATAAAAAAAACAAAGAGGCTGCTTCTTAAATGCTTAAAAAGGGCATCATATGATAAAATAAGACTAAAATTATAGTACGATGGTTAAACATTGAGAACTTAAATATCAAAATTAGCAGATGATAGATAATCTAACTGGTAAAAACAAACCTTCAGGATCAAGAAGTCTTGCAACTCCTAGTCTGTCTTCTGCAGTTGTAAATGCTAGGTTTAAATTACTTCTGTACTGTTGAGGCTGGAGTTTTGAGAACTCTAATAAGTCTGGTCTGAAATCAAGTAACAACTAAAATTTCAGGAAAATGCATGAGAGAGACATGGTAGACAATGAGTAAAGAACAAACTATTTGCACTTGAATCAGAATTCAGAGGAAAGGTAGCACAGTTTTGCCCTTCATCAATTTCTGCCTCTGCAGAGCAAAAAGAAAATTGTGCCTTTACACTGTACTAACCTTTCCAGTTGGATCTTAACTTCCATGCTCCTGCGCATACATCAAATAGAAAAGTAGTTGAAACTGTACCTTGGATTGTAATAATTTATAAAGTACCTGTGTTTGTGGATGAGTGCATTAAATGCAAGGCCATTCTTCCAGCTAGTGGTGAAATTTTTTATATCCACACCTTGGTACCTAGAAAACATTGCATTGGGGAAAGCTTTCATCCTGCTCTTTCTCATCCAAATCTCAAAGCTACCATCTCAAATGATGACTCCGCTGAGATGAGTGAACCTAAAGCTGTTTGTGACTAAGCAGATAGACAAGGCCAACCTGAGTTGAAGGCATGGCCAGCAATTTCTATATGAAGAGATATGTTTGCAAAGTAAACCAGTGCATTAAATATGGACTAAATAAAAGGACGGGGACCACCTTGTAGTAAGATAGGCACCATCCTGAGCAATGGTATCACAAGGTAAAGTGACCAGGTTCTTTCCTTGCAATACTTTGCCCCTAGCTTTCTGCCAGATATCCGTTTTCCTGTCAGGTGAACAGAGGGGAAAGATAAATGTGCTTAAGAGGACCTCCAATCTATAGATATTCTACTTAGCAGATGTTTGCTTTAACAACAATGCAGGCTATTCTTCCAAGGGTGTGCTTGTGTTTGCTAAATGAATTAATATTTCAACATATTGCAGTGTATCAAGTATGTGAATTCATACCTAGATCAAAACTGAAGAAGAGGAAACAGAGATAACTTCAAAATGAATTTACCCTTTTGTCTTTCGCTGACACCATATTAAAAGAGCCTCTTTTGCTGACTTGGCATCTTTAGAGCCACTCTGCAGGTAGAAAGATGTATAAACATCTAGTATAATAAGTATCTTGATACAAATAAATAATCCCAGAGCATTTAATAAATTTAATTAATTTGTTCATTTAATTTCAGGAAATTTGCTTTCAGGTCACTGAGTAAAGAGTAATCTTGATTTTGCATTGATTATTTTACAAACTAAGGTTGACAAGAATGTTGGGTTTAGTAGGCTAATTTCAACAACTTGCAGCCAAAGTTTTCTAAGATAATCCTTATTCACAATTTATCCATGAATTCTGGTCATCAATAAGTACATTATTCATCAAAATCCCCTGTATAAAACATCCTTTTCTTTCTAGACAGGATCTACAAACCTATAGAGTGAACATTGCCTAAAAATGTACAAATTTATTTCATGAGGATATTAATTTACTGGGATCTAGGAAAGCGGATGTGGACCCCATGTAAGAGTAATACAGATAATATTTTTACATCCACTAAGCAAAAGGAAATGATAGATAGCAAAACAAACCAATACTCGATTAAATCTTAACTCAATCAATATAAACAGTCAAAAGCTTAAGTCAATACAACAATTAAGCAGAGTCAACATGTGATATAGCAACACAAGAACAATGGAAACTCCCTATAACAAGGCAATATAAATTCTAGTTCACTTGCATCACAATGCAGCACGATAAATCATTCCAACACAAACCTCATTCTCAACTTTTGATATTTGGAATCTGAGGATTATCATCCATATCAGTCCAAGAATCAAATCTTGCTTCCCATCGACAACATCTTCAGGGCCGATGCTTTCAAGTTTGACCTACAGAATAATACATTTGAACAATTCAAGTAATGTCAGTGGAGGTATGGTGGTGCCAAGTTGATGTGGCAAACAGACTCATAACACAGGGGCTGTGAGTTCAAATCTTGGATATAAGGCATTATAAAAACAATCGTGCTGAGAAAAGCAACAGGAAACCACCCCACAAAAATATGTACCCCTAAAGAAAGTCGGAGGCATGACTGTGGCTTCTGCTAACCTCCAAATCAAGAATTTTTGTAGTTACTAAGCAGAAAAAGTAAAAAGCTACAAGAGAACCTGGAACCATCACTTCTGAGCATATAATGACTTAACAGATGATTGGACGTTTTATATCAGCAAGCATTCATGACAAAGTCAAGCAAACCAAAGGAAATTGTGCAAAATAGACACTCCAAGTGGAACAGCTTAGGAATTGTATTGTAATGCCGACATAAACACATAGACAATATCATGATTATATAAGATGACGTTATATTAAAAGATGAGGTCATCAGTGATGTTATACTATGGGATTCTAAACATGGACACGCTAAAATAGGAAGGCCTGTCCAGCTAAATACCAAATCACTGACGGAAGACACTAGTTTGCAACTTGAAGATCTTTGCAACACCATGGAAGACAGGGTCTTAAGGAGGGCAAAAGTCAATGCGATCCAGGCAACCGGCCCAATATCATGATGATGAATATCAAAATTTAGCGAATGATTAATGCTGTGTCATGATGAACTCAATTTGATAATATTATGTGGTATTCTAGAATTAGGTAAGTGCATAGTACATAAAGAGTAGTCATTTAGTATTCCAAACCTCCCGTTTAACAGAATACACTCATATGTGCGCTTATCAGAGTAGATGAGATATACTTTATCTTGTGGAAACTCTGCTCCCTCTCAGAATAAGAACACAAATACCACATACCGATTTGCGTAGAAACAGCAAAGCCTTGGATACATTTTCCAGCTTATGAATTCTTTGTTTTCCTCTTGCTGAAAATTGAAAATATTTGAAATCAATTTTCAAACATGCTTCGCATAAGGTTTGAGAAACTGAATAGCACAAAATCCTTACAAGGAAAGAAGTGAAAAGCATTACTTACCTATTCTGCCAACTTTTTCCTCAGAGATTGATTCAAGCAAACGAATCAGCAGTCTACCATCAGATAGATCCACAAATAAGTCTTCAACTTTGGCATCATCCTGGATAGATTATTTGCACATCATTCTCAGAACGATATGATATAAATTCAATCATCATAATGAAAGATAACACTTAGGAACTCTTATGGGAGCTTTTTGTTCATGTTTGTAAATAGAAAGATTATTTTCAGCCCGCAAACTTTGAAGGGTACGCCTATCAGATTCATCAAAAATATAATTGTTAAATCTGTTCAAAGGTTTGAGGTTACTGCCAGTATTGACAATTAGTCTCTGTGCTCTTCTGGGACAGAGAACCATTACAGATCTCACGCCCAGTATGGAATCAAATGAGTTCAGAAAGCATACTTGTTGCTGGGCAGATAAGACAGATTTGTGGTAATCTGTGACCATTGCAGCGTGAAACTTAAACATTTACAAACACAATTCCAATCTAACTTACTTGCAAAAATGTGTTCATCCACTTGGTAAATGTCTTCTTTTGTAAGGCAATTCGCTCGTTTTTGAGCTCTCGTATTCGCTCTGTTTCAAAAGTGGGCTCTTCCATGTTTGCCAACTTCCTACAGTTTGTGTGCCTTGTTCATTTTTGCACAGGGCCTAAAAGCTAAATCGTTACCATGACTCAGTTTCCCTTTGTCATCTTCGAATTCTCGTCGTTCCCGATTGCCCCGCAACTAAATCAGCTAATTTCGGTTTTGCACATCCAAGCAGGCTATGTATTGCTCAAATATGTTTTGATAATCAAAAATAATGTGCATTGTCTTTTACACAGTGTCAACACAACAACAAATTCTATTTGGCGCTCTTGATGCATTGATTTGAATTGGTTGATTACTTAACGCTCCTTCGCAGCCTGCTTCCTTCCGCTGGATAGACAGCGGCTGGCAGTGTACAGTACAGTATATAGCCAATTAACTGGGCAATTATTAAACACCCTGCGATAACTATGCAAGATAGAAGGGCAGTGAACATAGATATTTGTGCACATGTCTGCTGTGCTTAGGTTTGAGGCCTGCTGGTGAAAATTGCTCTTTGTCCATCCAGCAGTAAATGAGTACCTGGCTTACCGTAAGGGTTGAGGTGCAAAGAGGAAAGGAATTGACTACCCTGCCTCATATCGCCATCCCACAGGATGGTACATCTCTAACAAGATTCCCCTTGGCACTCGTTTCGGGTGTGGGACTTGGCTTCACTGTGCAATAAACACACATTGAAAACGGATCGATATTCAGAGATGTTTAAAGACGTTTCTCCGTGAAATATTTTGTCAAAAATTGTCTAATCTTCAAATAACAGCGTGCTTTCTTCCCTTGACCATTAAAAATCCAGACATTTTTCGAAAAATTGTTATATTATGACGTATATTCTATTAATACGTATTTGGATTTCAGACAAGACCTTCTGTAGACATTGCTCGGATGCATACTTAATGTATGCATGCATGAATCTTGCAATTCAAAGTATGTGGAAATGATAATCAATACAGCGCTGTATGCTCTATTTAGATGTATTTTGTAGAATGAGGCACTATACACTGGGAGAGAAAGGAAGTTTGTCGAATATTTCTGAGATAGAATGACATTTAAAGAGCCACAAACAGACAAAAGACCTTCACGCAATAATAAGAAAATGATAAAGATAGGATGTGGTTCTTGTAGACAACATAGAGGGGTATCTTTGAAATTGAAGGGGGCCTTCCACAAGTTTCAGGGACGATTAGTCTCCTTTGTATAATGGTCGCATTTGGCCTAGTCTTTCATGCCCCGGAGGTTTTGGAACATCACAGAATCTATGATTAGTTTTTTCAAGATAATTTGATGATTTATTTCTCAAACCGCAAGACATCAATTCTCCTAGAACAGACCTTAGCAATGGGCTTTTGAGTTCAACTGGTGGCTGCATAAAGCCATGTTTCAGTTGACATCCGTTGTTATGGTAACGAAGAATCGGGAAGGAGGCAAATGAAAGTGTAGACCTCGTAAATCAGTGTAGAAGGCAAACATCGTTCGGAAATCTCACCAAAAAAACCCAGAAATATGCCGAAAAAGGTGAAGAAGCAGAAGTCCAAGGGTAAAGGAAAGTCGAGCAGGTATGCCGATTAATTTTTGCACATAACAGATGACTTTATTGTACACTTCATAGATCGCTTTGCGTCAATCCATTTCACGTTCAAACTTTGAGATAATAAGCACCCAATAGAAAACTGTTTACTTAGCAATTGAAAGGAATATTAAGTACTTCGAGGCTAGTAAAATTTTACAGGATCTTTTATTAAATTTAGGATGAAAAATATTTGAAAGGAAAAGTGAAAAATCTCTAAAAAATCTGGCAATGTCACCATGTATTCGAATAAATCTCCAGCATACCCACGCAGCTGACCCCATAACGGTCTTTTGATACAGCTGAAAAGGAAATTATAAGCCAGCATCATAAATGGCCTCCAATACCTTGTCATATTGACCTTAAGTGATGATTCAAAATATGGGGCTTCACAGGTTTGGCAAATATGGTTATTGATATCAACACATTTTGAATTATTTACCTACGTCCGTAAGACATGTTTTATCGTGCTGTTTAGAGAATTAAATCAAATCAATTTTAACTCGATTGAAAATTTTGAGAAATATTTACTGTAGCAAATATCTAGGCAAATATCTAATAAAGAAGCATACTATGAAACATGATAAGTTATTATCAGATAAAACCACAAGAAATGTAGGTGGTTAATGATATCTGAAAAAGAATATAGCTTAAAATTTTATTCCAAAAGGTCCGTGGTTATAGCAGGTTTTAAGTAGCAGTTTGTACCCATATTCAGCAAATTTTGTGGGGCCAAATAGAACACATTGCAAACCCAATAGGACTAAGTCCGCTCATTTATTACAGTAGGAGCTTGAGACCTTGAAGGCTCTATATCTATGTCCATAGTTACAAAGGCTCCCTGAATACATCTCAGATAAAGTGGTTTTCTTTCAGCAAAAGTGGATCAAAGAGCAGTACCAAAGAAGATAAGGATTTCATTTTGAAAAATGCGGTTGCCAATGCCAATCTTTGGGAAGGAAAGTTGTTGTCTTCAGAATTAGCAAAGGTAGATTATAGGTATGTAAATTTAGCTTTAAATCTTAGCCTGATAATCATCAGAAGTATTAGTCCTTTGAAACTTTCTTGTAAATGGAACAGAAGCAACTTCTAGTATTTTTCATAAGTGTCTCTAGAGCTTTCCATCATTGGAATTTGTATTTCAGCTTGAAATTCACTGTTGCAAGGGTCACTTCCATATACTTTCATCCTTAAAATGCTGCTTGGCCTGTATACTTTTTTGATTGCAAAAATTTTGGGTTTCAGCATCTCTGGTTTTTTTCTCTTTTTTTGCTCTGCAGTTCCAACATCTTCTCATATAATCGCAGTGGATTCCTCTTTGTTTTTCCTGCTTCTTGCTTCTTCTTCCACACCAACTCCATCAATGACTGCTCACATATTTAATTCATTAGAATTTTCCAGTCAAATGCCTTTCACACAGCAAGCATCCTTTGGTTACCTTTAACGACATACAGAGGGTGCAAAAGATCTTTTAAATTCCTTCATCATTAGGATTCAAAGATAAAAAACTTTTAATCTCATCAGAAAAATTTGAAAAAGAATTACTTGTTAATGCCAATAGTGATCAACCGTTTTGCTTGCAACTTTTTTTCAGGGAGAGTGCTAAAAAGCTCCTGTATGAAAATGAAAGTCTTCAGAATCAAATGGCCCAGACAGAAAGGGACACTGTTGATGTCATATCATACCTTAAATCTGAGGATATGAAAAAGGATGACCAAGTAAATGAAAAACTCTTTGATTGAAGAACAGTATTTTTGACAAATTCTTTTTCATAAAAGCTTTTAATGTTGCAAAAGGAATTGAGAATAGCACTTCTTCACTCTGAAGATCTCTTCATCAGAGACTTGTCAGACTATGAGATTTTGGAAAGTGACTAATATAGGACAATTAAACTATGCCCTCATATTGATCAAGAATCAAGACATTCAATGTGATTTATGCAGTTAACTGGTGTAATTGATTGTCTGTCCAAAACTGTCTTGCCCCTCACTCTTTACATGGCTATAGCATCCTAGGTCATGTAAAACATTAGAAATCTACGACCAAAATCAAAATTTTTATTTTTTATTCCATTTTCAAAATTTACCAATCCATTTGATATATTTGTCGATTTACTACATTAGAAACTACAGTATAACACAAATAACATTGCAAGATTGTCCATACAATAGATTGATCGAGGGGGCTCTCTGAATAGATGAATTCATCACAAGAGCCCCCTTTTGAGAGACTGAAGGTTCTTCATTGAAAGGGTGAAATGCAGCATATAAATTTTTCTAAGTGGTTGAATCACCAAGAGTACTCAAAAGTAGAAGTTGTAGCATTATTTCAATGTCATGATAGTAAGCTTCAGTGAAGAACTGTGCATCTCATATCCATCAATCATCAGGTAAACATACCATTGTTAAATTTCCTCCAAAAAATGCAGTTAATTTCAAATATGGTGTAGCTTTCTGTAATTGTAAATTTTTCTCTAAGATGGACAAGCTGCAACAGGTAATAAAAGACTTGAAACGGGACTTCAGAAAGGAGAAACAATTAATGGTAAGTAGTTGAAGAATTTTCATAAGCCCAAGAATGGGAAATACCCAATATAAAAGCTATCAACAAAGAGTTCAGCCATTAGTAGAACAAAGAAGTTGATTAGAGAGAAGCTTTGTGCTCCTTTGATAAGTTTGCAAAATTCTTATGCTAAACTTTTGATTAGCCATTATTTATTATCTATTGGTCATATTTGTTACAATTTTTTATAGATTGATCACTATACTCAGAGAATCCATGAGGTTCAGGGAGAGTTGAGTGGAAAAGTAAATGAGGTAAGTTATGAAATAGATTATATCTATTACTTTGATGCATATGGATTTTTGTTATCTTAATTTGGCATTGTTTCAGGAGTGTGCAACGGAAAAAGGACTTAGTTATAGTTTTATGTAATTCTTTATAACCTTTAGCTAAAGGAAGGCTCTTCATAGTGGTGAAAAGGTTAATGGCTCTCTAAAATTTCAATCATATTTGTCATTAGTTGGAGTCCCATTGACTAGAGGATCCAAGAAACTGTTTGATAAGCATAGCTTTTGTTTCCATTCTATCAATGTTTTGGCACAGACCTAGGGGGTATTAATCAAGGAACAAGCTAGTTTTTTATCCCTTTGGTGGACTAAGTGGTGATGCTGTGGTGTACTGGATAAGCATGCAAACTCATATCACAGGGTTTTATTAGTTTTGAATCCTGCACATGTCACAATAGCAACCCCATTGATGAAGAAGGCAAAGGGAAACCACCGGATTATGAAGTCCACTTCCCTAGCAAAAGCTCAGAGCCCCTTCTCTGGTTTCTGCTAAGCTTGAAATCGAATATGTGACGCAGATGGACTTAGTATCTGCACAGTTTAGCTAGCCTCTAGAAGTGATCCAGTTCTTTGAAATCTTGTTTTGAAATTGCTGGCAGTGAAGTGTCTGAGTAGCTTCAATGAATATCAATTGGCCAATTGGTTGAATAAGATGATATCAATTCAAGTAAATTTTCTTTTTGAAAAAATACTTTGCTTGCAAGAAAATTTTTATGCAATTATAGCATGAAATCACTAGAGTGATATCAGCAAAAAGAGACACTCCACTGCCAAGGTGACAGCACAGGACTTGAAGGAATCTTAGAACTAGTTTTTGAATCAGGGGAAGCAGAATTCATTAGAGACTTTGTTGCCATACATGCTTGACTGCATCTATAACAACTTGCATAGGTAACATGATGTGATTGCTGTGGAAGTAGACAGAAAAGATATAAAAGATGGTTGGTACGGAGAGTTTCCCAATAAAGAGTTGATATAAGCAGAAGATATATTGGTACTTGATAGTCAATCTGTGTTCTTCATTTCTAGGTGAAATTGATGCAATCAGAATTAAAAATGGTGAAAGAGTTTAGGAGAAAGCGAGCTACAATGCAAAAAGAGTTAGATGAGGTGCTTTAACTACAATATATTTAACAATTTCTCTATAATAATGTGGCATATATATTCCATAATTTAGTAGCACAAGTGTGCAAGCTAATAGTAAAAAGAGCAATGGATTCTTTTTCTATATGGTTCATGATGGAATGATACTGAGAACCCTATCTTGGGTTCCTTTTGAGCTGAAAACTGAGTATGCTGTGTAATTATTTGTTGCAAAAGACATTCGCAGCATGGCAAACTTTTTTCAATCAAGTAGGTAAATTGACTGCTGTATTACCAAAATAGTTCAACACATCAATAAGGGAAATTGCAAAGATCCTGATAGAGTATAGTATTGGGATGATTTGCCATTTTCTTTATTTTTAGCCTAATATGATCAAAAGCTTTAAATTTTCCAAGTTTTTTTAAGTCTGAAAGTTTGAGTGCTGATGTCTCTCAAATGCTTCTCTGTCATTATTTTTCTGACTACATTTAATCTTTCTTTGATATCGCCCCTGCCCCTATTTTTTACTCATTTTTCATCTTTTTCTGTTAAAGATCTTCCTTACTTGTGACAGAACTTCAACTCCAGTTCGAGTATTTTTTGAAGATTTTCTAATCATTTTTAGATCAAAGAAGCATTATTCCAAAGTGAAAAGCAGCACAAGGAAACTCTATCACTGATGGAGCATAAATTCTTTGAAGAGAAGGTGAATGCTGCTTCTCTTCGCTTTTTGCATGCTTGATACCAACATACAAGTAGCTTGATGAAGTTGTAATGTAGTACTACTACTACTACTGCTATTACTAATTTTTATTGTGTTGACTGTTAACAAGATTCGTAGTTGTGCTAACCTGCAAATTTTTGTCACAAATCTATATCCTAAGTACCTAAGTAGATTCACAAGATCCATAGTTGTGCTAACCTGCAAATTTTTGTCACAAGTCTATACCCTTAGTACCTAAACAGAGTTTCATGATACCTAGCAACACTTTGCACAATCCATGGCAAAGTTCCAGCTCTTTCCCATACAATGCAAAGTATGTTGACTTTGAGTCGAATCTCATCGTTTCCCTGAAATTCATGAGATGCATTGGTGCACTATTCAAACCTCCATTGAAAGTATTCCCTTACCACATGGAGATTTTGCAACGAGCTGCACTATCGTTGTAGATACGAATGAGTAATTGCTTCGGTCTTTTAGATGAGGCTTCAGCAAGAGGCTGAAAAGAAGATATCGGAGTTGGCTGAACAAGCGCACGCTGAAGCCGTCAGGTAAACACGCAGTTGTGCTTTCAACTTGACCCCATCGAAACTTGATAAGAATCGTACCAAAGAGCTTTTAGGAGCAATGTCAACTGATGACGACAATTCCTGACAGTTACAAGAGCACAACACAGTTGCCTTGCCCCAACATTTTCTGTTTGATTAAGATGACATTGTTGTGAATGTGAAATGGTTGAGGCTTCCATTTCCATCCTTTTCGTCGTTGAAGGCTTTCACTCGTGTCACTGGAGAGGTTGTCGTTGGGTTGATAAGATGAGAATGCCAGAGATTCATCCGAGAAATTGTCGTAAATTGAGCTAACATTAGGTTTTCCAATACAGACTTGTTCAAGGCTAAGCGAAGCCAATTACCTTGACATATTGATATTGATAATTGTAGCCTTAAATTTAAAACCCCTGTTTGCTTAGGTCAGATACGTTAAAATGTGTGTATGTATATTCTATTTCACAATCAACATATGCCTTCATTCTGAATTACTTATCTAATCTTGTCTGAAAAAGCGCTCTGCAGCCAGGGTCAAACCGACCCTCAGAACATGCTTTTAAACACCATTTTGTTTCTCACTTTTTGGTTTTCTTTTTCGAGTACCTGTAAATAGTCCAGATGCTTGTGATTTATCAGCCCTCAAACAAGCCTTGAAGCACATTTTTCTCAGCGAAGCGAAGCAAAGTCTATTTCTATCAAATCAGCAGCATTACTTTGTTTAAATTGAATGCTGTTTAACATTCTAGAACATAACTGATGATAACTAACGATGAATCTACATTTTTATTGATAAAAACTGCGAGAAAGTAACTACCATGGAACCATGGTTTTTTCTTTGCCTTTGAAAGCAGATTCCTCCGATTTATCAAAATTCATTGCTCTCTTGCTTTCTCTGTTGTGAGCTTATGAAAAAGTAACAATTTCGTACAGACATGAGAACGAATTAATCTTTCTGTTTTTACAATTGCTTTAACTATATGTTTTATTAGCAATCTTGATGAAACTACCAGAGCAGTATATAAAGAAAACGTTCGACTTAATGAAGCACTTACGTATCACCGCAATGAAGCTGAAGACCTTGAAAAGGTATTTTATGTATATCATTCAACATATGATTAATGATTAGTTATTATTGATTAGTTTTCATAACGTTGTGGCGTTGTCTCGTTTCCTATTGCGTTCCATCCTTCAACCTTCCAAGTATGAAATGAGCGGCCTATCCATGCATTCCTCTCCCCCCCCCCCCCCATATAACATCTACCGGATACGGAGCAAAATTTCCGTTCTAGGTGGACCTCTGCTGTATTATAGAGGCTGATTTTGCAACGATATGAAAACTGGGGGGAAATGTTTGATTGCAACTGCTCATTATGCAGAGGTTATTACGGTCTGGCTGTGATTTCAATCCAAAGTATTACATTGTCGTATTATGATATATAAATGGTTTCATTCACAGACTAGATAAAAGAACCAAGTTGATCAATGATCCTTTTTCTTTTGTAGAGGAAAGAGTTCCTTGAGAGGAAGAATAAATCACTTTTAGGCGAAGAAGTAGGCCTTTCTTGCTCTTCCATTAATACATAAGCCTGTTTGTCTATTCTATATCTTTTCATAATTTACCATTTCACTTCGCTGGATTCAGTTGCCATTTCTTACTGCTGATTTAAGTTTTTTGATGAGGTTATCATTAACTCATCTTTACAAATATTGTTAGACTAAAACCATTTCCTTATTTAGGGGGCAAGTCTTTATTCGCAAAAGTACTTCAAGAGTCTTAGGAGATGATTCCTAATAATTTGGAGATTTTTAGACCAATTAAGATTTTCCTACATGCCATTAGAACAGGGGTGGGCAAACTACGGCCCGCCGAGTGCTTTTTTGTGGCCCGCCAAGAACTGGCATCAAGTCGAAACAACTCTCCCGTAATTCTCGTTTTCTAATCGCTTGATACCGTATAGACGCATTATGAACATGCAAAGCATTGCCATACTGAGGATGGATTATGGCTTCAAAAGATTCAGACATATATTTCATTTTTATTGCGTGACAATCGAATTTTGAAACAGCCTTGGTAACATACATTGCGGCCCTTTAAAACTTAAAATTTTAGACTGCGGTCCCTGTGCTGAAAAGTTTGCTCACGCCTGCATTAAAATGCCAGGGATTGCATTGGCAAAACTCTATTCAGTGCACCATGCGTTTAATGCTTTGCACCTGTTTTGAGATGAAATTTTTCTCTTAAGTGCTTTCTGTGTCTATTTTAGGAATTGAATAGCCTCGTTGTGCAAGAGAAGATTGTTCAAACAAAGCATCTAAAAAAAGTCAATAAAGAGGTATGGGTTTCAATTGCGGCATAAGAAATCGAACCAGAGTTTTATCAATTCTAAGAATTCGCTCTATATTCCTAGAAATGGAATTGTTCTTTCGTAATCATTCACTTCCCATGGTCTGTCCTAATCCTCTCCTCTTCACATTGTATGTAAGAATGTTTGCTAGGAGCTCAATGCCAGTACGCTTTTGAGTAAGATCTCTCGTTCCTAGCTAACAGAGAAAGTGTCAAATCTTGAGAAGGCCCTGAGTCAAATGGTGAGAGAATTCACAGAAGAACGTGAGACGATTTCAAGGAAGGCATCCAGTGATTTAGAGCAAAGCAAGTAGGGAGTTAACTAGCATATATCATTGTTATTCATTCAATTATTCTGCAAGCATGGTGTTGTTTCAGATATTTTCATGATACCACTCCTTCTTTTACTGTTCATTTTCGTTAATTATTCCTCTCTTTTTGATTTTTTTCACCAGTAGATTGATTCATCGACATAATTTATTGATATGCTGTTGATTGATTTTAATCAAATTTCTCACCACTTCAGAATGGAAATAGCACGTCTTCAAAGAACAGTCGAATTAAAGACAAAGGAAATGAACAGGGTGAAGAGACTGGCAAAGAATATTCTAGAACAGGTAGAACAGGTCTCATCTTTACTTCGAAAAACCTAACAATTTGTTAATAACTTGCTTTTACAAAGGTTTTGCAAAACATAACTTTTCACACCAACTACCCTTTTGCTTGCAGAGATCTGAAATAGAGCGATTCTTCCTGGATTCGTTGGAATTGGTGAAAAATGAGATTATAAAAAACAGGTGATTTCCATCAAGCTTTCCCATTGGTCATTTTTTGTGCCTATAAATTCGCATCATCTTTTATTGAGCATTTTCAATGTAGATATGGTAAATATGGTATGGATATAGATATGGTAAATATGGTATGGATATAGATATGGTAAATATGGTATGGATATAGATATGGTAAATATGGTATGGATATAGATATGGTAAATATGGTATGGATATAGATATGGTAAATATGGTATGGACATAGATATGGTAAATATAGTCTGCACACTGCTAGCTTAGGTGAAGTTCAATTGACTGCGAATCTTAGAAATGAATCTAGCGAAATGATTCCATATGTTTGAGTGCCACCATCGGGCCTTTTCAAAGCGCTTTTCTGGGGACGGCTATTTTCGGAGTTCTTGCGGCTGGTGCACTGCCTGATATAAGGAGCTGGTCAACAATTTTGCTGTTCCTATATCATGTTAGTTCAGTATTTACCAACCTCTTCAGAAAGCGAATCAACGCTGCTATTTGAACTGAATTTTCATCTAATCTTTACTTTGAACAAAATTGTCACTAGGCTTTTTAGAAACTTAAAGGACACTTTTTAAGAAAAATTGTGTCATATTCTTATTGCGTAGTTAGTAGAGAGGACCCTGGGGAAGATTAGTTGCTAGGCTAACCAGGTTTATCCTCTGTAAGTAAAGTTTATATATCTATCTATCAATCGATCCATCGATGTATCTATCCATCTATCTATCTATCTATCTATCTATCTATCTATCTATCTATCTATCTATCTATCTATCTATCTATCAATCATTTTTCTGGTTCCATTAGACAACAATACAAAAAAGATGCAAAAATGATGTACCAGAACAAAATGCTGGCTGCTCACGCTGGCAAGGCGGATTACCCGAAAATAAGGACATTCTTACCAGTCGAAGCAAGTACAAATTGTGTTTATGACGATATGAAAGAGGCAGAGAAGTGGACTGGAATGGACGGTAAGATCGACATAAGGGACCTTACCTGGGAGCAGAGAGAAAGAGTCCTGAGATTGTTATTTGCAAAGGTGAATGGTCTCAAATCAGAAAGGTATGCTACACAAAGCACTTATGTTTTTAGGTTGCATGCATTGAGCCGTGCTGTCGTAGCCAATGTGTTTGATCTCGAGTTTCTATAGACAGAGATGTACCTTCAAACATCATATATATTTTATACAATTATGCACGAGTTTGTGACATCGAGGAACCTTGATCAATAGACTAAGCTTATAACATGATAGCTTTATCACCCAAAAATGGCTTATAATGTCTTTATGAGTCAATCTCTAGACAACGAACACCTGTTCACAGCGGACAATAATGTTGGATCCATGGGCTCTATGCTAAATTTATTGGCATGCTTCATTGGGTTTGGTTTCAAAACTGATAGAACCCAGTGTTACTATATTTATTCAGTCGAACCTTTGTTTCTCTTCTTTCGAATGCCATGTCGCTGAAACTTGACTCCCGTGACACTATGAAACTTGACTCCCGTGACACTATGAAACTTGACTCCCGTTACACCAATGAGCCTAGTGAATATGACATGGAAGCACTCTTTCGCTCTTTTATTTTCAACTTTTTTATCGCGCACTTTTTTACCAATGTCTACTCGTATATGGATCCACATTCAAAAATAAGCCGATTAAAATATTATCAATATTTTGAAACAGCCAGCCGGAGCTGACATTGATCTAAATGCAACAAGTCTGATGTATTGTAAAACTCTAGCTTTTTGCACATATTTGCAAGAAAATGGCAGATATATAACTGATCCCTTGAAGAAAGTCAGTCGATGTGGCATACATGCTAGTTTCTAGAAGCAGAGTTATTGAAGTTTTTCTTGATTCCTGAGCTTTCTAAACACATGTGACCTTAAAGCAGCTAAAAGCAGCACTATTTTAGATGCGTTTAAAGCAACCCTACAATTCGTTAAAGTGAACCAACAGCTTGTCATATTTGAGGAAATGTTTCATGTGTAGAATGAAGCAGTATTTGAAGCAATGCTAGCTCGAATTCTTGTTTGAATTAGAAAGCAATACGTGTGATAGCTATGCATGAAGCAAGCGTTTCCTAAAGAAAGACAAACATTGCGTTTGTGATACATTTTTGACGGCACAGCATCTATATTTTGAACCTTTACAGGCGACATCGTTCAGCTCACGGCCAGTTATCAATCGAAGCAGGAGGACAAATGCAAGCCGATATTTTGAAGTTGGACTCCACAGGAAACACTGCACCAGGCACGGATGTCCCCTCGACGACTTTTATCACACAGAATGATATTGATGGACATGGCTCACAAAGCAAATTGGCGTTTGAATTGCCAGCTATTGCCTCTACAACAAGCAAAACAGCATAAACCGGGGAAGACTTGAGAGATATAGAGCTTGTATAAGATCTGTACAAATATTTTAGATTGTAACAAGTTTGATACCATGTATATAAATTGTGAAATGAAACGCATGAATTAGGCACTGATGACAATCGTCTCTTTACGCTTTCGTCTGTGGTACTGAATTTAATGGTTTACCGAATTCGAATATTGAATGCTGCGGACAATTTTCCTATTGTTTTGAACATGATGGCCAGGACATTAGCTCACAGTAGGCCTATACTCAAAGGAGAGAGTGAGATATTTGAGTTCGTTTGATCAGTTCTTCAATTTAATTACTCGGACATGAGATGGTATTTTTGTTGCTTGTAGGTCAGGATCCTTAGATTTTACTTACTTCTTAGGGACTTAATGCTGCAAAGGAGTTCAATGTCCTTCATGCTGTATGTCACATTACGTATAGATTTAAGTTCTACTTTGGGCTTGCTTATTGGAGATACGTTGAATGTTCAGGCGCTCTCAGTAAGTGCAGGATACTTGCGCATGGAGGAAATTTCACCATAAGAAAATGCCAGAAATTTTCCTCGCGACAAGGATTTACAAATTTTTCAGAATTTTCCTGCTATGTTTATCTAAGAACTGATTAATTTATCCACCCTTCTATTCTACTGCTTAATTATTCAGGGAGAAAGAGTAATCTCCGACTCATGACGGAAGTCTCAAATCCATCTCTGTCTTAAAGATTAACTTGTTTTATAAATAACTGCAAGCTTCTCTCTTTGGCGTCGCATCTCCGATGCCATTCTAAGCCGCTGGCTGATGAGAAACGGGGCTAAAAGTTTACTGAGTTTGGAATCCCCCATTTCGTACGAAATATTCGCTTCGCCCTCCATGCATAGAAAATATGCATACATTCTCTTCAAGCACCACCGTATCTGGCTGTTGCTTAGCCAAAGAGTCACTGGCGTCATTGTCGACACAGACAAGTAGATAATCCATCCCCAAGCGAGGACTTCTTTGTATGACTGCAGTTGAGCAGGACTGATCCTTCCCCGTTGATCAAGTTCAATAATCATGCGAATAGAATCGTACGTAGTGTGGTACACCACGATAACTACTATGACAACGACGGTCAGCCACGTTCGTTTGCCGTCGTGTTTGATGCGGTGGTGCACCACACTTTTGGAGAAGCGCCGTTGGCTGTCCTCCACTCGCCGTTTTATGGAGCGAACAAGGAGCAGGACTCGCAGGTAAACGAATACCATCCACAGAGAGCCAAGCAGTGTCATGATTAAATCAATAAAGTGCACTGTGTCTTTCACTCTGCTTGAGATGATAATGCTTATTGAAAGGAATAACGAAGTGAACCAAACTGTCAATATCACCAGTATCGTCTTCGTCTTAGTTAGGATGTTTTCTTGTTTGAACGGGTGAAAGATAGCGATGAAGCGTTCGAAGCCAACAAAGCAAAGAGTCAAGAAGGAGCATGTCATGAGAATTTCCGCTGCCATTTCGAATGCAAGAATCGTGTTGCAATCAACTTCAGATGCACCACGAAGGAGAACAGCCGAGTACAAAGGCTGAGCAATCAATCCAGTCAGCAGTGAACAAAGGCATAAATTTCCCAGGCTTATTAGCGATATGTACTGCAAGGTACGGTATCTCAAAATGGCAATAAGTGTTACCAGGTTAAGAACTACTGTAATAGGTGAGATCAATGCTCCTGCGTATCCCAATGTAAGGCTTTCGTCTGCCGCCAGCTCACTGTTACCAGCAAACCAGATCAAATTCACATAACAATCTGATTTGTGTCTAGAAGCATTGCCTGTCATTTTGAAACTCTGAGACACTTCTTGGCATTTCAGACTAAGAAACAACTCATAATGGCATTTTTGAATTGATAATGCGCCATGACCTATTATGCAGCTTTGTTGCTGTTATCAATTGGTAACTACCACTGGGATGGTTGCATTTACGAGCTAAGGCGTAAAAGGTTTCCGTTCGTTGCCCAACAAAGCGTTTATAAATTCCTGCCTCTTTTCATTACGTGTCAAGCACTACCTCTGGAGGGTGATATTCATAACCCGTTGAACATCGCAATTAATTTTGCTATGGTTTTCACCAGAGAAACAGATCAGCTCTTATCCCCATCATCTTTTAAAATGTGTTTATCTCACTTTGAGGACAAGGCCGTCTCTCTAGACAATCATTTCTTGCTCTCGCAATCATGCTGTGCATCGCTGTTCAGTATTTTATCTTTGCTCGCATCGCAAGACGTGCTTTTCTATCGACGCTGGTGAGCACAAGTTGCAGAAGATTACGTTTCTGTATTTTGAATCATGCAAGACTCGAACTCACAACCTCTACGTTGCCCATTCAAGCCATTGCCTTATGCGGCTCCCAATAGACGCAATTCTGCGTTCTATCCAATCAAGGAAATAATGATCGATCGATAATCTTCCCTAAGAACTAATGATCGATCGATACCTATCAGCCAACATCAGCACTTAACGGCATGTCTTCTATTTTTTTGGTGAGTTATGTTGAGGAAAGGCCATGGTGGCCTATACTACATACTACATTGCATACTCGGTCGAGCATGGAGAAACCGTAATCACGAGCGCAATGAACAGCAGAAGGAAGTCGTCATGAGAGCCGAGAGCACGCGAAAGGAAAAATTGACAACGCTAGCTATAATAATAATCTGGGAAAAAAAGATTGCAAGTGAACAGATTGTCCATGAACTCAGAACTTTCGTCTCATGAACATAGTAGAATCGTTGGTGGTGAGCAATAACAGTTAGAAGGATGAGGCAGAATGAAGGTAGGGAGCGAAAATATGGAGAGATGCTGGTAAAAGCTTGCAGATATGAGTTTCTGGCAAGTGATTCACTTGTGATGAAGTAGAGGATCAAATCACATGCCCTTCAATCATCCTCTGGGTCCATCCTCTAGTTCCACAATCTAACTGATTATTATTACTAGCAAAAAGGACGTGTTTTCTTTTACAAAACAACGCTAGCCACAATGAGTCAACTTTAATCGTTTTATCCTCTCCTGAAATCGTTTATATATGACTTCAAACCACTGTCTGCAGTATGCTTTTTTCTTTTTTACACATAGATTCTACCTGGATGTCAAAGGTTGAAATTTGGACACTGAGAAGCTTTTTGCTTATCGAGCAGAGTCCAGGTCCTTCCTCCCGATGTGACCACATCTCGTGACTCCTACGCCTGGAATTACAGAGAGCTGGCGACTCTCCTCACTCGAAGTGAAAGTTTAGCTGAGGTGCGACTCAAACCATTGACCATTGGACCAATGCGTAAGAATCTTACCATTGAGCTATCCTGACACCCTAAACTAAGTTTGGCGAGCTGGGGAGGGGGTAACTTATATGCAATGTAGGGAACTGCTAACAAAAGGATTCTTTAGATTAAGAATCGCAAAGTCCCACAAAACATTTGTTCAAAATAGGTGACTTAGGTGTCATTTCCGTGCAACCTGATGTCACTTGTTTCTTGAAGTACCTGGGGTGATTGTAACCATGGTAAAAGATATTGTGATACTGAGAGTTGGCAGATAAGAATGAAGATTACGAAGATTTTACGTCGTTAATTTGATTATAATGTTGATTTTTCATTGCTCATTTTGCGCCGAAAGGCACCCTTCTAAGCTCAAGAATCCTCTCCCTCCCCCTCAATCATCTGCTTCATCACTTAGCAGTGTTTATTGTTTGGTTGACTTGTCATTTTTTACTATGGCAGTCACGTTTCGAAAGTGAATTGCGGAAGTGTCAAATAATAGCCAGGACTTCCACTAAATTTAGCTATCAAAATTAAGGGGGGGGGGGACTGGAGCCTTATAAGAACGAGATAATATAAGTGTCATCATTCGAGATCTCTTCGATTTTTGGAAGGACGCCATCTAAGCAGCTCACAACGGTCATTTTCCAGCATCTAGAATGAAGGCCTTATACATTGGAATACCAATTTTGGTGGCAGCAGCTGTTGGCACATACCGTAAGTAACTAATCGTCCTGCTATTATTAGCAAGATTACTACGCTCAACTAAAAAGGACTTTGAATGTTTCCGGTTAGGCAGTTGCAAGAGTTGCATTTCCAGGTAAATTCTGAGGGCACTTTTATCGGAAGCAAACTATTCCAACGCACGATCTATTTTTCCATTTGAAGTAGACAAGGAATCTAGCTGCTCTCTCTCACCTTCTGGAAATGAGAACTCGTGGACCGCGTGTAACTCTTAAAATAAGTAAAGGTCATAGAATCTTAATTCTGTAAGGTGTTGTCGATTTTATAACGCAACTGAAAATAGTCGCTATGCATCTTCGATTACATTGGCCATGAGCAGACCATTTTAGTTTAAGATCACGTAGACTACCATACTTGGCTTACTCGATTTAATCTCCTTGGAACAGGTCTGACCCATTGATTCCGACGATGAGATTCGTTGGATCTCGCCATGCCTTACGATCTTCTGCCAATCAAGACTACCATAAAGTTCCCTTTAAGAATAAATATGCACTTGCTGAATCAATCGCTACAAGTAGGAAGAGCAGGTTTTGTCGTCTTTGTTGAGTATTCGTCTGATCGTAACTCCTCAGTCATCAAAGCCTATTTCACACAGCATTTGGTGTGAGACGTGCACTGCTGATGGAAATGAGGATTATTTACTATTTTCAACGAGCACTTGTTTTTCATCTCACCAAAAATCTGTTACTGTGCCATCTGTGCAGTAAGCCCTGTAGCAACAGTCGGATACTGGCACCTTTGCGCACCTTTGTCTTTGACACTAAAAGACCCTCCGTTGCATGAATTATAAAACATACTCTCACTTCTTTACATGCATGATTCCGATTAGAATTCATAATTTATTAAATTCATCTTTCACAGTGCTAGTCAGATATGAGGTGATCGAGAAAACTCATCAGGGGAGAGGTAAGATGGGATACTGACGATCCAGAATCAGTTGCTGTTTTTTTCATTTCATACCTAAAGGACTGCATGATAATTTGATGAACATCTAGTTACCGGCCAAGCCAACTACGGACATTTCTCCGTTATGTTATACAAATATAGATCGCTTTGAGTTTGTATGTACAAATTGAATTTCTACGTTACTAAACCAGACTACACAATGGGGGAATAGCAGGAGAATCGAATCACATTTGTGTAGACAGTGCGTTACGTGTCGAATTCTTAGATACTCTTGACAGACTTAGATTACTGAGAATTTGAAGTAGATGGTTCGAAAAAGAAGGGGGTTAGTGGTGCAAGCTTAGCAGCTACGAGGGACATTCCATGATGGCACTGCTCACTGAACATGCTCAATTGTGCTTGTTTAAGACGATATCTCTATCTCTCTATATGAAAATTTGGCAACGCTTCACGCAAAGGAAAATATATTCCGTCCAACCTTAAGCCAAATGGCTCTCGCAAAATATTAGGTCATGAACTGGAATGGCTGATTTCGAAGAGGTCTTCTACTTTAAAATGCTGTCATTTAATGTATGGTATGATCATTCAAGCATACCGGCTTCCAATTTAGTACTGTTCGAGAAAAGAAGATAAAACGGGGTGCAATGATACTGTGATATGGGAGAAGGCTGGGGTTTGTAAAGGTAGAAGTTAGATCAGTCTTCGCTTGTCAGGACTATAACCGTTTGAAAGGAGTAAAAAAATTTGAAATGCACTGACTGCTTTGATAGTGAACAATTGAAGGAAATCCGAGTCGCTTAATTTTGGCAAATAGAATTCAAAAACAATGATAATGGAGCGGTTATCGATTGATCGGGTGAAAGGCAAATTTGGTAGCTCCCATTTGAGACAGCAGGTCACACAGAAGTCAAGGTCACTGAGGTCACAGAACGATATGCGATGTTACTGATACGTATGTTCAAATAACCAGTGACCAGTGCCAGAATTGATTTCATAACAACAAAATAGAAGCTATCACTTTTCGTCATTAGATATTGCCCTCACAGCTTTTTGTCCACCAGAACGGTGCACGCCATTTCTTTGCAGTATAACGGCAGCAAATAGAGTCGAAATAATTCTTAAGTGAGACATTTAATCATGGCAGGCTACATTAACAGCGAAATGTTTCTTCTAGGTAAACAAAGTGGGACACTTGGCAAACCTTCCAATGTGGAGTTTACACCAGAATGGCAGAGCTTCAAGGAACCCGGCCAGGAGAGGGAGACAAACATTCTTCAACCAATTGTTTGCAAAGCAAATTTTCCCGCTAGAATTGAGATCTTTAAACTAAAAGGAGACTTTGATCAGACTCCTGGAATGGGTCTTCCCAAAGGAGTTTCTATCGTCAGGAAAGTAACCGAAGCGACGATAGTTTTTGATGACTACGCCGTTGGGGACTGCTTCAACGGCACTTACGTTTGCTCTGTCACTGACAAATCTGGTCATACTATAATGAAAGTGGCACACGTTAATCTTGAGTTCTACCGACCAGATGCAGGCATGTAAATCTGATTTATCTATCCCTTCTAAGGAAATGCAGAGTGATGATTACTGTTAGAACGCTACAGCAGTGGTTGGAAAAACCATGCATGCATTATGCAAAGCTAAAGAAAATAGCAATTCCCATTATCTCATTCAGCCTGCTCGCTTGAAGAATATCAACACGACAACGGTTAAAGTTGTGCTAAATACATCTTAACTTGACCAAGACATAATCAAGAGTCTTTATTTTGCAAGTCTAAATTCATTCAATCCTAAAAGTAGGACGAAACGTTTCAAGATCATTTAGCGAATAGATTATCGTGAGTTCAGGTTGTAGGGTGCATGAGCCTGTCATTGAGAGTAATTTTGCTTGATCACATAGCTCCATTCCTCACAAAAATCTTAGTCATTTTAAAAACAGATTACTTTTGCATCCACTTTAGGTCCCAAAATGCGATTCAGAATTGAAGGCAAAGAAGCAGATCCCGTGAGCAATGAAGTAAAAGTACCTGTTGGAGCATCGGTGGATTTCCTGTGCACCTTTAGAGACAGAACCATGAAGCACCATGTACTAAGTCCCTTCATCACATTCCATTACGTAGAAAGAGATGGGAGGATAAAAACTATTGATGAGAACTCTAAAGCATCAACAAAAGTTCTTTGGGACTCATTTGTCACCAAGAAGAAGCTAGACCAAGGCTATTTGGAAGGAACAAGGGTCCTGCACATTCGCAACATCACCAAGCTATTCAGCAGGACTTACATTTGTGAGGCTACGCTTTTCAAAACGTCGTGCACGGTCTTTACTCCATTGAAAGTGACTGTCGTCTGATGAACAAGGCAAAGTACCACAGTCTTTCAAAAACTTGTCAAAGTACCACACTCTTGTGTTATTGAAAGCATTAAGATAATTTCCTAGCAGTTGTTAGCACACCATAATGCACAACTGCTGACTAGATGTAGCTTGTTTTTCGCAATAATTTTGATGGCGATGCAGAGCGTATTTCATCATCTCGTATGCTTCATTACTTGATCATTGTAGTAATTAATGCATGAGCATTCGCATCGTTGGGGGTCTCGCATTCACTCCCAGAAAACAGTAGCAATGCAGTAGAACGAGGCTTCGTGGCCGTTTCAAACTGGGAGCCTTGTTCCCCTGTCTAATTTCTGATTCCTTCAAGTTGAGATAGAAAACGATAGGGTGGCTTTAATTTGGCCTATTGATCTGGTTGTATATCGCATGATTCAACGCAGCACAGTATATTATCTCAGGGGAAATGTTCGCCGCAGTCTCCTTCTATTAGGATTGACTGAAAACAACATTAGATATTCATTTTTAAACACCAATGATAGCGGGTCTCTTTCTGGAAGTAAACTGTGTTCCATCGTAAAAAGGCACCTGCTGTCACGAAATTGATCATTATCAAGACTTTAACCACCCCCTCTGCTCTATTTTCCCGTTATTATAGCCTGCTAGCGAATTTTTTCACGAAGTATTGCCTGGAAGGAAGATCAATAGGTTGAACTGAGAAAAGGGGACTACCGCGGGCACAACATCAACAACAACAACAACACAATAGGAACAAAAACAACACAATAGCAACAAAACAAATTTAACAGCAACAGCAGACAACAGCAACAACAACAAACACAACAGTGACAACCATAACGTAACAGCAGCAGCAACAGACGACATCAACAACAATAAGGCAACAATAACAGATAACAGCAGCAACAAATAAAGCAATGAAAACAATGATGACAAGTTCAGAGAAAAGGAATATTGGCATTGTTAATTCTCATGAATTTTCATCAGTCCTAGTGGTCATTTAATTGAAGCGAAGGAAAAAATTTTTCAGAGGTAAATGTTGAATGGAAAAAAACATTCTGGAACGAAGGTGAATGGCACTATTTATTAATTCTGTTCGTGGTCTAGATGTTGAAGTGTGCGGATTCTCTGTGTTGGCACTGTGGAATCTAATTTTCTACAGTTGAAAATAACAAACACACTTTGTACGGAAGGCAATAGGAAACCATCGCACGAAGATCCATATTTCAACATTTCAGGCAAAAACTCGTAGCTTCATCTCTTCGGTTTTCGCTACCAATAGAAGCAAGTATTCACGTACATACTGAATCTATAGCTCAAAGCAGACATGTCGATAAGGAGCAATCGAACTAATGGATCATGAATTCGAATGAAAGTGCTGAATGCATGCATGAAAACAAGGAGCAGGTACATCCACTAACAAACCCTTTGCATATGGGCATTTTTCATGGCTAGGCTAAGAGCTTCTGGTTTTTTGAGCGATGCGAGATGCACCAGAAAACTGAGCCACATACCTCTCCGGTATTCCAATAACTTCATTAAGCATAACTAAAATCTACAATTCTACAGCTCTCTAGTAACAGGTAGTGTACAACTAGCTATGTGCTTTGGTACAATAATGAAGAAAACTAATAGCGAAAAACGGTTAACTAGACAGTAAAAATGAATAAAATTGTTGGAAATCTAATAAGTCTGGATCAGACCACGATATATTCCTTCTACAGAATACGTAGCAGGTGCACCTAATAGCGATGCTCACAACTTTCTTTATAATTTAATTTTGGGAGTTTTGGTCTTAATTGAAGTCCTTTCAATAATAACAATGATACTAAAAGCATAGGGCGTAACTATAACCAACTGATAATTAAAGAAAATGAATGTTGCATCAGCAAGTTCAAGACATGAAATGCAGAATGTGTGGCAAACGACAAAAATGAGTGTCTCCAAAAGTCCCGCAAAGTTTATGCACATCATGGCAGGACAATTAAAAATACCATTTTACCATTACCTTTTTATCGGTATCATTGTGAAAAAAATTACTTAATATCCTGGCACTAACGTGCATTATCATCTTCAGTGGAAGAAAGTAATACAGCTAAAGTCAGGTGGAATACTGCATTCAATCTCCCAGAACTTTCAGTAGATGGCGCAAAGAGAGCCGACATGGTTGCATATGGCATATCTTTTATAGAAAGAGAAAAAATGCTTCCTGCTTGAAAGCAACATGTGCGGTATAGGAAAGGTAGTAGATAGAGCCAATGAGAAATAAAAGTGTACAGAGACGTACGAGGCGGAATCGAACAGGTGAGCCCAGAACACTATGCCAAACACCGGTCACATTTGCATTTAAGGTGATAAAACAAAGATCTGAAGATCAAATTAAACAACAACGCCAGCTCAAGAGACGAAGGCAAGGAAGGAAAAATGAACCAAAGTGAAGCAAGATGTCTGCTGTTGAAGAGACAAAGATGGATGATAACGCAAAATGCAGAAACATTAAAACAACAGGCATCTTTGCTAGCACCATTTCAATGGAATGTCTTTTATTAGAATGATGAGTGAAGATATGAGTCAAAAAGCAATAGTGAATCCACCCCCTGTTTCGCATATTTAGACGGCTCCAGCCCAGTGGCGGTCTTACGTCTCGGGGACCTTCAAATTTATTGTTAGCCATGATTATTCTTCTCCTGGTTGCAGGGTCCTTTCTTGATTAACAATGCGCGGGTGTGGAGCAGTGGCCCCCCTTAAAACCACCACTGCTCCTCCCATTGGGTTGGGTACAAGTAGAACAAGACCGCAACTTCAAGTGGCCTAGATTTATCGTGGTGAAGTTTTTTTCGACCAATGGACACATCAAATGGAGTTCGTCTCCTACGATTCAAAGATTTCGAGCAATGCAGCACCGTCTGCATCAAGTGGGTTTTGTCACCAATTGATTGTCACTGATGTGCATCAAAAGCATCATTGGTTCAAGAGCAGAGCTTTGAGGGGCACTAAAATGCTCCTCAAAAAGCTATTTTTAGCGAAGTTTGTTCGTAAAAGCTAATTATGTTACACAGAAAGGCCTTGGTCAAGCTAATTAACAATCTTTAATTTCAAGAACTAACAATTTCCTGCAACATAGCAATTTTTCCTTTTGGTCTGCTCCTTGCAGTAGCTGATATCTATTACTCGCAAAAGAGACTGCCTTCCAGCACGTTCATCTGAAGACAACGTTGGCCACAATGCGTTGCATTCAATCATGTTTCCCTGGCCGGAAAGTATTTTTAGATGCTTTCATACCACAGTATTGAACCACCACAGTAGATAAGGTTGGGGGTGGTTGTGAGCAATGCAGGGAACACATTTGTCATGCCTGAATGCCAGCTAACAAAGGATTGTTCGTATAGACGATATTAGACTCAATTTCACCACAGTCTTTTGCTCTGATTAGGTGACTGAGGTTTGATTTCTGTGCAGTCAAAAGTCACCTAAGATATAAACGAACTTTGAGTTGCCAGATTAGAGAAACTTTTCGCCCATGTGAGAAAAAGGAAGAGGGCTACTAGAATGTCCTGCATAAGAAGTTAAGTATTAGATGTGATTTTCAGCCTAGCTGTACGTTTGCTTTTTTCAAAATACTCCTGCAGTCAGTCTGCATTAAAGAAGGTCTTGAATCATCACCTGCAAACAGTGGACCATCTCTCTGGGAAATTGGATCTGCCTTTGCATCAGCCGACACTCAGTCAGTCCCAGCATCCCTTCCCCCTTTTCACTTAGCGGCTTCATTGTTACGTTGACATTTTCTTCTGATCATCGCTGTCACGTTACGAAAGTGGACAGCGGAAGCACCTAATAATGGAAACGAGTTCCGGGCCATTATGCCATCGACATTTGTAGGGACTGGAGCCTTATAAGAACGAGATAGTATAAGTGTCATCATTCGAGATCTCTTCGATTTTTGGAAGGACGCCATCTAAGCAGCTCACAACGGTCATTTTCCAGCCTAGAATGAAGGCCTTATACATTGGAATACCAATTTTGGTGGCAGCAGCTGTTGGCACATACCGTAAGTAACTAATCGTCCTGCTATTATTAGCAAGATTACTACGCTCAACTAAAAAGGACTTTGAATGTTTCCGGTGAGGCAGTTGCAAGAGTTGCATTTCCAGGTAAATTCTTAAGCCCCTTTTTTCGGAAGCAAACTATTCCAACGCACGATCTATTTTTCAATATGATGCTTAACACAGGCCTCTGTCTTATCTGAAGTAGACTAGAAAAAGAGCTCTCAGCTTTTGGAAATGAAACTTATCGACAAACCGACTCTTAGAAATTAGGAATAGTTTATGGAATTTTACTTCTGTAAGGCATTTTCGATTTTATAACGCCACTATGTTTCTTCCACTCTACTAGCCTGGTGCTGATCATTTGAGTGTCAACTCGCGTAAACTGCATTACAATTTATAAATAATGAGCAGATACTTTTTAAACCAATTGCTGCAAGGATTGAAAGCACATTTTTGCAGCCTTTCTAGAGCAATTGTCTGATCGTAACTCATCAAAGCCTATTTCACACAGCATTTTCTGTGAGACACACACTGCTGAAGTGAATGAAATATATCTAATGTTTTTAAGCGAGATGTATTCACTATTCTTGCAAACTAGTAAGATCTATAAGAAGGAATCAAGTCGCTTGAAGCTGCTGCAACGAATCCAACCGAATATCAGCCTTCACATAGCAGAGAAGATTTGCAGTGTTATGATAAGATCAATTCTTTTATATTGCTGTCCAGTATCTATAAGCATTGGTGATAGCGCCAAAGCTAAGTTGCAATCAATGAGAGACAGAGCCCATGAAATTAGAGACAATCGTAATGACAAATCACTATTAAGGGACATCCTCAAGCAAATATGAAGAAATGAATCCCGATTGATGTTTTTACGTCGATAAATGGGATTAGCATTGAATCCGCGCAGAACATCTTCATAAAAGTTGAACATTGCAAAAATACACGTGAAAATTTGTCTCTTCTGCTATTTCCAGAAATAAGAAGTGAATCAGACCAAAAGACTTTCACATTTTAAGGAGCGTCTATAGGAATTAGCTTGCTGAGCGACTTTATTAATGAGAATCATTCATTATCTTTAAAGGGAAAATAAACGCTTGCAGTCTTTAAGTTCTTCGAGATTGCTAACAAGTTTTTACCATTTTGTACCCTTTTGCATCCTTAAGTCTTATTCTTTACTTTGCACACTTCAGACAGAGCCCTTAGTGGTAGCAGAAAGTGCAATCCTTTATAAGCATGGAATTTTATGCTATTGTTATCATTACTTGTTCATGAAATGTGCAACTACCTTTCCATCGAACCACAACATACACGCTCCCTCATCTCCAAACTTTCCACTATAGCCATTCGAACCTCCTACTACATCTTTTGCTGCAGAAAAAAAACTTGGACCAATCCTGACCTTCTTCCCTATTAGACATGCCCCCTTCTATCGATTTGATATCCGTCTTACATATACATATACATTTACATTTATTTTGTTCTTTTCCCATTGCATTAGCCTTATATTGTAAACTCTAAGCCAGACAAGCCAATTTCAAACTACATATGCATCAGAGAGGTTTGTAATTTTAGTTTGAATTGAATTTGAGTGAAAGGTTGCCATATTTCATCTTGCTTTTGAGTGTCTGAACACCGGGACCAATCCATTTCTTCCAAGAGTGAATAGAGCAGTTGGAAGTGTTCTTTCCTTTTTATATGGAAAGATGTTCTCTTAGGACGTGGGGTTTTCCGTACACTGTTATTTCCTGCAATTCGGATATCCCTACATTGCCAGGTATTTCTCAAGGTGCAAGTCAGTACCCTTTTAATCATTCCCAGGGATCAAATAACCACTGAAGCAATTTTGTTTCGAGTTTCCACATTTTGGTCACCTCTATTCGCAGATCTTTGTACGTGGCAACTCTGGACACATTACAGTCTTGGGGGCATGCTACATCAATCAGCAGACATGCTTTTGATTTAAAGTCCTTGACAACAATGATCAGCCTAATACAGCTATCGTTATTGTTATTACTGTTGCTAACGAGCACTTCTGTTTTACTTGCCGAAAATCTATCTCTGTGCCGACCGTTTCGTAAGATCCAAGGTTTGCCATAATCACGAGCCGTCGGTACAGTAAGCATTTATCAATGATGTGACGAATTCCCCGCTGTACTTGGTGGCTGTTAAAATGGAGGAAGGTTCCAACACATGTCTAACTGCATTGTCTTATACCGCGCTGGTCTTAGTTTCCGAGTCTGTGAAGACAATGTTCCTTTTATTGCGCAAACGCAAGTAAAAATTGAACAACGCAAACGCAGATGTCTTCTCATACACTACCATACTAGAAGACTTTTCACGTTCATTGCATATATTTTTTATCAACAGTTGAATACCTGTCCTTTTACGGGACATATATGACTTCGCTTTGGGCAAGTCATTGAAGTATGAAATGCTTCCTCAGAGTTGTTGCGGGACATTTCCTCCATATGTCTCCTTTACCGGAAGCATCCAGTCTTCTTCCTTTCCTGAATCCTACAACTTGCCAACTTTCAAATCTGAGATCAATAAGCTTGATCTGATCTCCCTCTCCTCTTGGCCTTTCGATTTCCTCTTTCTTCCTTCGTTGGGACTTTGTAAAGGCCACTGTGGCCTGTCCTCAACACAATTTACTAAAAAAAGGATTGGTAATTTTTGATCAAGTCGATACCTTGAAAAATATCTAATCACATCATTATTACTATTATCACTACTATTACTATTAGAATCATCCGATAATTTCGACAATGCAACCTTTCTATTAGTATTCATCATTGATTAAATTCATCTTTTTGCAGTGTTAGTCAGATATGAGGTGATCAAGAAATCTCATGAGGTGAGAGGTAAGACGTTAGACCGCTTTGCAGATTCAGTTGCCACTTTTTCACTCCATGCCTCAACAACTACTTGGATCGTCATTAGCGAATATCAAGTTGCCAAACAGCTACTGAAATTTCTTCGTTTTGCAATAACAAAAGCACGTCTTGTATTTGTGGGTAAAAGTCGAATTTCTTTGAGTTGCTAATTGTAAAAAGCTTCTTCTAGATGAACCTAATGTGGAATTTACACCAAAACGGCAAAGCTTCAAGGAACCAGGCCCAGGAGAAAAGAAGAACATGCTACAGCCAATTGTTTGCAAAGCAAATTTTCCCGCTAGAATTGAGATCTACAAAATACCGGGAAAGTTTGATGCCACGCCTGCGATTGGTCTTCCAATTGGAGTTTCTATCTTCAGGAACGTAACCGAAGCGACGATAGTTTTCGAAGACTGGGCCGTTGGGGACTGCTGCAACGGCACTTACGTTTGCTCTGTCACTGACAAATCTGGTCATACTATAACGAAATTGGCACACGTTAATCTTGAGTTCTACCGACCAGATGCAGGCATGTAAATCTGATTTATCTATCCCTTCTAAGGAAATGCAGAGTGATGATTACTGTAAGAGCTCTACAGCAGTGGTTGGGAAAACCATGCATGCATTATGCAAAGCTAAAGAAAATAGCAATTCCCATTATCTCATTCAGCCTGCTCGCTTGAAGAATATCAACACGACAACGGTTAAAGTTGTGCTAAATACATCTTAACTTGACCAAGACATAATCAAGAGTCTTTATTTTGCAAGTCTAAATTCATTCAATCCTAAAAGTATGACGAAACGTTTCAAGATCATTTAGCGAATAGATTATCGTGAGTTCAGGTTGTAGGGTGCATGAGCCTGTCATTGAGAGTAATTTTGCTTGATCACATAGCTCCATTCCTCACAAAAATCTTAGTCATTTTAAAAACAGATTACTTTTGCATCCACTTTAGGTCCCAAAATGCAATTCAGAGTTGAAGGCAAAGAAGCAGATCCCGTGAGCAATGAAGTAAAAGTACCTGTTGGAGCATCACTGAATCTCCAGTGTACTTTTAGAGACAGAAGCTTTGCGCACTCTCTACTTCAGCCCTTCGTCGCATTCCGCTCCGTAGAAAAAGATGGGAAAATTAAGATACTTTACGAGAAGCGCACTGGACCAACGAAAATTCTTTGGGGCTCCTCTGTCACGAAGAAGCTGGACAAAGGCTATTTGGAAGGAACGAGATTCCTGCACATAGAAAATATTACGAAAGCATTCAGCAAGATTTATGTTTGTGAGGCTTCGATTTTCTCCACAAAATGCACTGTCTCTACCCCACTGAAAGTTACTGTCGCCTGATTCATCAGTCACACCATGTTTTAAACCGATCTCTTGTATTATTGATAAAATCAAAATATTAATGTTAATATCATATCTTGGCAAATAGCACGCCATTTAGCGCGCCACCGCCTATGAGAAGCAAATCATCTAACAGGGCTCTTGCAATAGGTTGTTATTTCTTCCATTGCAAATTTATTCACGAAATACATTATCATCGTCTCAGACAAGAGCAAATTGCTCAAAGAAAAGTGCAAGAAGGGGATTTATATTATGTTTCATAGATAATATTGAAGTGCATAATCAATACATAACAAGCTAGAAACAATATATTGTTGTCTTTTTCAATACCTCTTGCTGCTGTGCTAATAATTGACGAAGGGAATTACAAATTTTGATATTTTTTCACTTAAGCTCTTAAGGTCAGATCATTTCATCGCCAGAGCCATCAACTTTTATTAAACAGCTTGTTCTCACTAAGAGTTGTCGCTCATTTCTTGACAGATTTATTTTCGCCATCGGATACTTTTCCTGCCACCAAACCTCCCCATTTATACGGGGAATAGAACTACATAGGTAATGCACTGAGCGTGGACCGCCAGTGGCTGGGATAGAAAATGATTGCCATTTAAATATACATTTGCTTTATGAAGATACAAATTGTGGTCAACCCATGAAATGGATAGCAGAAGGGATTATTGCCTAGCACCAGCTCCCTTGTAACTTTGAATATTCATTTCTCTTCACACTTGAGAAGGGACGGAAGGGCCTAGCTACAAATGTTGAGACAGCCTTCGCATGGAATCATTTATTAGCAACGCCATCGTTTTCTTATCCTCCATTAGGGCACTATTTAAAATTACTACTTCTGGAAAAATTCTTCAGTAGACCCAATACTTTCCTGGAATAGAGTGGAGTTCTAATTTCAAAACGAGCCTTGAAAGCAATTTATTAGAAGCCAAAGCAGCAGGAAATGGGGCCGCCGATTTCCTTTCGCGTTGCGCTCTGCTTCCTGCATTACGCCGAGCATCCATCTACTGCTGAGCAGACAGACAGAGGGAGCAGAGAAGTGGGCCCAAGCGCACTTTCAGCCTAGCACCCTCCTATCTGTAGACATGTGCTCTAACTGCTATGCCACCTGCCATTCTCTGATACCGAGGGCAAGCCACAAATTTTCTTCCATAGATTGGAGGCAAAGAGCAGCGCATTGCTTTCTTAATTTCATCTTTATTTAGCTGTACTCAGTAAATTTTATGTGGTGAAAAGCTAGAATTAAGATAGCGCTTCCTATGCAATTTTTCTTGTCAGAAGAAGTCTCCTTCTGTAGCCTTGAATTCGATGAAAGCAAAATTGCAAGTTAATAAGTGGTCATAGCTCTTTAATAGTGTTGAAGCCATTAGCTTAATGTTTAAGCCATAGCTGGAGACAGGTTACGGCCGGGTCTACTTCTTACAACCAAGAACAACTGCCTTAACGTTTTAGAGCTACATGTCGATTATGAAATGAACATTATATCTTAGTCAAATAGACAACTCAACTTCGAATTCAAATCTACCAAGTTATATCCGTCTAGATCGTTAATCTCTCCATCAGCACTCTATCAATCTTCAGTAACCCCTCTCTTTTTGTGTTATCTATTGTCGTTTCATATGTATATTGGAAACCCTAAGCCAGGCAAGCAAATTTAAAAAATAACCATGAATTGGAGAGGTTAGAGATAGCAATAATCCGCATGGCCTATTATTCATCGAGTCTTTCCCTCAAATGTGCCTTGAGGGAAATGGTTGCAGAATCGGTTACAAGCCGACAGAAATGAGTCGATATCACTTTTGGCGGTCGATATCCAGAGACACCAACGCGGAGGTTTCTGCATTGTCCCCTGACCTCATGACATCATGACCCTGACGTCATCCGCATATCCTCAACAACGACAACAACGACAACAACGGCAACAGCAACAACAAGACATTGAATTTGGAAAAACATCAGTGCAAAGTAAAATGGTGGGCGAGAATGGCAGGTTGTTATCATAAGATCAATTTGCCAGTTACAGTACCCGCGATTTTGTAAGAATTGACTGTTATGTCAGTTAGTTTTTCTCAAAGTATCAACTTCAGAGTTGAGTTCATATATCATGGTTTCATTATGTAAAGCTGATAATGAAGTGGGATGGAGATAGTTTGATCTTCAAGATGATTGCGTTGAAAATATTTGCTAGGCCCAGCCTTATCATGGCCTTCGCTGTCATGGGCGCTGCACTCGTTTCGTTGGTCCTGTTTGTGAATCGATGCAGCAATAATAGTGGTAAGTCTTTTTACATACTTTTGTATATATGACACGAGAAGTTGTTTCTTCAAACCATGAATAGTACAGTTGACTGACCACGAGTGTAAATACGAATAAAACTGAAGAAGAATCAATACTGTTTTGACTTTTGAATTATTAGAATCCTCTGGGGCAAATTATCAAGAAAACCTGACATGAAGTTGTGACAATTTTTTTCAAACTTCATTCTTTTATCAAATACTTTAAAGACTATAGATACAAATCTCAATAAAAAGGCAACTTGTGTTTGGCTGGCTTACAGCAACTACCAACAATAAGAATATAGAAAAGAAGTCAAGAAAAGAAGCAAGTCTGGGTAGAGGCTGTCACCAGTAATGGTGTAAAACAAAAGATAACCAAGAAGGTCAATGTGAAGTTTGGAAGATCTTATAGCTTGAAAAGTTAATAATAATGGTAATATCAATGATGATTGTAGTACTAATTATAATAATGATGATATTTAGCAGACATGACACGGATTGGCCTCTCACTGTTATAATTAGGATTTCTTTGAAGTATGTTTTCATTCCACAAATATGTCAATATTACATCTAGCACAATTCTAATAAATTTAGATAAGACTTAAAAAAGCATTTTTGTGGCCTTCTTTGTTCATAGCCTTATTCAAACAAAATTCTTCTCTTTTTGCTAGCGCTAGTTTCAACAAGCAAGAGCTTGGATTATTTAATCTTTCATCAGTCACAGTTACAAAAAAGACTAGAGATAGCAGCAAGTCAAATTGATTTTGGGACTCAGTTTTCAAGTAATAGGCCAGATTTGCCAACAATTTACGCCATCACACCTACATATAAAAGGTATACACAAAAGGCAGATCTGACACGGTTATCTCAGACCTTGATGCTTGTTCCAAATTTCCACTGGATTATCATAGAAGATGCTGAACAGATATCAGCCTCTGTAGCAAATTTATTGAAAGTAAAGAAAATTAAACACACGTATCTTGCCGTAAAAACACAAGAAGGACTTTTAAGGAAAAAGAATGACCCTACTTGGAAAAAGCACAGGGGAGTTGATCAAAGAAACTTAGGTTTGAAGTGGATCAGAGATAATGTTAAAGATTCCAACGGAGTTGTATACTTTGCAGATGATGACAACACATATGATATTGATCTTTTCAGTGAGGTACGTTTTTATTTAGTAGTATTTTCAGAATGCAAGCAGATTTTGTTGAAACAAAGTGATGTCAAGGGCATTTGAATGCATAGAGAGTTTTCTCACTTAAGATAATGCTAGAAATCAGAGTCCTGCTGAGAGAAGCCCTTTCATTTGATGATGTTGACATCACCATATTTAAATTGTGTTACTTGTGTAGCATCAAGAGGAAGGCAGCAACACTTTCCTATGGGCATAGGTTTCTGGGAATCTTAAAACTTAGTTTTTGACAATAGGTTTCAAAAATGCAATATGTTAAAGACTACATAAAAAATTGTATACCCAATTATCATTTAGGCCTAGAAAGTTAAGAGCATAAGTCTGAACCAAGTGCTTTCATTTTGTGTGTATTTGCAGTGTTTCATAAATGATCCCTTTAGCTGAACAAAATTTTCCATCTCCAGATGAGATTTACCAAGAAAGTATCAGTATGGCCAGTGGCTCTTGTTGGTGGACTTAGATGGGAAGGACCTGTGTGTGTTTATGGGAAGGTTATAAGCTTCTTCACAGCATGGCAGCCGCAGAGGGAGTTTCCTTTGGACATGGCTAGCTTTGCAATCAACTTGGACGTAATTGTACATAATGACAATGTGTATATAAATCCTAACTCAAAACTTGGGTACCTAGAGACGGATTTTTTAAACGCATTTGGTTTAACAAAAGAGGATATGGAGCCAAAAGGGGACAACTGTCGGAAGGTAGGAGTTCTTTCTGAAGACAAAGTAAAATTGATTCCCATACTCAAAATATCGTCTGTAAAAACCTTGCTATAGAGGTCCCTCAAGTTTGCCCTAGGCCCCCATTGGGTGCACAGAAAAGGGTGATAAGAAGCATTTTAAACCCAAATTGTCCTCACAAGAGGCATTCTCTAATCTAACCATTTTACTAAATGCCCCTCTCTGACAATAGCAAAGTTGATACCAATGAGTTTTCAAGAAATTTTTAAATGTGAAAAAAATTAGATTTTTATTCTGTTGAGAATGATTTTTGAAGTTTTATCAATCAGTTTGATACCTTTGACAATTATGTTTCTTTTCAATTTGAAGGGTTGTTGTGCAACATACTTCTAAGCGTGATGCAATAATTTTACTTTTGATAAGTGTTCCTTTCGAAAGCAATTTCTTTCTCCTAATTTAATGATGGTCTAGATATTTCACCAAGCATTGACCTTAATTGATATGTTCTTAGCTTGAGTGATGCTAAGGTTTAGTTGTTGATGAGTCCAGTGCCATGAGAAGGGGCCGTTTGCTGGGTCCTACATAGGTCAACAGAAAAATTGTGTTATTATAGGAGACAATGACAAACCGCCTTGTTGAAATATACAGCAAAGTTTTGAGACCTAAATTTGGTTTCTGCTATGCTCAAAAGCAAGTCTGTTGTAGTGAATTGTTTTGAACTGAGTGTTAGTGCTTTTTCTCTTTGAACGTTTGAAGCTTTTAATATGTTAGATAGAGATTACTACCAAGAAATACCTTTTTCTCACTTACTTGGAGCTTTCAGTTACTTGTCCAGGAATTGTGTCAAATAAAAATCATATTGTATCTTTTGCAGATTTTAGTCTGGCATACTAAAACAGTGGAGCCAAAGCTGAAACAGGAGAGACGTTTGAGAGCTTTGGGCATGGCGTCAGATCCCAGTATTGAAATATAAGCAAATTGAGTTTTAAAAATATAATGATGAAGTACCAATTTATGACGGATTCTGTTAATTTAAGCGATTTTCCTTTTGAACTCAAACATCACAAAAGTATATGCATAATTTTTCATACAAGCAACACAAATCTAAGATAAGCTCAAATCGCACATATTTCAAAGAACTTTTAAGAAAAATTGGCAGCCTGATTTGAGTAAGAAGTGCCATTTTGGTGGTACGATATGTCAACGACTGTCTCTCTTCTGATATGTACAACGCAGTTGGTAAATCCAAAGACAGAAAGTGTCGACTTATTCAATTCTTAAATTCTGGTTCCATGCAGATCCCTTTTGTTGGAATAATTTCCTAAAAGAATTCTTGTGATTCTAACTTTGAAACACATTCCTTCTTGTTCTGGAAATATAAATAGGCATTAAAATACCCTAAACCCTGAATGCCAAAACGGATTTCCTAGTTGAATAGAAGCTCGATTTTTAAGGAGTATTTCACACACATTTGAATGTATAAAGATGAAAGTCTATAAAATTTTTAGAATATCTACCCAAATGTGATTATTTTTATATATATATAACAGAAAAGGGGCAGTTGGCCTAGTCGTTAAAGCACATATTGGCTGTGCGGGCGGTCCTTTTTCGAGGCGGCTATGTGGCTTTTCCTCTTCGCCCCTTTCTGTCCTCCCAATGGTAAATGGTTACATTGCATGTACGGCTGAGGGTAATGCACGTTGAGGAATGTAGTGGCCGCCTTACCCCCTAATGTCGTTGCCAAGGATGGTTCATCTCTAACAAGGTGCTCCCCAACGCCTGTTTCAATTACTGGACTCAACTTCGCTTCATGCAAGAAAAACGTTTAGTTCTTCCAAATATGGAGGCATAGATGTATTCGATGTTGGACCAAATAGCCTTTTCTGCGACTTCAACAAGGTATTTATTACATTTCATTATCTTTAGTTGAGCTTCCTTTGGTACCACTGATCCAACCACCAATCCAGTTACATCAAATGTACTGTTCGATATCTAGAGCTATTTTATCGAACAGTCGTTAGAGTGGCTGTATTT
Organism: Pseudorhiza aurosa; assembly: GCA_964026355.1. Lineage (NCBI taxonomy): Eukaryota > Metazoa > Cnidaria > Scyphozoa > Rhizostomeae > Lychnorhizidae > Pseudorhiza > Pseudorhiza aurosa. The sequence continues at coordinate 8,985,304 of OZ032121.1, forward strand.
TAATACCAGTTTGGAGCCCTTCTTACATGTCTATCCATATTCAGTATCGTAGAACGAAAAAGTATAGATTTTTTATAGGACCCAATATCGTACTTCCTTGCATGTCCAGTTAAGATACATGCAGTCAACTCTGTCTAATTTGAACTTTTCCGGGGGATCGTAAAAATGTTCCAATTACAAAAGTTCGAATTACAGAGATTCGAATTATAGAGGTTTTTTGATGGAAGATTTTGGAGGGACCTGAAGATTTTGTTCGAATTAGCAACAGTTCGAATTAGACAGAATTGACTGTGATTTCCTTCCAGATTTTAGCTTATTAAATCTGATTAATGTTAACGAGTAAACCTCTCTAAGCTCACCTTTCATTGGCGCTGACCACTTTTAATAGAGTCGGTTCTCCCTGCTCCAATTAAATGATTCGAAAGAGAAAGTAAATTGGAGAGCTGTGTTGGCAGAAAGTATTGCTTTACGTAACCTTGAAAAATGCTAATTCAGATCTTAGAGATCCTTGAAATTGTCTGAAAGGTTTTTTTCAGTGGCTACGTTAGTTTAATCGAGAGAATAGTTTTTCTCAAGTATTAAAGTATATTGTTTGTAGCTGGCGAACATAATATCAAGAGGTTTTTGTAAGTGAAAAAATGTCTACGATAACGATTAGCTCATGTCGAAGTGGCTTCCCACTTTGCACTGGTTTGAAGACGCCTCGGTTGTAAGGCAATCTCATAAATCCTTTCGTCAGCAAGTAGCTCAATGCCATCGTGAGCTGAACTTTCTCCTAGCATGAGGAGATGCTAATTCTCTAAATCCAAGTGTAGGCGTCACGAGGTATGGTAAATTGAGAGGAAGCACAAGAACACACCTCGATCAGCAAAACTTTCGATGCCCTAAAATTTACCTTTCTATGCTAGTTGGAAAACACCGCGTAGCAGCGGGAGCCCTAGCTAGACAGCTCCTCTGCTGATACTCGAGCAGATTTCGGGAAGGCTAGGCCCTCGTGATGGCAAGCAAAAGTCACTTGCAAGTTTCGTGAAATTTTGAATACTGTTGACTTTTATTAAACTGTGTTTAGCTGTTCATCACTTCGTAATGCAATGTAGTTATTCTTGCTTTTGTTAGTTATTGTTATTGTTAATAATCATCTCTGCATGGTGTTTTTAGCTGACGTGCATTTTTAACGTGCTTAATGCACATTGGAAATTCTGTTGACCCAAGGCTTAAGTGCATTCAATGACTTGGTTTTCACTTCTAACCAACAGAAAGTCCTTCATTCTATCTATGAGAATTAAAGTGTGGAACTAGCTGGCTATCTGGAGCGCGCGTCGGAAATGCTATTTATAGAAGCTACTCTTTTTGCATTTGTTGTCCATTTGAGACGCGCAATCAACTTTCCTGGAGGCCGAAGTTAGTCCCAGGATTAGCAGGTACTCGTTTACCCACGTCATTTTTTTCAATATCAATCTACTATAATTCAGAGTTTTTCTTGATAGCTTATCAATAAGATCTGCCTGTTTAGAGACAAAAATGAGATTTCGGTATTTAACACCAATTTAAATTCACTCATGAGAGTTGACGACCTTTAATGGCAATACGACAAATTTTTACACGGCAGTTGAAAAATCTCCCAGAGACACAGCTGATTTTTCGTGGGATCCTTCCAATTCCGTACACAACCAAACTGCACGTATTCGACCTTGACATGTGAACTTTCGATTTTCCCGGTAACATTCAACCTGGCCGATCTTTGAACTTAACAGATCTTCTTGCCAGACAACGGCTTACCACAGCTGTGTGAAATTTAGCCCCAATCAGTACATCCAAGAAATGACTCTGTGACAGGGAGAAACAAAATGGGGATAAGTTTGAGCTGAAAAAGCCTTGATGCAAACCGTATTGCAAATTAAATCTATTTCGTCACGTTTAGTCGTGGCATTGGTTGACATTTCTTCTGATCAACTTAATGCGATTTCCACATTACCCATTTCATAGCTTCAAACTTGGATTGGTGCATCAGTGCTCCCCAGAAGCACCCGCTGAAATTCGCTTCTGTTTTGCTACCCTGTCGACAACGATGGCATTAGTTACGATTAATTATTATGGCTCAGTAAATCTCGGGAGCGAAGCGAGTTGCTTCGTATAGACACTTGCGCATAGATATGTTCTTCTGGCCTGTGATTCAGTCGGTAGACCGTTCATTTGGGAGCGTCACGGACTCAGCTTCAATATGATTCCCCGCCACACGCAGCTGCCCGGTGCAATGAATCTTCTGCAACCTAATGGTAGGTGTGATAAGAACTTCCACTGCCTAGTGCAAAAGAAACGGGAGTAATCCCTTACTTAAGATTGGTACCGAAAGTAGGCCTTTCTGACCGATTGGCCTTTTTACTCTCATAAAAGCTATACGAAGTGGGATTATTTGTGTAACGCATGAAGTAGATTACGTCACATCAGTATCGGGTATCTGCAAGTTTGCACTCCATTTCCAAATAGACTAAGCACTGATCATGTTTCTGTATGCTATCGGATTAAAACAGGTCTAGTTGTTAAGAGCTAGAAGTCTAGCTAGCTAATGGATCTAGCTGCGGCCTAAATTTGAAAAAGAAAAATGGACGCAAAAGTGAGCTTTTAACGATACGACATCGAAGATCCATTAACTAATGACCAATTCAATGAGAAATTTGAGAAAAATTAAAAGCTTATTCATTAATGAATACTAGAGTGATAGTCCAGTCAGCCCCTGTCTGAGATTAACGTTGTTTCCTGTACCTAATTCAGAGAGAATATCTTTGCCAATACTATGATAGTGTATCATTGGACTTCCTCAAACAGGGGCTGACTTGCACTGCAGTCATCAATTTCATAGCTGTATCTTTAAGAAAGACTCAATGCTGGCTTTCATTCATGTCTCCACAATTAGATGAGGTCGGCAAGCCAACGAGAGAGGAATATGTGTGTGATCCTATTATCTTTGCGTGCGACTAGGTCACTTGTTTAGTAGCCGCTTGTTTCATGCTCCTGCTCTCAAAGATTATCACAATCACAAGGACAGTCAGGTATTTGTCCTTTTGCTCACTTGGCCAGTTGTTTCGTTTTTGCACTTTGATTCTAGAAACGGCGTCAATTTTGGTAGACAACTCCTCTCGGACTTTGCAGAGTTGGTGTACATTTTTGGGAAATCATTCGCCATTGCATTCAAGCTTACCAAGACTTTGCGGTAGTTGCACATTGTCCACGTGTGTGGCTTGGAATGTCGAATAAAGCCGTCGTTTTTCTCAGGTTCGATGCCAACTTTATCTAGAAGCATTCCAACGTACGCATCCTCAGCTGCAAATGCGGGGAAATATGGAACCGAGGAAACGATGTGTTCGAGCACGTCTTGTGAAATCATGAATGCTGCCCCAATTATATACGGCGCAAATCTATCGTGTGGGTAATCTTCTTCGGAAACGAACAATACGCTATCCATATCTCGAATTGGCCTAGGATCATGACCAAGCGTTGTAATACCTGTCAATAAAGTAACTGCCTCAGATGTAATACCTTAATCTCATATAATCTCATACACTTATGAAACAAGGAATCACAAAAATCACACATTCTTAAGAGGACTGGAGATCTCTTTTTAGAAGCATATAAAATGAATTATTGTGCGAAGAGACGTACGTGGGAAAGCTATGGTGCTCCGACACGTCTATCACAAATTCATCCTATTGAAAACTTCATCTTTAGTTGAAAGCGAGATGTGCTGCAGCCTCGTTCACTGCTATGCTGACCCACTTGACGGATTCTTGGAAAAAGTCTAGTCTATTTTCCGGCGTAAGAAATCTTGAAATATCTTTCAATCAGATCGCAATAAATGCCGACTTCTAATCAAGAACTTTCTTGTACTTCGTTGCACCCATTCGTGATCTAGATAATTTAGCAATGGTTTGGCATTGATTAGTGCCTTTGCTATGAGCAAGGCATGAATGTTTTGCAAACTGGCCACATGAACAAATATAAAACTAGAGTGTTCGACCATACCTGTGTAGACTTTTTCTTCGGTATAAGTAGCATTTGTTCTTTCAAACAACCAATTAACGAGAATCCTTATATTCACAAATACATCATCGTTGACTTTGAGGACATACTTTGGCAAGCAACTGCAGTATGCCCAGCCCAAACCAATTAGCGTCTTGAAAACGAGATTCCTTTGAGTATCCTTGTACCTAGACGAGATCATACACGTGTACTGAGATCATAAATGTGTAGAGGTTGTTGTAGTGGTTTTGCGTGAGGACTCAGGGGGTTGTGAGTTCAAATCATAATAAAAATGTCACACGTGTCACACTAAAAATACCATTGGGAGGAAGCCAACGGGAAACCACCTCATCAAGTCGATTTTTCTGGAAAAGACTCAGAGCCCGCCATCTACTTTCTGCTACGCACGCAAAGCAGTTTTTTATCATTGCTAGAATATAGAATATAAAGCCTTCGGTGATGTTCAAGATTTAAATCAAGTACTTGTTCTTGAACATCGTCTAAAGCAAGTTTGATTATGTCTGAAGAGGTCTTCTTTGGTCTACCTGTCATTTAGAATGCCCTCAAGAAGTCGTAGTGGCAGATGCTGCATGCAAAATTTTCCACAAATAATCAAAGCAAGATTTGGATTGGGATATGAGTTTGCTTGATGGTTTTAAGCAATACCTGCGCAAATGCCTTTAAAGCAAACTTCTTCAACACGAATTCGAAATTCAATTTGCTTAGATTTTGATGACCGATGCGAGCTAGGTGGTGACACTAATTGACTTTCAAACGTAAACCAACCACCATTGCTTATTTAAGTAAAATTTAAACCTGCCCTTTTATCATTACTTGTAGCTGGAATCAATGTTTGAATGGTAAACTCATTGCCTTATTAGACTGATTGAAATCAACGGGGACTTTTCCAAACTGCATTACTGAAATCGTCGCATAAAAAGCGTGCGACAATGTCGAGCACTAATTCTCCCTCATATATAGATAGCATCGTGCTATTATCTAGTGTTGTCATTGCGTCAAGATTAGTAGCAGACGCCATTCAGCCCTTTTTTCCTGTGTAGAATTTTCACTAAGTATCATCAGGGGGACTGGTGCCCCCCTCAATTTTTCGGGCTTAGGACCCAGAGATGTCAGAATCTCTTATCAACCAGTAATCTAACGACCTATAAGCCCTTTGGCTTGCTTGAGAACAGAGGAGCTAATGGGCGCCAATATAGTATAACAGGCTAGTAAATGCGCTCTTGGTTGCTTGGAAGGGATCGAGAGTTTAATGCCTATGTTAGGCTTAAAACTGGGAAGGAAAGTTCAAGATATAAAGACATCATGTCCAGATATCGAATGGCTCCCCTGGAAGTACGTTAGGTTTAGCCAGCCTTATCACCTCTACTAGAGAGCATAAAGTGGTGCCATGGCATAGTGATTAAGCATGCGGACTCACAACACAGGGGTTGTCAGTTCGATTCCGCCATGTGTCATTTTTAAAACGCCATTGGTGAGGGAGGCAACGGGAAACCACCTCATGAATTCCACGCCCCTAGAAAAGACTCAGAGCCCCATCTCTGGTTTCTGCTACACTCAAAATCGAGTATGCAACACAGTTTACGCAGAGAGCAAAAAGTAAGAAAGTAAGTTTTTTGAAGCTATCTAGACATGCTGAATGCCACTATAATCTTTCGTGAGAAGATGTAAGCGTCAACTCAGTGTCCGGTATCCAATAAAATTAACTCTTAGGCCTGTGAATCTGTAATTATGACTTTATATACATGCTCAAAGCAACGATTTCATTTCATGTTGCCGCGATGAGTTGCCTAAAGTTGACTTAAATCACATCTAACCAGAAAACAGAGCGCAGAATTTTAAATGAAAAGGCATTTTACCTTCCAAGGATAATGTCTTGCTTAGCAGTAATTTCCTCCTGTATTTTGGTTTCCAAGAAAGGATTGTTCGTCCTTGAGATGACGAAAACCAATTTCCAAGCAGGGCCCTCGTTGTAAGACTGCAAAGTTCCATTCGGTGTGAGGTATTTTCGCAGCATGTGACGTTTGAAGATGCTGTTTGGGGATGATATTACTATCAGCAACACCAAAGGCTTCCCTGTGCACTTTGATGGTGCAAGCTCGTACATGTTTTCGGATTTACAATCAAATATGGCATCTCTCAGTTCTTTTGAATTATATCTACTTGGCGAGATTGCTTTTGAGTGGCGCATGGCGGTGGGTTCGCCTTCGTTGGACAAACTTCGTATCGCCCAGATGCAGATATACAAGGCTGACACGTAGCAAAAGCCTTTTGTGATGCGTTTTCTGGCTCGCGGATTCATTTTCTCCTCATTTTCAATTGTGCAGTCAAGCAAAGAAAGGTGTCAAGCAAGCCAGAGACCGAAGATGTGTAGTCTCCTCGCGGCAGATGTTAAGTCTGCCACGATATTTAAGCTCTTGGACATCCTCCTTATAGCAGCTCATTAACTTCGAGAACAATTTCCTGCTCTGTAAATACGTGCCGCATAACTATATTAATTATTAAAGCATCAACTTGCTAGTTTGATGAATAACGTTTTTTGATATGATGCCTGTCTTCTTCTTAATTTTCGGTGCTTCACACTGCATCCAATCCAAACTGAATTCGACCTCGTGAGTCCAACTGAAATGTTTCGGACAGAACTCGGTTAGAAAAGGAATTACAGGGCCGCAGGTGCAGGAGATCGCCTGAGCCTGACTCTTAATTCCGTTAGAAACGTTCACTAGTCATTTTATTCTTTAGCTGTTCCATAGTAAAGTCTAAACAGTGAACTGCTTAGCGGAGAACCAATTGTTCACTGCAGGGCTTCCAAAATAACTGTTTCTTTTCTACTGTTAGTGCTAAGCGACAATTCTAATAACACCGTCAAAGCAGGTTTGCTAGATCTATACAAATATTATCCCTGGCAAAACATGCCAATGACTAAATATGAGAGCAAAACTGTAAACAGCAAATCGGCTGCTGAATATTGCACATATGCTCTCTCAAAAGCTCCATTCAATATAGACAGCACAGACACACACACACACACACACACACACACACACACACACACACACACACACACACACACACACACACACACACACACACACACACACACACGCACACACACACACACACACACACACACTCTGCATTGCATACTCGAATTCGAGCGTAGCAGAAACCAGAGACAGGGCTTCGAGTTTTTTCTAGGGAAGTGGAGTTTATGAGGTGGTTTCCCATTGCCTTCCTCGCCAATGGCGTTTTACTGTGACACATGGGACACATGGAGGAATCGAACACACACAAATACACACACACACACACACGCACACACACACACACACACACACACACACACACACACACACACACACACACAAATACATTCACACAAACACACACATATCCACGTACAAAATTTTTTTAGAAATGTTGGGAGGAATTTTGAACGAGCGCTTTCACAAGTTTCTCAAATATATGAAGCACTGAATATATGAAAGTAATTCTGAAACACTGAATATATGAAAATAATTCTGGATTCATTAAAGCCTTTGATACAGTTAATTAATCACAAATATTGATGAAAAAATTAGTGAAATCAAAGGAAATGACAGAGAACTTTGTAAGTCCTCCTTAAGTTTTGCTGTTTTGGAGGAGAGCAATTTTGCTGCGTAATTTTCTAATATCTGGAACAGAACATATTTATGCGACACTCTGCCGGGATCGTGTTCAGATCCCTTTTATTTCATTGTGTACATGAATGATCACGAGGTTGCTTGGACATCTCCATAGCATGAGTCTTTACGGATGATGCACACACACGTGACTATCGCCAATAATGACACGAAGGAGTTCATGCGCCTGGCAAAAGAGCTATTCAATATCAATGCCTGGTAGGATACTGAATTTCCGGTTTTTGGAGGCCTACGTTGAATGAATAAGATAGGCGTTCCTCCTTCGCTCCAACATGCTGAGTGTAAAATAAGACGTATCCAGAAAACCAAACCTTTAAGTGCAATTATCTACGAAGGATAAACAATAAAAATGCTAATGATGATGATAATAATACTTTTTTTATACAGGTCACCAGATTTAGGTTAATAAAGCTGCTATCAGCGATTGAAGTGGGAGGTTCAGTGTAAATCACCGACAAGAAAATTAGCAGGTGGTTTATTGTCGTTGATGGCTTGCAAGACGCTCTCCTCCCCCAATCAAAATCACGCGATGTGTACCATTCTCTCTTTGAGAGTCACATACGCCACGGAAACATATTAAGATGCAACACTTCTTTCTCCGAACTGCAAGTGATAATTGAATGTCTCGTAAACAGAACCCTATGAACAACTGCACGCGTAACGTTTTAGAGCCTACTGTCTAGAGATTACTCGCGTTGTAAAGCTTCTCCGTTTCGATCGCTGTGCAAAAAGACGGCAAAAGGCCATTCCCTAATCCCGGAAGTCCTGTGGAATATGCTGCAACAACATGTTGCATATCAGCAAGATTGATTGAGCAAGGAGCCACATCGATCTCCATATTCTCATGTCAGATCATTGATTTACTACGGAAGACCTTCATTCTCTCTCAATGAGGCTCGAGATGATGTCCAAAATTATATGCAAGAATGGATATCGCCATGCCACTTCAAAACGTATCTCAAAACGCATCTTCTTATTCACTAGCCCCCTCATATACAACAACCACTAGGGGGTTGTGGAGGCGTTTTAATCTCGCGGAAGAGAATTACTGGCCTGTTGATACGGGGCACATCACCTTGTGACCTCTTCAACCATTTGGCAGTGAGCTGCCCCCAGAGAAGAAAATTCTAACTGCCATTTTATTACGTTGATTTTTCTCTTGCTTCATCGTTAGCACCGGATCAAATGCGGCGTTTAGGGCTCGTATGTGTAGACGTGGAATTGTTTTTCATTTGATGGATTATTATTTCCCATAACATAACACAAGGACTGGAGCTGGTCCCGCGAGGTCTATTATTTGCAGTTCCATTTCACTGATGCTTTTTTGAATTTTGGTCCTGAATCTCTCGATGCCTTCATATCATTCGTAGTCCACCAATTACATCAGACATTACCTTCGTTTAAAATTACCACATTTTTGAGACACCAATTTCAAGACTTCCATACTTAAATTCTTCTGATACTATAATCAATTTGTTGCTTATTCCAATGCAATCCATCTAGCTAGCATTTCCGGTTGACCGGGTCCACTCAGTGATAGATTTAGGCCTTTCCCAAAGACTGCCACTCCTCCTTTGTCTGTGCTAGGCGCTACCATTTTCTTATCGAATTGTTTCAGATCGTCCACAATGGATTTTTGCGTACTTTCTGTCTTGGATGAACAGCTTGTTGCAAACACTGTATCAAATCAAGCGACTTAGCACCTGCTGGAAAGTAACTTAGTGTGGATAACATCATCGTGAAACGCATGTAATTGGCGGCATAAATCATTGATTCATTCAACGGGCAGGTGAAGCGTTCTCGCATTAATTTCCATAATGATATTTGACGTGCAACTTTTTATATCCTCCCAGTGATTCACCATTTTCTATCATCATGTGATTCAGCTACGACCCTGGAAAACGGTTCATCTTGCATAGCAAAGTCGAACTCGAGCGTGGTAGCAACCACCGAAAGGATTGCCAGCTTTTTTAGAAGTGGAACTGATTTTTGAGGTGTGGATTTCCTTCTCTTCTCTCCCCAACAGCGCTATCTCTGCGAGCCATGGAGGATTCAAAGCCACAACCGCAGCGTTACGCGTTTGCAGACTTAAATCTCACACACAATGACACCACTAAATTATTTACAAAAGAGAAAACCGATTCCAATGTGTCAGTATATAAGCCTGGGCTTTAAAAATCACAAACAGCATGCTAAATTTTAATACAAAGTGTACCAATGAATAGTCCACAACGAACCAACTTGACTTGTAGAACACAAATTTGTTGACGTGCAACTAAATCAGCTGGGAAATATATATAGATATAAATATATATATATATATATATATATATATATATATATATATATGCATATATATTCATTTATTTATTTATATATATATATATATATATATATATATATATATATATATATATATATATATATATATATCATTAGAATATATATATATATCTATATTCATACAGCTGTAAATATCTAATTGAATTGAGGATCTGAACCATTACCTGCAATGTTTCTTGCAGGTAGATTTATCAAAATGTTTTGCTATATACAAGTATGTTGTAAAACTCTGGAATGACAGGACCATTGTCCACCATAGTTCAACTAAGGTGGCTGTATAGAAATGTATCCTTATGTCTGGCTACTAGGGAATCAATTGCAGGGTGTGTATCTAAGGGCTTGGAAAAATATTGTGATAAAAAATTTCTCAAACTAAGATGGTAGCACAGTGTTTGCAAATAATATCAATAAAGAGGAAGGGAAGGCATTGGCAGTCTGGTGATATCAAGTCCTGGGTAGGAGCAGTTCGGATGGTTCATAAAAGGGCTTGCATCAAGAAGCCCTCTGGGATTACAGCTGTTGACTGACTGACTGACTGACTGATCATTGATGAAAAATCAGCCCCATCTCAAAATCACAAAACCAGCAAAAATGTCTGCAGGTACTTAATGCCTAAGATCGCTTTGAAGCAACCACATTATTTAAGCTTTAATTGCTAACTGCCAAACAGAATCCCATGCTATTAAAGGCTCCCATTTATACACTTAATATTCCCATGATACACTGTAGGCATTCACCGAGAGAAGCTGCATGTTACTTCTGAATTCAAAATGTCAAGATAATGGCTAAACATGGATCAACCATTGAAGAACTGTGACATACTGCTTAAGCTGTTGGATTTACAGACATATCCAAATTCTTTAAGAAACAACTTCAATTCCTCAGGAATTTCCAATGAATCAATGCTGTGATAGTTGCACCATTTGTAAACAGCTGCCCTTGCCAAGTGTTTCAATGAAAACGGAGACTCTCTGTACAATGGGCATACCAAAAGTGGCATACTGTTAATACTCCCATAGAACGGCTCGTCACAATGGTCCAGCAGCTCTAGCAATCTTGTATACGTAGGTGAGAACTTCCCTGACAAAATCCAAGGGAAGAAAATGGCGTCTTCAGGTGTTTCCTCTACACTTTCTGATGGATCGTATCCCGTCTCTATTCGCACATGCATGGTTTTATTAAATCTTTTAAAGCTGATTGTGAACAAGTATTCTGGATGAGCACTCTTTCGAAGTAGGAAATACCCATCTGCTTTTGTCTGAAGTGCCTGAAATTTAAGCGCAAGGTCAGAGAAGTCAATGAAAATACCAAGTATAACAAAAGCAGAAGGGGAACTTTATGGAAGTACATTAGAGACAGTAGTTAGAGGTGCAAGCTATGAAAAGCATTTGGCCTAAGAAAGATTCAATGATAAAGATATAAAAGACTTTCCATCAACATAAAAAGCAGCCAAAAAGCTTATCCTGAATTTAACAATGTCACAATACTCATGGCAGATGTCAATACTCAGGTAAATGTCACAGAATACTCATGGCGTTAGCGAGTGATGGATTTTTAGATGGCAAAATGATTTCAGTTTTCAAGCTCAACAAAGTTTACAAGTATGAGAAGACTTCAGATAAGAAACCTAATTTTTCACACTGAATATCATTTTGTCCCATCAAAGTATAAAGCAATGTATGAGAATAGCCATTATAAGACTATATAGCACTTCCCCCGCCATGGTGGGCTGATTTACCCTAGTCAGATTGCCAATGATAGTTTCGAATTTTTCAAAGTATTTGCTGACTCTCCACTCTGGCTGTCATCCCTGTCAGCATCTTATAGTAAGAAGGCAGACGGTATTTGGTAGAAGTAAAAGAAGACAATGGTATTTATACCCAGATGCGGACCAGATGGATATCAATTACATACACCTATTATGGTCATCATATAACATTTCATACTCCTATGACAGTGAAGTGAAAATATCTTCCCTTTGCTAGGTCCTTTCTCAACTCTTCTGTGCAATACTGAATCACAGATGAGAATGCATGTGACAAACTCTGAGAAAGAGGAAAGATGGTGGTATGGTGGAAATTTTAATGAAATACCAAAAAAGGACATTAATTTAAAAACATTGAATCAATGACCCTTACCACTGCTGCTTCAAAACGGTCAATGTTCCCCCAGTACCAAGTGCAATTGATGACTTTTGAAATCAGCCTAGGAATACAGCATTTTGCTATCTCCTTTGATGACGACCTAAGTATAAGGCAGCCACTGGTGCTTTCATTGTTTCCCGAGCACCCACCTTCGTGATGGCAGACATTTCGACTCTGTCTTGGGATAACTGGTGAATCTTCGCGTCTGTGTCCATCGATGTCTATTGTTATGTTAGACTCTTCGCTTATATTGGAGGCAGATCGGTTACTTCGTCTGCTAAGTCGCCGAAATCTGTCTCTAACGGACTTCCATAAAGGTCCCCTCCTTCTTCCGTTAGAACTGCTATTTTCATCTGATTTCTCTAACCTTCTTCCTCTACTCAGACAAAATTGGCCTCTTGTTCCGTCTCTGCGTTGTTTGTTTCGATCCAAACTTTCTACTCTCGGTTCATCCCTCCCTCGTGATCTGTTAAATATTAAACGAAAACGCGACCAGATTTTTCTTCCATGTCTGTTAGTCGTGTCGTTTGAGTGAGCACACATGTAATTTCTTTGTACATCAAAATCTTCTCTTATCCTCTCAATGTGTTCGTCACTTGACATTCGCCTTTCGATGTGGCCTAGGCCCGTCAACAAACTCACCTTAGCATACACAACGGACAGTTGTTAAAGATGAAACCAGTTGCCTCGTAATCCTTGATTTCATCCATGAAATAAAGATGACGCAGCAATAACGATGTGCAAATGGTCCCAACAGCAAAGCTATAAAAATGGAGATTCTCTAACGAAACGAGCAAGACCTTTCCCTTCCGTTTTAGGTTCAAATTTAATTCAACTAAACTCAGCTGACGCCGACACGGTCTCGTTTTCAGAACGAGATAGCGAAGACAAACGCAAATTTTGAACTGTGTGTGTCAAAGTCTAAATGTAAACGTAATTTTTCTGATTTAGCGAAAAATTGAATCCCAAATCTCAATGAAGCTCATAACCTGACATTTATGCTTTTGCATACATAAGAGCACTGGATAGTGGTCAAATACTATTTGCCCTGATCTCGGTCAGAAAGGCGATTGTAAATTTGTGTGGTGAATATCGCACTTAAAGTGCCATAATCTTTTTTGATACTTCAACTATCAAAAAGGCAGATGTTGTCATATTCTTCAAAATGATTCAAACGGTGTTCCTCCAATAAAACTTGCATACGTGTATGGTTCCCGGGGTGGGACAGGACTGCGTATCCCCTGCGGAACTGATAAGGTGTGACTAAAAATAGGTAGGCAACATATAATATTCACACAACCCTTCTTTGATTCTAATTCAATACAGCGAAGACTTTGCTTCTTCATATCGACCCCTTTAAAGATTCTTTTTCCGATAGTTGTGATGGATGCTGAAGGAATCCCTGAAAAAGATTCTTCCCACTTTGTTAGCCTTCCTGTTGTCGGAGACTTCTGCTAAAAGAACTACCTTATCCGAGTAGTTAGGTCTGCTGATATGCAAGTTGGTTTACTTTACTGAACAGGACACTTCACCTCTTAAGAGGCCATCCTTTATCTCTAAAAGTCTACATTTCGGTCCTATTTGAGCACTGCGGCCATATTTGGTCTGGTGCCTTTGGCATCTGCTCGTATTTACTTGGCAAAGTGCAGAGGAGAACTGTCGACAGTCGCTTCTGTTTTGTCATTCTTAACCCGGGGCCAATGCAGAAACCTCCATGTTTGTGTCCCTGGATATCGACCGCCAAAAGTGATATCGACTCATTCTTGTCGGCTCGTAACCGATTCTGCAACCATTTTCCCTCAAAGCATATTTGAAGGAAAGACTCGATGAATGAATTGTTAATCCGATCGAAGTCTGCGGCATTTCCTTCTCTCCTTGATATATACACACGTGGAAACTGCAGAGATAACTTTTCTCTCTTATTCCTCCTGTAATTTCCAATGTATTAAGTTGTGGGTATGGAGCTAAAAGAGGGGTAATCACTTTTATGGGATCGTAGTAAGGGGGGATAACAATCAACACAATCATAATATAACTGATCTCCATCTCGCGTGCCTAGAATGCAGAGCGAGGCAGTCACTATTAGCGCCAAAGATCGCCTCGTGTAATTTGGAACGAAAAACAGTTAATCAAAACCGCCAAAATAAAATATTACCGTGGCCCTGTAAATACAATAACCGTACAAAATGCACGAGGAGAAGATAAGATTTAATAAGAAAGATTGCGACGCAAGTGATGAAGACTCAAACTTAGGCCAAGGACTTACCGAGGAAGAAGTGGCTGTCTACGATCGACAAATCCGACTTTGGGGTGTAGAATCACAAAAACGGTTGGAATTCAAATTCTTTACATCTTAATGGCGATTAAGATATTACTTTAAGGATGCCAAGTTTATATTTGGATAAACAGTCAAAAATAGCTCGAATACTCCGATCTCCTTTTAAAATTCGCTGCTTGCAATCGTCTTGATGTTGAAACGACCAATTTCCTTTTTAGGCTTCGGAGGTCAAAAATACTAATTTGTGGAATGAATTGCCTTGGCAATGAAGTTGCGAAAAATGTTATCCTTGCTGGTGTGGCGCATGTGACAATATTGGATCCTACCGTACTTAGCAAGGGTGACATGATGACACAGTTTCTGCCAAGCAGTGGCAGCCTTGGCAAAAATGTATGGGATTTGAGTGTGTTTATGCTAAGTAGTATTTCCTATCAAAAAAGGTAGAGAGATACAGCATTATCTCTGGTAGTAAAGATTTAATTTAACTTAAGGATGACATAATGTAGCAAGCATTTATGTCTAAAAACCCAAAATAAACAACTTGAACACAACAATATCTAAATCAACCGTCACGTGCCAATCTTGAATTTGAATCATGGCATAATGGGAAATCTACAGTGGAAAGAATTAGACATCAAATATTTGATGGTGCAAAATAATACTATGAATTCATTCTTTTTGATGTGTTCCAAATTAAAATCTAGGTGACTGCTAAAAGCTAAGGGACTGCTCATTATTCAAGCCTCAGGTTGGGGCCAAAGAGGAATAGGTTGGGTAAATGATTTTTCAGGCAGCCTTCAGGTTGGGTAACTAACTTTTTTTGTCTTTCAAGGGTTGGGTAGCATACTCTAATAGCTCTCTATTGGTTGGGTAACAGACAAATTTACCCAAATAAGCATTTCTCTTCAGTCCCAACCTGAGGCATGAATAATGAATGGTCCCTAACAAGGGAACAAAATGAGATGAATGGCTTTAAACTCGAAGCGTAAGGCAGACTTTTTATTGGAATATCTAGAATGTTTCTAAATTGAAAGTTTCTTAGTTTTTATCAAAAGTGAGTTCTCAGAGTTTCTTAAATGTTCCTTAAATCTTTTTTTCACAAGGATAAAACATGATTGTCCTGTATATGTAAGTCGTAATAAAAGAAAAATGATACTCTGTCATGTCAGGTGTTTCATTGTGATACAGAAAGCTATCATTTCCAAATTTAATGAGCAGGATTGCTATTGATATTTTTATGTTAACTTTTTGTAATATACCAATTATTGAAAATTTGAAGAGGTACTAAAATTTTCTTAAGTTTTTGCCAGCCCAAATAATGAGTTTCTTATAACCGGTTCCTTTTTAAATAAAATGTTTACGTGATCCACTGAAAGCAAATACCATGAAATAGTTCATAATTCAAGTGAAATTCTAGCTTAAAACATTTACACTTCAAATACCTTTCTCCTCACTTAAAAAACAAAATAAAAATATTTTTTATGCAGTCCTCTACATAGTGATACTTCTAAGTTTTTTTAAAATATCTATGATATTCAGAATTTAGTGTTTGTGTATAAGTGTGGATATATATACCCTGATACTTATCTGATCTTTTAGAGAGCTGAGGCAGTATACCAAAGATTACATGAGATGAATCCTATGGTGGATCTAGTTATAGATAAAGATGAAATTGGGGAAAAATCTGAATTATTCTATGAAAAATTTGATGTAGTTTGTATGCTTGGTTATCCCTTAGAATTACAGGTAATGAGTTCCAGTATTTCTTTGTAGGTAGTAATTGTTAAAAGTTTCTTTCATTTCAATAGGCAAATGCGAACATTTTGTTACTGTGGAGTAGTGTAAGTGTACAGGCTCAAAACTTCTGGTTGTTAGTTTGAAACGTACACAGCTCACAACAATTGTATTATCATTAAGTAATGCAAAATTATAGGCCTTCAAATCAAGAAACACAGATCCTTGTCTCGTTGTCTTGTCTCCTTGTTATGCTTAAACTGTGGGATGCTTTTGAGTTTCAAGGAAACACAATCTATATCATGGATTGAAAATTCAACTGTAATCAGTTGATGGGTGCATGCATATTTTATTATGCCAAATACCAGAGATTTTCACCCTTTTGAAGCCATTTGAAACTATTTTTTTCATTTGGAATTGCATACCTGGATTCTGGATTAAATTTACACTCATATCTTGTATTTTTCAGCTCAAAGTTGATGGAATTTGTCACAAAAAAAATATCAAATTTTTATCAGCTTGTAGTTTTGGTTATTATGGTTACATGTTTTCAGATTTGTGTACGCATCATTTTGTGGAGTAAGTTGTCTTTGGGTTTTCTCCTTCTTTCCAAAATGTAATCAAAATCTGTTATCTTGCAAAACAGGTGTCATGCTGTTTAACAGGGTACATGAAAGTCATTTCCTTAGTCCATCGTTAATTGTTTTCAATATAAATACAAACTTTTTGGGAATTTTATCCACCAAACATTAGAGTAGACTGCAAGAAATAGAAGATACTGCAAATATTTATGGTTCTATTTTTGTCAAACAAAAATAACAAATATTATCAATTCTTGTTGAATGTTTTTCTTTAATGGGTTGCAGTGCTATTTTCATTTTCCTTGAGCTGAAATTCGCGCAAGCTTCCTTTGATTTTCTAACTTATAAGTAGTCTTTTCTGTTTTTTTCTTTTCATAAGGGAAAAAGTCAAAATTGTTTCAGCGAAAAAGTCAGGCAAACCTCCAGCCAAGCAACAAAAATTAGATGCAAAAGATATTGAAGATACACGGGAAATGGTTGAGAAGGTTTGTCGTCACATAGTACATTAATAGTATAGTCTATTCTGTTTAATGTGTGCAATCGCACATGCACGCATCCACACCCATGAAGCATTTTTTGAGTGTGATAAACAGCACGCATGACATTTAAGGTGTTTCAAAAAATTATGATTGAAAATATTTGTTAAGATGTATTGCCTCTGTAAAAATTCCCAATCATTTCAGGTAAAGATTTTCCAATTTTAAGGTGAAGAATATCCTAATTTACGTTTTTTTGCAGAAATAATCATATCTATTAGTGGCTCAAACTGAACAGTTGAAAGAGCATTTAGCACTCTCCAGCTTCTGCTTTCTGACAGGTGGCTTCGTGTGGCACATAACAACATGGAAATGCTTTAAGCATATGCATTAATGACCAAAATTGTTCTGTTAAGGAAAGGCAAGAAATTTTTCAGTGCAGTGTTGATATCAATTTGCAAAAGCGTCGCAAAACTAGGATTTTGATATTTTGATTCAGGCAGAGCCCCTTGCAAAGAGAAGCAAAACAACTTTTGAAGCTATAAAAGAAAGCAATGTTGGCAACTGGTTAAGTGATGAGAATGGCAAAATTTCAGAATGATATCAGAATGATGAGGAAATTATATCAGAGCTTAAGCGTAGTGACAGTGAGATCTGATGAGCTATTTTTGTGTTGATGATATTTTTGTGACTAATATAAAAAATCACAGTTTTCTCCTTAGTCGGTCTACACATGGTACAAATGCTGTTGGCTTGTAATAAATTAATTTAAATGTGGGTTAAGAGCTGAGAATAATGTTGATTGTGAATCACAGGGATCATGTCATTCATGTGTGTGATTTGCAGCACACATGCCATTTTGCTCATGAAATAGACTGATAGTAGCTGAAACAGACTTTTCTACCGATGTTTGCTCATCATCATTTTTAAGCTACCCTTTTTATTCTGCAGACCGTCCAGTTCAAAACTCTAAAGAATGCACTTTCAACCAAAGCACTACATGGCATGTCATTAAGGCAATTAAAAAGCATCTCAAAGGCATACTTTGTGATGCAAGGTAACGTCATATTGTCACATTTTATGCTTATATCTTTGAGAATCTAACGAGACTGAAACAAGGGTACTCTACTATTTTTGACAGCGTAACATTTCCCGTATATTCCTCATTGTACAATGTTGCGGACTGAAAATCCATGCTCCAGTTCCATAGCGTTTAGCTGTCTGCATTGAAAAATGCAAAGAACCACATGTTAGTTGAAAATGTAGTTTCAGGCATACACCACTGGTATGTAAGAACCAAAGCGTATCAAATTTTGGCAGAAATTATCATTGTATTCCTAAGGTACCAACCAGTATCTATATTGGTGCATTGTTGAACTAAGGCATCAGGTTTTGAAAGATAGCTTTGGCAAAATTTCTGCATTCTCTGTCAAGTTACAATGGCATCTTGTCAAGAATTTTCCCTGATTTCAAACCGATTACCCACGATTTGGCTATTTTCTGTTGTATTTGATTTTTCAGTGCTGCTAGAATTCAGCAATGTAAAAGGCAGATTCCCAAATATTGAGAACAAGTCCCAAGACTGGAAAGACCTCATGGAGATGAGAGATTCACTTTTTGAAAAGATGCAAGTCGATAATGATATGCTTCAAGACGAATTCGTTGGGTAATTTTAAATACCTTTTTTGTAAATCCGTTTTCAGCTGTGAAAACCAACTCCAAGGGAAGCTGCAGCTATAATTTTTGACGCTTCACATCCCACCATTCTCCTTTTTTATGTATATTCATTTATATGTAAATCCCTTTTTTCATCGTTTCACAGACACTGCTTTGGCGAGATAACACCAGTTTGTTGCATTGTCGGGGGTATTCTGGCGCAAGAGATTATCAAGGTAGTGCTTCATACCTCACAAATGTTACTGCTATGAAGACATGCTGCTTGCATTCGTTTACCGTCAATCATAAGTTCCTTGTTACCCTGTGAGCCTCTGGCAACTTGCATCCCTTTTCAACTCATGCACGTACTATTCTGGGGGATGTCTCTGACGTCCAGCCAACCAACCAAGTATTTGCAAACTGACACTAGGATTGGCACTTATTTCTACATTGCTACATACCTTGCTCTTATTGATTACGATGGAAAAACAATCTCTAATGACTACAGGGAACTTAATCCCGTGCCATGCTCTCGAATGCATTAAATGAAAATGAAAATGCAAATTTTTTAAAGCTGCTGAGGCAGAATTCCATTGAAATTTGCGATGAGAATCTTCGCATCAAGATGAGCAATGGCGATCTTTAGTCGAATGACATTTTGGCTTCAGATCCATTCTATGCAATGGGGCATAACTCTGGAATGATTCGCCATTATAGATAAGAAACTCTACCTCGAAGTTTTCATTCAAAGTATTATGCGACTGGAAACGGAACTCTTTACGGACCATCGTTTTTCTATTCATTCATCAGAATTATCAGCCATTGACTTTGAATTTACAATTCTTATAAGCGGAGATGGGTTCGTCTCATTAGTTCATCTATTTCCAAGTCTCCCCCTTGAGAGTCCTTCTGACTTTATAATGTAAATTTGACATTGTTTCGTATTGATTGCTTTATTGTAGTAGAAGTTGAATTTAGCTAAATTCAAATTGATATATCATATACGTTGAACATAGCTCCTACGCATATGCACGGGCTACGCATCCCCTTATGCATTTCCTGTGCTCTCAGTCTTTCTAGCTAGAATTATAAGATTGAGTTGCAAGCTTTGCTAAACGCTTCTTCCTGTGCAAGGAAACGGCATGCATGCTAACACGACGCCGCTGAAGGGTGTTCTGTGTTTTGTCACCCGTTGAAGATTGTGATTAATCCGAGTCCCTGGAGCACCTGTTTAGTTGTTCTATTTGCTTAAGTCAGGGATCTCAAACTCAATTTGCCTGGGGGCCACTGGAGGCAGAGTCTGGGTGAGGCTAGGCCGCATCATGTTTTCCGCAAGAAAGGCTCTGATTAAAAACATCCCAATGCTCTCAAATATCTTCATTTTTATTGTATGACCTTGGTCAAAAATCATCATCCAGTGGGTCGTGAGTTGAGACCCCCGCGAGTTTGAGACCCCTTGTTTAAGTGGTTTCTCGTTTCATGGTCACCATCAGATAAATAACTTCTCTCTTGAAGTGTGCAACTTTCAATGAATCACCATGTTTCTGCTCATCACCCAAACATCCTTCATTTCCCACACTATACGTTGCATGCGATTCTTCAACTTAGAGAACTGAGAAGCCATGATTAATGAGCAGCATCCGGACCCTGCCTCTCAATTTTCAATTCTGTAAGTCTTTACACACATTCACAATGGGATGGCGATTCTTACCGCTTTGAGTGAAGTTGTGCATAAGGTACTTAGCCATACATACATTTTTTATGCTTCTTAGTCACCTTTGTCTTAAATCTTACTTTTCAGGCCGTTTCTGGCAAAGATACTCCGCACAATAACTTCTTTTTCTATGACGGAATGGAGAGCAGTGGACTTGTTGATAACATCGGAATCGAGTGATGATTTTTGGTTTATTTCTCTTAACCCATTTTTCAATCTCATTCTGAAATGACTGTTTCTTTTTCTATTCCTTGTTCGTCGTTAAGAACTAATCCCGATTGATGTTCCCTATTTCAATGAGCTTTAAACCCAATTTTGACGGACGATGTTGAATGATTGCATATA
This sequence comes from Pseudorhiza aurosa, assembly GCA_964026355.1. Lineage (NCBI taxonomy): Eukaryota > Metazoa > Cnidaria > Scyphozoa > Rhizostomeae > Lychnorhizidae > Pseudorhiza > Pseudorhiza aurosa. Next base: position 9,006,293 of record OZ032121.1, read on the forward strand.
ACTTTCAAAATCACCAACCAATCAGTTATCAAAAGACTTACCAGGAACCATGCAGGCATGCCGTATCGGTGCTGTAAGATTACCAATTATTCTATGGGAAGAAATGAAGGTTTTTTCATCGATTTATACAGAGACCCAACAATTATAGCTTGCAAAAGCTGACTTCAGAATGAGGATGAAATTCTTTTACTAAAACTGCCAACTGCGTTGCCCCAGTCTCTTACCGAAATGCTATGAGGCTACCTTCACGTGGAGGCTATCATTTGACATGCGAATCCCACACCAAAAACTATTGAACGCTAGGGTGGAGATCAAACCGATTTGAACCAACGGACATTGAAGATCTGAAGTTTTTGCAAAATTGTTGAAATGCAGCTGGTGACCTGATAAGCTACCGTTAAGAGTTGTCAGGGGTAGCTCAGTGGCAATGTCCTTACCCATTGTTCCTATGGTCAGTGGTTCAAATCCACCTTCAACTAGAGTTTCACCTAGAGCGGGGTAGGAATCACTGGATGTGGTCAAGTTGAGAGGAAGGATCTGAGAGCTCTACGATTAGCAAAGAGCTTCTCGTCGCCCACAAGGACACACACGCCTGCACTGTCAAATGAGCTAGTCTAGTAAAACTAAACTTCTTTCTAAACGCTCAAAAGCTCAACCATTGTCCGTTTATTTATATTTCATTCATCTTTTGGTTTTGAAACAGCGCTTATAAACAGACACCAATCAAACTCAACTTCAATTCAACTTAACTAACACGAATTTCTCTGTAATAAGCTTTGCCGTGAAATTGCACATGTCTGTGTTTGTTGAGCACAGAGTTGAGTCACTTCTCTGCGTTTCTTGTCTCGTGCTCTTAGTATTTGTTTCAGCTGCAGGGGTTCCAGATGCTGCGTCATACGGCATTTGATTTGATGTAAGCTTTGCAAAGCTCACTGGGGAAAAACTTCTGTACTGCTTTCTAGAATGTCAGATACTTTGAGCATCTAGATCAGAGTAAACGAGGGTGGATTTTGTACAGTATACTCAGGAAACCGTCGCCTTTTGATTTCAAGTAGGTTTAGATTTCGCTGATGATGGTGACACAAAGTTAAGAAATTGTTAAAGCAAATAAGAGGAAAGAATTCTGATAATCTGGTGGTATAAATTTAAACTAAGCTGGTAATCAAGGACCGTATTTATTTGAAAAGAGATGAATTGCGAATCGCTCTAGCAGATTTAGCAGAGAAATCTAAAAAACAGCCGGAGATGAAAGACAAAAACTTTCGCTTGAGAAGGGAAGGAGGGCGATTGAAAAGAGGTTCTTTCTTATATCTTGTTTTTCACATTTTCTTTAACATTAAGCATCTTTGGTCGCACCTTCTACGATAATTTCAATTATTTCCGGATGGTAACCCATTCAGCAGTGCTGGTTTACAAAGAGCCGCTACAAGCTACAAATGCTTCTTAGATTATGCCGGGTTGAAGCAACGCCATGTCTCGCAAAAGCTTTAGCATTAGAGAAAGAGCGGTTGTTTTCAGAAAGATAATACACTACTGGCCAAAATTAAGTTGCCACCCCGTGAAAAAAAGCAAAACAATTTTATTCACTTCGGCTCTATAAAATGTTTCGAATTGAAATATTTCTGGAACAAAACAATCACTGTACCAATTAACTTGTGCCATATTTTTGCATAAATGCATGGCAGTCTATGCATTATGTCAATTAATTTGCTCTAGTTTAAGATAGATTTTTCATTGCTTGCAACGGAACAAAAATGCTGAAAAATGAAAATAAGCCTATTTTTCCTATTTTTTCTTACGTGGCTACATTATTTTGGCCAGTAGTGTATATCAAGGGGGCTATTCGGAGTTTCAAAAAACCTGAGCCCCAAAATATCTTACAGGTACCGCATTAACTCCAAGAATGCTTGGAAGTTCTTCATAAATCCTTTCCTTCCATTTTTTTCTCCAGTTGTTTCTATAAATATTTTTTGCACCTCCTTGCAATGCATGGCTGTAAGTTGCTTTTATATCCTGCGTCTTGAAATGTCGCTTTTGCAAAGGTCTTTCTTGCATCATACTCATACGTAGATTGTAGTATTCATAGTGGGCTTTTTTAAGCCACTATGGCCTTTTCCCAACATAACTCACTAAAAAAGGCATACTCGATTCGGAGCATAGCAGAAACCAGAGGCAGAGCTCAGAATTCTTTTCAAAACTTTGGAACTTAATCTATTCATAAAATGACTGGTGTAAAAGTATGGCTCTAGTTAAAGTCGCTTTGAATATTTGCATTTGATAATAACTGGTGTAACGGAAGGCCTAGAATCTCCCACGAGAGAGGTTCTGCTGCTTTTTTACATGGCCACTCATGAACATTGCAAAGACTGTCAATGGTATCCGTTTGATAGATACTGCTTTTTCCTGTTCTTTGGGGATGCATTCTGCCTACCAGGTACAAAGAGGCCTCTTCTTGCACATTCTTTATACCCACTTTCGAATATGGATTTTGCCTTTTGCTTTCCATAGCCACACGGATATTATTGAGCTTTGTTTACTCTCGTGACGCATTCTTCATCGAATGTCTAGCTATGAGTTTTGAATGAATGAAAGAGAATCTCAGTAAGTGACTCGCAGTGTTTGAGCAAGGAAGTCATACGGACAAATCAGACGAAGTCTTTGCCAAAAAATGCTTCGTCGATAAACTTTGTGATGCTTTTGTAATGAACGATCTGCGTGAATTTTGACGCACAAATCATTGTCGTGTTTTGACAGCCATTGAAATATGGGCACCTTTCAAGTGGTACATCACACTAATTTGATTGCCTTCTTATATGTGTGGCTTTGCTGTAATCCCATATTTTGGCTAATTTTCACGAAATCCTTTTCAATCAAGTTTATATTAAAACTGATGATGCTTTTTAATCGTTACACATGTGATCTTATGACATTGCAAAGTTTACATGAGTGGAGAATGGTATCTGATGCGACAAATCAACTGTGGGGTATGCAGTAATCTCGATCATTCCTGAAAAGTCAAGACGAGAACAAAGCGAACAGCGAAATCACAACGACTGAAGATCTAATAAAGGTACATGACTTCTTTCTTCGATTTATTCCCGGAAATCATGTGTACTCTTGCAGAATTCAAATGACTGAGTTGCGTTATTTTGCTTCCTTGCACTCTTGGGGAATATTGAATATACAAAGTTGACATACAGATGCGGTTCGGGTGTCTTCACGCCTGGACATAGCTTCACTCAAAAGTCACATTTTTCAGAGTTACCAATGGTAGGGCTTTTCATCAAGCAGATGAATTCTGATACCAATGGCTGTATGCCGGTATCGTTTGGGTTAGTCGTACACGATACAAACCTCGCTTATAAAAACCCTTTGCCAGCTAGTTATGCAATAGGGCAGTCAGGAATGGTCTTGCTTCAATTATAAACACTACTTCGACATATTCGCAGTCAGAATCAAGAATTTTCCGGCATTCAACAAGTGCATTTATTGCAGCAATGTAGATTGCATGCATGTATGCGTAGGCGGTTGATTTTCTGCAAGTATTTGAAGTAGTTCAAACTGCAGGAATGAAATCAGAAGTGAATGACGATACACTGTGCCATTCTTCTCCTTCCGTCCTACTGGAACAGGACTTGATTTCCCTTTATTGCCCCGCTGAAGCTATAGATTGCATACAGTTACTAAGCATTAAAGATGAAACAACCCGATCGAAGTTGACGTTTTTAGCAGTAACCGAAGGAAAGGGGATTCGATCCCCTCCTCATTTGCATTAGAACGAGAATCCTTTGCAGAGGTTGACCCCAAGCCTTCTGTCTGCTTCCCGACGATTAATTGCATGGTGCAGTTTAACCTTACTGTGCTGCTTATACATTGTATAGGTGGGGATTGGTATCGAACCCGGAATCTTGACATTTCCAGGCGAGATGCGCGTATCGAAGTGTATAATTACGGTTTCAAGCAAGCTATCGTGCATGCCATGTTTTGCCATCTTTCAAATCTTCGATCAATAAACTTGATCTGATCTCTCTCTCCTTTTAGCCTTTCGCTTTCTTCCTTCTTCCTCTGTTGGAGCTTGTTTAGGCCACTGTGGCCTTTCCTCAATATAACCCACTAAAAAACTGACCGAAGCAAGATATAAATAACGTTGAATTAACCTGGATAAGGGATTGATGTTTTCTTTACTCGCCATATCATGGGGATACACATCGATCAAAAAGGTCCGTTAATTCTTTAAAGTTGATAAGTGATTCTCGATAGGGATTGCCTCTACCCACCTCTTGTCGTCTGGTGGGCCGGGTCGGGGTTACAGTGACGGGGTTACAGTTACGGGGTTACAGTGACGGGTGAGCTGACGTGTCACATTTTGAGTCCAGAATAAATTTGCTCGGGTAGGTCGAACATAGAAATCTTGTTTTGTTAACGCTGCCAATAATACTTAGACCCTGTCCAATTATTGGCTCAGATGTCGAAGTGTCTTTGGCACCTAGACAAAGATTTGACTGTGAAGCGAAAAGAGAGGGTTGAACAAGTTTAGAATGATTGCAGTGGTCTCGCGAAGGGCCGTCCCAGTGTTCCTTTTCATTGCTGTCTTAAAGAATTCAACAATTTTTGCAAATTTGATCTAGTGGAGGGAGGAGTCTCGGATCAGTGAGTTAACCTTGTCGATTAAAGATTGTAATAATCCTCTATAGCTCTGTAAACTTACGAGAAAATATTTAAATTTGCTAGTTCGGTAGCTTCATCGAGGTGCACGGGATGCTCTGTAACTAATCAAGTGAGGCTTGCCTTCCAACTTTCCTTCGAAATCCGTTCTATCCTATGTTGTTTTTCTTGTCAGCAGTGTTTAGTATTTGACAAAGTTTTGGTCCAATTCACCAAACAGAACTTGTGCACTTGCACCATTCAAAGCTCAAACAAAAACTTACATGAAAAACGCTACAATTTGCACTCAGGGAAGCTTGAATTTTTGGCCTTAAAATGGGCAATATATGATGAGTTCCGAGATTTGCTGTACTACGCATCCTCATTCACTACTTATACGGACAATAATCCGCTCACGTACGTCGTGACATCGGCTAAGTTAAAAGCAACTGGACAGTTCGTAAAGAGTACTCTTCCACTAAGCAAGTTATTTTATCATTTTGTTTCCTCTCTTCGGCTTTACGAAGAACCTAGGTCTAACATTAACGAGCTTTTTTAAATTGCTTCCTCGAGTGCTCATAGCTCTTATCTGTACCTTTCACTATCCCTTGATTTTCATGGTTTACTCATTGTTTATTTGATGCAATTTTTAGCCTTCGCGTTTACTCACAGAAGGGTACTTCAAAGTTATTCCATCCACTGATTCACAATGTCGAATGTTCAAAAAATATCACGGTTAAGCGATTGATGGGTGACTTGGGTCAAGGCAACTTAAAACTGATTTCCATACTCGATTTCGAGCGTAGCAGAAACCAGAGACAGGGCTCCTGGTTTTTTCTAGGGAAGTGGATCACTTGGCTGAAGCAGAGTCATCCGTTCTTTGCGCTACTATAGCCCTCGAAACCAAGCGACAGCACCGCAAAGAACGGATGACTCTTCCTCAGCCAAGTGGCTCATACCCTTGTCCAAAATGTAACAAAGTGTGCTCTTTCAGAATCGGCTTACAATCCCATCCCTAGCTCACTCAAGGAAGGACCACGTTGTCGTCAGCCATGACGAACAGGCTTAAGCAAGGACTTTTGATTTGGTTTTCCAGTTGCCTTCCTCGCAAATGGGGGTTTTATTGTGACATATGCAGGATTCGAACCCACAACCCCAGCATTTTGAGTCCGCTCACTTAATAACCACTGCACCATAACACCTGAGACAGCTTAAGTAGTAGAAATAGCTCCTTTCTAGGGTAGGGGTAGTTGAAATTGTTGCTACTGTGCAGTGGTTGAGGAAATTGTATGTTGTTTGGAAGGTCCGTAGTTAAAGGTGTCTTCATTCAAGCTTCTCCTCGTCCTCTCTGTTCATCCACCAGCAAATAGCTGCCTTGTGGTAAAGTAAGGTGTGGCGAGGAAAGGAGCTGGCCACCCTACCTCACAATGTCGCGGTCCAAGATGGCACTTATCTAACAATGTGGTGACAATGGGGCTCCATTTAACTTCCCAGCCCATGTCAATTGCCAGCCTTCTTGCAGGAGACAGAGGGATTACGTTCTATCTACCCAGGAGACAGTCCCAATTTTTTCAAATCTCCAATTCAGTCCAGCCTCTCACAACCATAACTGCATTTTCCGTTCCTGATCCCAGCCGCAATATGCTCTGGTTTGAGAAGTTCAGCCTAAATTTGTCATGTTCCCAGGATTAAGACGGCTAGCTTCTTGCAAATTGGATTCGCATTGGAATTGGAATGCCTGAGTCAAGATTCACTTGAATCTTTAAGTTCAATTAAACGATCAAATGTTTAAATCTCATATGGAGAATCGGTCTACTAAGCAGATCTTTCCTGCCATAATAGTGTACAAGCTTATCATTCAATTTAAGATACAATGGGCACCTTCTACTCGTCTTTCTGTTGCTGGTGGATCTAGACGTTGGCTCCGTGATGATCGATGTGCAGACTGTTGGACAAATTTGAATTTACGTCTTAAGATCTTAAATAGCATTAAATGGTGGTAACGCATCGAAATGAGTAGGCGTGTTTTCGTCAAAAAACTAATTTTCCTCGATTTAGTTTTAAGTCGAATACTGGGATTTTGCTGTGAATTTAGTCTGTGGAATAATCGCATGCAAACGTTGATAGATGAGCTTGGTAGGAAGCACTCAGTTTTGCGTGGACGTCCAAAAGCCACAATTACAAACACTCCTTCCTGATTGAAGAGGGCTTTTCAGTCAGTTTGGCATCATAACGGCATGATCCACAGAGTGATATTGGATTTAGAGTATGTGATATCCAAAAACCTATTTTTTTACTATCAATATTGTTATTCCAGTTATTCCTGGAACAATTGCTTCTTTCAATTCGTATCCCTTGCTAGCAGCCATTTTCTTACATACATATGTACAGTATAGATATATATATATATACATATACGTCTCTACCTGGGTGTCAAAGGTAGACGTTTGGACACTGAGAAGCTTTTTGCTTATCAAGCAGTATCCAGGTCCTTCCTCTCGATGTGACCATACCTCGTGATTCCCACGCCTGCAATTGCCCTAAGTGATAGTTGAAATGAGGGTGGATTCGAACCACTGACCATAGGATCAATGGGCAAGAATCTTACCATTGAGCTCCCCTTACACCTAATACACCTCCTTCCGATGATAGTGACGCATTTTTTTCCTTTAACTTTTTGGCACAGATCTCTTAGCATCTTTTCCGTATCAAAATTTCTTAGAAAAGAACCATTTTTGAATGCATTCCATTCCTTCATTTCTCCAGCCTGTTAATAATTCTACCAATCACGATGACTGTCCTGCATCCCTATATCCATCAATTCTCACAGAAGTTAGCTTACGTCCAGATCTTTCAATTCTTGTTTCAAACAATTTTTTACGCGTCCTTGAATTAGCGGTGGCTTTTGGATTGTGTTGGTAAAAGTTTAAGGAAAAGCACCAAAAGTACAAACATTTGATTATAAGCTTAAAGCTTCAATTTAAAATATTTAATTTCTTAATATTGCTATTAGCACGCTTAATGTATTCTAAAAATCCTCCGTCAACTTTTTGGAAATGTTTTAAGACCCAGAATTCGTCAAAAGAAGCAGGAATTAAGGAATCACAAAAAATGATGACGATTGCACTGTGAATTGCTTATTGCATTTTTGCCGCGGAAGCAAGGACTGGGATAATCCAGAACTCGCGTCATTGTTAAAAATGTTTATTCACTTCTTGTGGCTACTTTTAATTAATTTCTTATTTTTGTCGTTCAATTAGCAGATTTTAAACTACCTGTTAAGAGAGGTTTACAGATGGAATGAAGTTCAAAAAATTATCATTGTTATATTCGTATTTGCACTTATTCCCAGTGGCGTCGTATTCCTATGCCCTACAAACAGGCTACTTTAAGTAACTTTAACAAGTTCAGTTCTAATGTTCAACTAATCCTCTCTTGTTTTTGTCTCCTATTCTTTTACGTTGTGTCCTCTGACGTCTTGTGAATCATCAGTATTCTTATGATGATAATTGCAAAATTATCATTACTGTTATCATTGTTAGTAAAGCTTAACCAAAATCTCATCCATCATTGTCCGTTCCACTTATGACATCTTTTGCTCGAGAAAACAAACCATGGTCGAAATTGCGTTAAACGCACAAAACTAAAATGCCAATTAAAAAGAAAACAGTACTTTAGTTAAAGGCCAGCTTTGGCTATTGAGAAATGCCATCCGTTAACGGACTTAGCATCTTACTTAAAAGCCCGAGGCATCAATAATAGGTTTGGTTAAGTAGCCATCTAGCCACACCCGTGGCAGTTGCAAGCAAAAGAAGCATGGTTTAGTCTGTGATCTTTAATCAGGTACGAACCTGTGATTACCAAGCATTCTTTGCCGGCCACAGCGCGTAAACAACATCCATAATCCAGTAAGTCTGAAGAAGCTGATGTTTCGTTCAGCCACGCCCAAAGTAGATTGTTTTGAAGCTGATCGAATCCCACATGACGTCTGTGAGCCAGCTAGATTTCTGGTGAGAAAACGCATTATCGTGCCGTCTTCATCAGATACGGCAAATGCGCATTGTTCAGTACGTATCTGTGGGATTAGCTTTGCAAGAAGCGCCCAGATGAATATTCAGGGCACTGAGATGTACCTCTCATCGAGTACTATCTTTTTTTCGCGTCCACAAATCAGGATTTTTACTCAAAGAATTACAGAAAGCTAGAGATCTCTCAAGCTCGAGCCACACTCTTTCCCGATTCCTTATGTCTGCTATCTGTCCGCCCTGCAAACGCCTAGGGTCACTCTACCTGTAAATGCCGTGGACCAGGACTTGCTACTCTAACGAAGTACGCGAAGATGCTTATGTCGAGTATAGAAATCATCACCTAGCGGGTCTGATTGCTCTTGATACCGATTTGGCAGTAGAGAAAGTTTATGTGTTATTTAGGGTTTAAGCTTTGTCACTCAAGTTATGCATAAAGTATTACGCGATTCGAAGAGGTCGTCAATGGTCATGGAAGATGAAGCAAATCTGACACTGGCTATTGAAATTTTCCAAAGGGAGTTTCATGCAATTCTATACCATGTGGACCACCCTAATGCAAGGTCATCTACTGCCATCAAATGCCAGCAATGTCATTGGTGGTAGTTTAATGCCATGAAATTCAGTGTTATGAAAGGCCATCAATTGCAGTGCGACGCTCTTTTCCATTCATTAAATGCAATGCAATGCCATGGAGAGCAGCTTACCAAATGAAATGCAGTGTTATGAATTGATGAATAGCCATCAAATACAACCAATGTCATGGGTGGTAGTTTGATGCCAATGAATTCAGTGTTATAAAATGACATCAAATGCAGCGCGATGCTATTCCTCATTAGATGCGATGTAATATCAAAGAGAGCAGCTATATCAAAAGAAATGCAGTGTTATGAAGTGCCATCTAAGGCAGCTTTTTGGCATTTAATGCATTCAAATGCTGCGTAGGACAGTCGAATCCCAACCAGTGCAATACAGTCTAATGTCCATTCTCATTTAATGCAATGCAGTGCTATTAGGAACTGATTGATGGAATAAATTTCCTCATTGTTTTGGGCAAAGCTAAACGAATGTCTTGGATTTATGGGAACTCGTCATCACAGGGAAACCATGGTAGAAGCTCGCTTCAAATGACCAGCCCCTAGGTCTAGTTTTTCAAATGTTTGGCATTATCTGAAGATGCACGACAATTAAGGATAAACTTCCGTTGCAATCAATTGCATTTTTCAAACATAATCCACGATAATTATCATTTCTTGAGCGCATTGACGTCACTTAGTTTGTTGGCAGACAGCTCACGTTCAGCAGGGGGCTGCTAGCGATTTACTCACGGGAACGTGGCTGATTTTCTCATCGATAGCGATCATGTTATCACGAGAGACGATGCTAGAAACCGAGATTTACTCCCAGTTGTTTCGTCACTGCTATCATTTTGCATTTTTCACTGATAACTGCTTTGACAACACCAGCAGAATAGATAACGATCTGCATGTGCCATCTACAGATTGAATCAAAGCGCGTTTATCAGGCAGTATGAGAAATCAACTGGACGGTTAGATAACTCCAACTTTGAAATTGATACCGTTGACATGAGGATACAGGCACCACTGTATTAATCTTCGTTGCTTTTCACATTCAGGTTTCATAAGTGTATGCCTTATAGAAAACTCGAAGTAGCGACTCCATTGTCTCGTGTGGGGATGAAAGCCATCTTGCAGCAGCGGTACAGCAGTCCTCTATGAGATGAAAGATCACCATCCATTCTTAGATTTTAAGATATGAATTGAAGGGAATTCACAGAGACCATAGCGATCTCTACTTGTATTCTTACGGTCTGGGAAAGCATTTGCCCTCAATCATCATGTACAATCAATCTGCTAAAAGACTTCAGACGAAGTTGTAGCATTTTCTTGGACTAGATCTAAGCCCTGCTTGTGAAAAATGCGCCATTATACGATGGTTGTGTTGTGTTGTTGTTGTGTACTGTCAAATTTTGATGATCGTCCACTGATCTGGATGTTTGGTGGAAAAGCATCGAATAGCGAAATCAGAAAGTAGTAGACTTCATAAGCTTGTTCTGGTGAAATTGTTGCTATGTGACTCTGGGTTTACTTTTGGGAAGCTTCTACAGCTGAAGAGAAGTGAGCATACAATCCATACAAGAAACCTAAAGGGCAGCTTCAGAAGGTCTGCAATGTTTAATTAACCTACAGTAATTCTCATGCGGTGGGATCTCTTTGATGAACGTCAATAACGTACAATCTCAAACAGCAAACGATCTCATCCAACTACCAAATACGAGAGAAATGAGAAGTGAGGTGCGGGAATAATTCACTGAAATTTAGAGGAAACATGCTTTGGAAAACACACCCGCGATAAAATCTGCCAAAACAGCATTTGGTTTAGAAACAGTGTAAAAATTGGACGGGGTGCACATTTAATTGCTTAATTTATAGATAGAGAAATTAGGCAGACCAATAGGCCTGTATTAGTTTATGCAGCCATTTCTTAAAGCCAATAATCAATAAAGACAGTATTATTATTACTACTATTATAAAACATCGCTACCTTTTGAATAACCTAACATCGAAGTACCTCCACGGGAAATTTGTCAACTTGTCCATTGGTTCCCTTGGAATCTTAGGACAGTCATGCGATTCGTTCATTCAGATGTGTGGAGATCTAGCCATTGACAAAGCACATACTAACTACATAGTTACTAAACTGACGGCTATAATAATTCGCACAACTTCTTACATATTTTGCATGCTCAACAAACCTAGGACTAACCCAAACCCTCTATCCTACTAACAGTTTTCTTTTACTCTTCAGCTCTTCTTATTGAAATAATTAAATTTCATTTTTTTTCACTAGAAATGCCTGTAATTAGGCCAGCCGAATACAAATTGCCTATTATTATCAACCGCGTCTGTGGCCCAGTGATAGAATGCTAGCTTTGTACGCGGTAGGTCGGTGTTCGATACCCGGTCGAGTCAAACCAAAGACTTGAAAAATGGTACATGCTATTTCCCTGCTTAGCATTCAGCAGTTCAGGAAAAAGCATGGGAGTGAAACACACAGTGCTACCAAATGGGCAGCCCCCACCTGTAACATTCACTCTGCTTCCACAGCTGTGTGACCCAAAGGCTAATGAAATGGAAATGGGAGTCACCATATTCACCAAAAATTGTGAGGGAAGGAACTTTGACTTTCACTTTTATTATTGGAGGAATTTTTATTTTTATGTTTAGTTCATATATCAAGATGAAGCTTTAAAAAATTATCATTGTTACATAAAAGTAGCTCAAGCCGATCTTCTTATCATACACAGCTTCATGGTAAATGATACCTTCCACACCTTGATGCATATCACAATGCATTCTCCCTCATCGTTTACTTAATCTCATTGCCAAAGTCAATACCGAATGGACAATGCTATCCAATACCGTTATGCCTACCGTTAACCTCGGAGAGTGCAGTCCATTTTGAGGATGAGCTTTTGATAGGATACGAAGCTTTCAAATAGAGCGCCTATTTTCCAGATAATCATAGCTTCAAAACATGTACGAATTCAACATTTATCAATCGACCGATATTAAATCCTCTCAACCGATTTTCTTTTGTAGTATGCTTAGAACCTACTCAAAAGCACATGTTCTTCCATTGATGCGAGCATGGAAAAACTGCTCCTCTCACCACCATGCACAGTGATGGTGCTAGATAATTACCATAGAGATTAGCAAACGAAGGAAATGCCCGACTTACTGTCTCTCTATAACAAGTTTAGCGCACATGTGTCTCCTCGACCAGCTTCCTAACAGATATTAGAGAAAATTAGTTACAAAGCTTTCTTATAAGAATCTGTGTGAAAATCGTGCGATTAAAGTAGTTGAGAGACACTTGATGCAGCCCAGTTTTGCTGGGGCATGGATAGATTTGTTTCGATTTCGAAAGTTCTCAAGCAATCTTAATGCATTTCCTTCTGCCTTATTCCTTGAATGAAACGACCTTTGATCTTTGAAACGATTTCTTCCGCGGACAAAGCAGTATTTGCATACCGATTGTCTCTGTCATTTTGCCAGGTGAGTTACATTTATGGTGATTTCCGCATTTCGAAGCACTCATGCTTAGCAAGTACGTACCTCCACAATGGAAAATCTTTTAAAGTGGACGATGGCTCGTGTCAGGCGTTGGTAATTTCATGTTACGGTCAGTGGTTCGAGTCCAACCTCAGCTAAATTTTCACTTAGAGTGTGAGGAGAGTCGCTACCTCTCCATGATTCCATGCCACGAGGTGTGGTCGAATTGAGAGGAAAGACCAGGACATTATTCAATAAGCAAAAAGCTGCCCACTGCCAAAATATCTAGCTTCACATGCTAGGTATTTTGGCGTAAAATTGTAACAGCGTATTTTTGTTACTATGGAAGGCGCTGAAGTGAAGGCAGATCATCACTGTGTGTAGTTTGAATTCATTGTAAAACAATACACTGAGAGAATGTTGATATTCGTTCAAAATCAGCTGTATCATCAAACAATGTACAGCTTAAGTTCTCAATAGCTTTTCATACATACAGTTTCCTGATAGACTGTAACAAAGCTATAAAGTGGGTACTGAAAAATGGAGAGGAATTATACAATGACATGAGAGCATCATTGAACTATTGTATCAATTGTTATCTTATTAGAATATTGTATAAACCAACTACTTGCGAGGAACAACAAAGATATAATACAGAATAGAAACAGCTGATATCAAAACCTATAGACGCGAAAGGGTAGCAGTGGAAATGGTCTTGTCAAACTGATTAGGCCACTAGCTTGGGTCAATGCACAGGTTGACCCATTCTGATTATTGGATCAAGACGCATATTCAAAATCCTTTTCGTAAAAAACCATGAAAACCTTTACGAAGATATCGCATTCTAGTATATCCTTACAGTTACGACTCATAGAAGCACGACATTTCACTGAATACACAGGTGAATATCCCTTTATTCATTGGCAGCGTGATTAAGTTATGTAAATCAATTATGCTAATATATGCCAATTATGTTACGATATCATAGAAAAAATGTTGTCAATGGTGCTTTAGGGCTTGACTCCATCTAGCGATTGTGGAAATGGTGTTTTCAAATTAATAAGAAAATCACTTGCTTGGGTGAATGCGCTGTTCGATCCGCCAGTACCGTGGAAGGGGGCAAACCCGATAACCCATGTTGAACAGCGTCGTGGATTCCAGGACATCGTGAATCCAAGGATGCTGAAGAGAGAAAGAGAGAGCGGGAGCCAGAGAGAGAGAGAGAGAGCCATTAGAGAGAGCCATGAGAAAGAGAGAGAGAGAGCCATTAGAGAGAGCCATTAGAGAGAGCCATTAGAGGGCCATTAGAGAGAGCCATTAGAGAGAGCCATTAGAGAGGGCCATTAGAGAGAGAGAGAGAGAGAGAGAGAGAGAGAGAGAGAGAGAGAGAGAGAGAGAGAGAGAGAGAGAGAGAGAGAGAGAGAGAGAGAGAGAGAGAGAGAGAGAGAGAGAGAGAGAGAGAGAGAGAGAGAGAGAGAGAGAGAGAGAGAGAGAGAGAGAGAGAGAGAGAGAGAGAGAGAGCGAGAGAGAGAGAGAGAGAGAGGGCCATGAGAGATTGAGAGATCTTGGCAGAATCTCCAAACGGCATTTGTAAGCGTTGAGACGTAAACATTCCGTTTGGAGCAATTAAATCGTGCAATGTACTACCAAAACCTCAAATTACGGAATTGATTTGGTTTCCTTGGAGAAGGAACACCCATAATGCAGAAATTTAACTGAAAATGCTACCCGGAATTGACAAACTCAAAACGAATGACTCGTGCCTCTTAAGCGTAGGAGGGGCAGGTTTTTAAACAAGAAAGAATATAGATGAGAGCGAAAATTCGGGGAAGTAAATGAAGTGCTTTCTTCGCTTGAAGATAGCGCTTCTCTCTTATTGATCAATGCATCTCTAACCAGACGGAGACAACTGTAAATATAAATTTTGTTGGGGGGAGCCCTCTGTATGTCCCTACGTACCTGTCATAGATTGGTACCATAAATGGCTGGATTTTTATTCAAGGATTAGGAGAATAGCACATTTATATATATCAAGATATATATATATAAATATATATATATATATATATATATATATATATATATATATATATATATATATATATATCTATATATATTTATACATATGAAAATAATTATATCTTTGTAAAAATACAGGTTTGATATGGGAGAAGATCTAGTTGCTCCAACTTCTGGAGCAAAATATGTAGTAGATGGCACACAGGTATAATGGAAGGCTTGGAGATGAAGAAGCGTCTGTGTTGCTGATCGATTGAGAAGGAATCACACATTTCAAAAAATCTATGGCAGGAATCGCTGGAGATGCCTAATGTGTCTATGCAGAGATTAACGAAGTGGACAGATTTGAATTTTTTTGAAGTTGGTTTGGAGAGAAGGAGCCCACTTTGTTAGTTTCTATTCGAATTAGAGACGATGCTCGTTTTTCAAAGCCAGCTGTGCAATAATGATGATAATGATAATACTAATAGGGATAACAACGAAGATGATAAATAGATTAAATATATATGATATTTATGATGAATATATGATGCATATATAAATGTATGATGAATATACTGTCCTTGCCCAATCAAAAGATTAACACCATCGTCGTGCTACAGTCATATACGCATGAAACTTTACACTCCCTAGCCCTAGGTTATAGGATATAACTCAGCAAGGGATTGTATTTGATGGAAAATTAGCAACGTAGACATATAATGATGATTATATGATGGTATGATAATATAATGACGGGGGTAGAATTAATGATAAAAAAGGATCCATTGATTTTCCTCTATAAGATTCCTCTGGAATAGATTTGTTGACTAATCTAATCGTTTTTCTCGTGTTCGTCTTTGAAACCATGCATCTGGTTTCAAAATGAAGGCAATTCCGTTAAATCCACAAAAAGAGAAGAGAAGTTTCCCAATCTAGCCTCACGGCCGTATGGGCAACATCTGGTCTGGTCATTTTTCGTCATTAAAAACAAAACAGGCTCATTGTTTACCTGGTCGGGATACTTTCGCTTGAAACACTCTTCCGGACAAATTTGCCATGGCAATGTTATCATTTATCAAAATTCCAATTAATAATTAACAAGCACATTTTGTATAAAGTACGACTATTTGCTTGCAAACTTAAACATTCGCCTGGAATCAGACAGTCCGAGCAGCTACGAAGGTCAATCAAGCATAAGCAGAGGGTGAGTGGAAAAATGTCAAAATTTGATCGCCTGTTTGAGACACATGAAATGCATTTTGTGGTATTTGTTGATTGAAAACAAGGTCATTTGGTATTTTACTGATTATCTAATCTTACGAATTTCAGCCAAGTAATATGAGCTGCCTTTTTATAGAGTATGCTATGATATATTTGAATAAGATAAGACTTGTGCGTGGCATGGTATGGGGGTAGACTATGGGCAGCCACACGGCAGAAGATTTCAAACGTGAGCCAGTGGGCAATAAATTGTTGTGAATAGTAATCTTCTGCTCTTTCAAATTCAATCGATTCGAGATCAATGCAACTTTGAACACGATACATTACTTTAACCTCCTTCTAAGTAAATCAATTAAAAGAAGACATTGCATAACACTGTGAAGATCTGCATAGCATGCCTTCTTCATCCCGAGCTTAACTAAAACCGGAGAGATGATTCTGAGTTGTTCTTGGGAATTTGATTTCTTAAAATAAACTGCATGGCATGCTTGAGCCCTGGCTTAGCAGAAGCCACAGACAGGGCTCTGAGTTTTTGCTAGGGAAGTGAATTCCTTTAGATACGTCTCATCGCATACTCGGTTTCTGCTTAGCATACACCAGAGACAAGCCACACAGTACATTCTAGGGAAGCGAATTTCTGAAAATAAGCTGCAAAGCATACATACATTTATTTGGTAATGCAAGCCGTGCTTAGCAGAAACCAGAAATTTATTTTCAACTATGCAGGGTTTTCCCTTTATATTTCATTGCAAGGTTTTAAAGGAAAATAACACTATCAGAGCTGAATTGTTACACTGAGATTATGCTAAGTATGCCATTAAACCATATTGCTGTTCCACATATCTGAAATCACTACTTAACATTGAATTGCTCGCTTTTACAATCGCACTGAATTACGTATATCCAATAGTCTCTAATTCAAATTTCTAATAGCGTTTATTACGACTATGAATTGGATTTTCTTCATTAAAAACCCTGAATTTAGCTCCCTTATCCAAACCTACCCTGCTACAATTTCTTATATGTGCATTGATCAGGTCATGCAAACCATTCATGGCATTCCCCTTGGTCACTGCTGACAATTGCCTAGCAAAATGCACCACACGGAGCAATACCGTCGTTCCCATCTCCCGTGTGTGTTGCCCGCCTGTCTTTTTGCTGAGACCATCAGAACGAGAGTCATTCGCTCAACTGCCTCAAAATTATTAGAATTGAATCAACAAGAATTTGTATCAAGAAGTACCAACTTATCTCTGTTTTAGAAAACTTACAAATAAATGCTAACTTTCGTTTGGTTTTGAGTGCTATACTATGATGCTTTTGAAAACTGTTGCATGTATCAATCCATACCAAGTTTCTGTTTCTCAAGAGCCAACACTTAGCTATTGTCCAGAAAGATGTTTATCATCATGATGTCAAACACTTCTCTACGATGCTGCTTAATATATTGAGATTTTGAATTCTTAACAAGAAATTCAAGAATTCACAGAATTCGCATAACTGTAGAGGCGAAGTGGTTTTAAAGATTGTCTAGATGCTTAAGGACTTGGGTTGTTTTTAAAGGACAAAATAATTAAATTGGTAGATCATGGCTTTTCATTGCTTTTAAACGATGAATAACGAAAGTAAGATAAATCCCAGTCGTTCTCGTGGGCGTCGTTGATAAAGATACAGATCAGGCAAGAGAATAGCGGAGATCCTTTTTTGATCGTGTCAGTTGAAAATGATCTATTGTTTGGTAAGCAATGCATACACAGCTTTTTTGCAAGGCGTATACGCCCTTATAGAACTTCTAGCTATAGCTAATGTTTATAGGAACATCTTGGGCTGACTGCATTGCCACACAGTCTCTCCCTTTTGTCTGGTTGCATTGAAATCCATGCAAGAGTTCTACAATATTTTACAGATCTTCTCCACCCATCCTTTCCAATGACGGTGCAGTCACACACAATGTCTTATCGTTTCTCATAGTCACGCACAGTGAAAACAGATAGGAAGCAAAGTGTATGTAGCTAAGAGATTATTCAAAAGGCAAGGAATGTGCGGTGTTTGGCAGAGCTACAAAGTTAGTGTTAGAAACAACGAGAACACTTTCCACCGTGTGTTATCAGTTATCAAAGGACTTAGATTATTTACCAAAGATTCATCCTGAGCCAAGATAAGGAAATCTGTCTTCTACACAATATAGATCGTACCCACGGCACGTGATCCACTACTTGTGCTGCTAAGAACTTCGAGCAAAACGCAGCACGCGACACGACGGACGCTTAATGCGAAAGTCTGTTACTTCCACACGAAAAACCACGCACAGATTCCCTTTAATTGCCGTAATAGCGCATGGAAGACCGGTGCAAACGATAGCACCGCGCGGCTGCCTGGCCAACGTAAGCTTCGTGCGTAGACAAGCTGGATTTACCAAGACAATCCATAACCTATTGTTTACCAAACGATCTCTTTGGTACTCTTCAAGCCAATTCACTGTAGCCCAAGTGGACGCTTTCTCATACCATAACTTCGGGAGATTTCTCACCTTTAAGGGCAAACGTGCTAACTGTGGAAATAGCTCGTGCAAAGTGGCGTTGTCGCGCTAAACAAACTTTCTCGAGCGCATTTCGGGATATTATGGTTACTGTCCATAACGATATATTTACAAGGAATTCAGTTAATACGGCGGTTTACCAAATATTAAAACAGCAGCCAAAAGCATTTAATAATACTGGGAATCAAGAGGTTTCGAGCAACATTTAAGTTTGGGTCGCTTGGAACAGGTTTCGAATAGAGGCGGCTTACTGGACAAACATCGAGCTGATATCGTGGGAAAACGCGGAGGTATATTTTCCATTTTTGTGATAACCTCAGAAGTTGTAAATGATTTTGAAAATGTAACTGATCTATTCATTTAGTCCTCCTCGTGATTCATGAAAGTTCTGAGATAAGTCTGCAGGTAATGCTGAGCGAAAATCTAATTGAGACTGGTCTAATTCATAGCCGAATGTATGATCCAACGAACTGCCTCATATTTTCGTAGAAGTCATCGTTCGAGCGAAATATTAGAACTACTCAATAAAAGAAACTATTCAAAGGTGGGAGAAATTGCAATTAGATGCAGTTAAGAGGGAAAGCACCTTTTTTCTTCTGCTAGGAGAGACAGGGTATGCAGAGCATTCAATAAATGAGACACATTATCTAAATTATCTAATGGCTTTCCCTGCCTTAAGATGCAACCGTCTGACATGTAGACTACTGCCTGAACTGGACGGAATCAAGTCATCATAGTTATAATTATCATCATCATTATCACTGTCATACATCATCATCGTCACCGTCATCATCATCACGCATCACGCATCACGCATCACGCATCACTCATCACGCATCACGCATCACGCATCACGCATCACGCATCACGCATCACGCATCAATTAAGCTTGCTAGAAAGCCTGATAGTTCAGTTCAGTGCAGCTCCTCTCTAAGTTTTTGTCATAAGGAATCAGAAGCTGAGAGTCGAACGGGCATTTCTCCTCAGACAACAGTTTGGTTTCGAAGTTTCCCTATCCCAGCCTTTCCTAAAAGAAAGATCATGCAAGGCAGATTGAACTCGAGACCAGACTCTTTATGACACCCCAGTGGTCCTAATTTCTACAGCAAGAAATAATTACACAATTAATCATTATTCATTGTCTTTTGTTGTCTGGTACTGGCCATCGCTAGTTTACCGTACATTGATCTTGACTATTCATTGATCTTGACTATTCATTGATCTTGACTATTCATTGATTTGCATATCATATAATTCACGGTCTTTGCTGTCCCGTCCTAACTTATTCTCCAGCGATGCTGCTGCTCTACCTCTTCAACATTTGCTGCTTTCAAATTCATGCCATAGTATTAATGTTTGTTAAAATGTTAAGATGGTTTGAGTAGTTATAAAGAGGGGATGCTAGCGTTGTTTTTGGAAAGCCATTTTTTATACCGGTTGTTATCAATTTTAAGTCAATTTAAGTTTATTTTTTCCCGTATATCATTTTGTCCAATCTCCTTTTCCCGCAACACAAGCATAATTATTTTTTCATTTAGAGTTTTGACTTTACTAATGTATATAAGAGTTACAAAGTTTACAAGCAGAGTAAAAACAACAAGTCACAAAGCAAACTCAAAGATGCATCAATCATATGTACCGTTTTCAAAGCTCGACGTTGACGCCGTCTTTAAGATTCTTGATAAAGAAAAAACAATAGGACAATATGGTGAAAAACTAGTTTTATATCTAGAACCAAGTCCAAACAACCAAGACTTTATATCAGATGTTATAATAAAAACAAACGCGCCAAAAAGTTTGAAAGAAAAGATATCTGCAGATTCAGAAATTGATGAATTTATTGTTTCAAAAGGAAAAATTAATGGAAAGAAAACAATAAAAACTTTATATCTCAAATCAGATAGCATTAGTTTTCAAACTGGTTTTCCTTATGTTGCTGATTTTGATATTATGGAAGATGATACAGTATTAGCAAAAAAGATGGACAAAGCACTAAAAGTAGGTCATACTTATGCTATTAGGGATGTATTTTACTTTGACACAAAATATGGCGAAAGTGGTATTGCAAGGTTGAAAGATGATGAAACCAATGAAACAGTTAGCATATATTTACCAAAATCACTCAAACAAGATATCAAGCTTACCAGAAAAGTTAACAAAAAAATTTATCATGAAAAAATAGAATATAATGGGTTTAAAACCGCAGATAATAAAGTAAAAGTATATCAATATAAATATACTTATGAAAATTAAATTAATTGTTTACAAAATGAAAATAATAAACCAATAATATTTCCAAACAATGGATTTTTTTTGCAAAAATTTGGTAAATTGTGAAATAAATAACAATAACCACTACCATATCCATATCTTGTGTAAAATCGACCATAAGCATCATGAAATGAGCTATGATCATGACAAAATGTACATCTAGAAAATAATGCTTCTAAACAACATGTTATATTACCATTACCTGGTCCAATTAAACCAATTTCGCCGTTATACGAATTTATTATATTTTTTACACTATCTTTTTTTCTTCTATATTTTAAAAGTAAATATTGATAAATTAATGCTGATTTGATAATAATAGGATTAACGTCATCATCAAGATCAGACTTTGTGGCTTCATAAAAGTAGTCTACGTATTTTTTAATTTCTCTTATTTCGTCAAGATTTGACATTTTGTTTTTCAACTATACTATTGTATATACTAATGTATATACTAATGTATATACTAATATCAAAATTTAATTTAATTTATTTTAAAAATAAAATACAAGATACTAATATACATTCGTTTTATGAAAAAATAAAGTCTAAAAATGTCTACAATTTATCACCCTTATCGAGTAAACTTGACAGCTGGACAAGCTGAATCAGTTGCAAAAGCAATGAAACATAAAACACCAATAACTCTTAGGTTGTCTTATAACAATCTTTTGAGAGGTGATGAAACAGTAAATCTTACTCAATCTCAAATTAATAAACTTGAAAAAGCAAAAAATAAAGGCGTAGGAGCTGATATTAAAATTAGCAAAGCCCAGTTAAGAAAATTTGCAACAAGTGGAGGAAGCATTATGAATTTGTTTAGAATAGTAAGTGGTGTTGCTAGAAAAATATTACCAAAAATCTTGGCCCCACTTGCAACAGGTGCAGTTTCTGGTTTAGGAGAGACCGCTATTAAAAAGGCAGTTGGTGGTTCTTATCAATTATCACCAGAACATGTTAAAATGGTAGTAGATACACCAGAAATTAGAAATCAAATCAAACAACTATTACCTGTAGCTCAACAAAAGAAACTAGTAAGTTCATATAAAAGTGGAAGTGGGTTAGTTTTAAAAACAGGACGAGGACAAAAAGGCGGTTTTCTTGGATCTTTGTTAGCAGGAATTGGAATACCATTAATTGCAAAGTTGTTTGGAGGGTGTCATGGAGAAAATCATGATGATGAAGATGATAGGTTAAGAATGTTTGAATCAATGTTGCCGCTAATTGATCATGGTGAAATAGATGTATCCCAATCAGGAAATGGTTTAATAATCAACTCACGTCCAACTAGTGGTGGCGCAGTTATACCAGCTTTGAAATATTTATTAAGTGGAAATAAAAAAAAAGGATCGGGTCTTCTTTTAGGTCCAAACAGCCCATTCAGTCAAATACCTTTGTTGGGGGCTCTATTGTAAGTAAACCAGAATTTATAAATCATCCAATATCAAACTTTGAAATAATGAATTGGGTTGACTACTTGAAAATCAAAAATTTTAAAGGAGTTATATCACGAAACGAGATTCCTGTAAAAATAAAAAATATACCAGGCCAATGTTTTATCATAAATTTGGATGACACCAATGGACCAGGAACACATTGGGTAGCCGTAAAAATAACAACAGACTTTGTTAATTATTTTGATAGTTTTGGGATGCAACCACCACAAGAGTTAGTAAACTTATGTTATACATTTAATAAGTTATATAAATATGAATCAAATCAATTTCAAGATTTAAACAGCGTTTTATGTGGATATTATTGCTTGTATTTCTTAAAAGAGTTTGACAAAAATAATTATTTAAAAGTAGTAAAAAAGTTTGAAACTAATAACTATAAGAAGAACGAAAGATTCATAAGAAACTATTTTGAATAAAAATAATATGGGATTTATAAACAATATTACTGGTGGTGGTGCATCAGGTGGTGCAGCTTCAAATTCAGTTTCATCAAAAATAGTAGATGAGCTTAAAGTTGACGTTGCTGTTGTTGAAACAAAAGTAAATAGTTTACCTTTTGATATTACTGGTGTAAAAGTGGATAAAAATTTTGATTTAAATAATTTTGTAGTCGATAATGTACCAACACCAGCAGCATCAAATCATATAGCAAATAAAGGATATGTAGAATCATGGATTAAAAAAGATGGTTCAGGAAACATAGATGCTGAAAAAAAAAAAATAACAAATTTGGCAATGACTCCATCTGCTGACCGTGATGCAGTAAGCTTTGGATTCTTAAATCTCTATTTACCAAGAACAGTTTATGGAGATATTTCAAGCAACTACCACATGCAAACCAAAAGGATATGTTCATTAGGCGAACCAACAGCATATGCCGACGCAACAACAAAAAACTATGTTGATCTAAGCATTAGGAATGCAACAAAAATAAGTGCGTTTGGCGGAATAAAGAAAGATGCAACAAACCAATATGAACTCAACGTGCCACAAGCACAAAGATTGGTAGCACCTGTTTTACTAAATGGAAGCATCATCAAAGACGCTTCAGGAAGCATGTCCGTTGACGTTGCACTAAATGGTGGAATTAACAAAGATGTGACTGGTAGGCTGCAACTTAATGTATCAGAAGCAAAAACTTTGATAGCACCTGTTTTAGCAAATGGTGGAATAGAAAGAGATGGAACAGGAAAATTAAAAATAAATGTTGCAACTGCACAAAAATTAATAGCTCCGGTTTTACCACTTGGAGGAGTTGAAAGAGATAGCTCTGGTAAAATAAAGTTAGTTGATGTAGTTGTAAAAAGTCTTATAATGATGGATGGGAATTATCATAGTTGGTCAAATGAATTTATAAAAAATTGTGCTGCTGGACATTGGTTAATGTCTGACAATACCTCAGCCAAAGTTAATACATATGGTGTTTTATCAGGAACAAATGTTGAATCTCTTCATTATCAAGGTTTTGGTGAAAGAAAAAATATTGTAAAATATTCTGACACAGAAAGACCAACTTCAGGGACAGGATTAATTAATGGCAAATACAACTATCTTACCTTTGATGGTACAAACGATAGAATGAGATGTGATATGGATTTAAATATAACAAGTGGAGATAAAACGTTATCGATAACTGTTGTTTATAGACTAACGTCTTATGGTAATAGTACTAGTCATGGGTTAAGAAATGCAATCATTGGCCATGATAATACAGGTTGGGATCATTTTATTTCTATGAATCATAGTAAAAACTTTATTGTAAGCAACGCAAAAAAAGAATCTACATCATTCAATGGTGGTGATAATATAACGATTACAACATTTCCAACAAAAGCTAACCCAACCGAGTTGAACAAGTGGATAGTTTTAACAGTTACATGGTCACCTCAATTAGGTGCAGACGGATCACAAGTATGGTGCAACGGACAAAAACTTAGAAACTTTACTGCAAAAGAAAACGTTGGTGCTACACATTTTTCTATAGGTAGTCTTAGCGCAAGCGCTGTAACAGCACCGCTAGCTGGAGATATTGCAGAATTGATTGTTTTCAAACGAGAAGACGAATTAAATAATGCATCAACAATAAAAAGAATTCAAAAACATTTGTTGGAAAAATATGGAATTAAACATGAACCAATGCTTTCAATGTAAAAAAAATAAAAGGTAAAAAATAATAATAAAAAAAAATTTTTTTTTGTAAATTTATTTTTTGCAAAATTAGTTTTTTTGTTGTTTTTTAAAATGTTAGTTTAACTGATCCAGAAATAGGATCTGATGTTATTTGTCTTTCATACAAAATTACTGCTTTCCAAACATAAGCTTTTGGTGCACCATCAAGAGTGTATGAAAACTTTAATTTATGTGCTCCATCAATCATATCATTTCTCTGATCTTTTAAGTCAAAGAACAATGCTGAATGAAGATCTTTGAACATTGCTCTATCAATAAAACTACCTTCAGAAACACCTTCGTTTATAAATCTTTGATATTCAATAAATCTTTTGTATACTCTTGTTAATTCATTTTTTGGGTTGAGTTCCACCCGAGGATAATAAACGCCATTTCCTAACTCCAACTGTGCTCTTGTCACTTGTCTTCCACCAGGAATATTATAAGTATCATAATGAAAGCTATTTTTTGTTACATCACCATCTTTTGTTGAATCAATCGCATACAACATAACAAATCTAGGTTTTTCAATACTACTTGAGATATCAAATGTACCAGTTTGCAACGTAGACACTGGTGATGTTTCAACTCTATCAGCCATATATCCCCAAGTTCTTTTTTCAGTCAATGCTGAACTAAATTTATTTAAACCAGCTGAATTTAGCTCCATCTTTGGAACCCAAAGTCTCATTTTTGTAACAACATATCTACCTTCAGCAGCTGCTGCATCTTTGTACAAAACATTTTCATCTCTTTCAAGTGTAATGTTAAGCTCCATTTTACCAGTTGGATAAACAACATCTTGTGAAGCAGCAAAGAAACTATACTTATTTAATGGTACAATAAGATTAACACCATCAACAACGTTTGTAAGTGCAGCTCGACTAGCAAATCCAGTATTTGTAGCACGGCTAGCAACACCAGTTCCACTATCAGGATAAAACAAGGTACTAGTTGCTTGAGCAAGATAAGCACTTGAATATTCTGCTTTATTTCTAATTGCAACACTTTCATTTACATTTGGTGTATCAATAACTTGGACACCTCCATACTTTACATTCAACTCTCTTATGATTGAATAAGCATCTGATGCAAAAGTGATATTATCAGCAGCAGCATAAGTTGTACCATCTGCTTTCTTGTTAACTTCTACCTCAATTTCAAGATAAGAATTATACCAATCATTGGGTGCTGTTACTTCACCAGTTGAATCTACATAAAACTTGTATGAATTTTTATTTTGTGTTGCTCCATTTGCTGGCAACTTAATTGGATTTTGAAGGTCGTATACAACCTCTTCATACCTTTCTAAAAAATCACCTTGTCTGTATTCCATTACTTTGACTTTTTAACTTTGTTCTTTTAGTTTTGTTTTGTATAGCATATATATAAATAGTGTTTAAAATAAAATATTTTAAAAAAATAATAATTAATCTTTACATACATTGTTTTTTTTTACTTTTTTTACATAAATTGAGACAACTGTTGTTTCAATGTATCAATTTCTGACGCTTGGACAGGTAAAGGTAAAGAGTCTACTTTTTTTAAACTTTCTACAATTTTAGCGCCGCTATTTGGGGTTGGCTTGTTTTCTTTGACAATACTTGGCGTAGCAGATAGTTTATTTACAACTTTGTCCGCAGCACTTTTGCCAAGAGCTTCTGCACCAGACACTGCAAACTTTTCAACACCTGCTGTAGCAGCTTTTTTAGCAACTTCTTTGGAAAACTTGGAAGTTGCAAGTGATGTAATTTTTTTACCTGTTGACTTAAATATGTCAAACAAGCCTTCACCATCTCGTTGATTTTGTTGATCAATTGGATTTTGCACAACATATTTTATTCTATTATAATTACACTTTTTTGTTCGATTCATTCGTATTTGTCTACTGATTTTATTACAACTGTCAAACTAACTGGTACTTCGTTGAAATCGATTGGTCTATTTATTGAGTCTGTCATATATATCCTTACAGAAGATATAATATTTGTATTTAATTTATTATATAATCTTCTTCTTGGTTCTATTTTAAAAGGAAATGCACGCGAAATATCTGACGTGTCAAACGAATATAAAACATCAGTTGATACCCCACCATCCAAGGAATCATTTGTCAAAGATGTTTTAATTTTTATATTATCAACAGAATTTGTAATGTTGGGCAAGCGTTGACCAAACTGGGATGTGGTTATATTAATTTTTGAAAACCCAATAATATCATTAAAGTTTCTATTAACCCCTCCAAGATCAACACTATATCCTGTTGAAAGCAGCAAATATACCCTAAATCTAGAAGTACTAAAAGTTAATTTGATACCAGGAGTTTTTCCATCTACAGTATGACCATTTGCTATCAAAGAACCTTTTATATAACTATTTAAATCATCATAATCATAAATTCCATCTGGAAAAGTAATTACAGTGTTAGTTTTTCCTGAGTCATGAGAATAGCTAATTTTATTATTATTATAAGTTGAATTGATGTTATACCATGAATAATGACCATTAAATTTATCAAGAGCAATATAATGTTCTTTATTTTTATCCAAAATAAGATTTGGAATATGTTTTATTGTAAAATCACCTGGTTTTGATCCAGCGATTCCATCAGTTGAACTGAAAACAAACGGTCTTTCTATCTCTTTCATTTTAGTTGTAATGTTTTATGTATATTGTATATATTTTTTATTTTTTTAAATTAATTTAAATTATTTTTTATTGTTAAACTTCTTTTTTCTTCACCAGTTATTATTTTTTTACTATAAGCAATATCAATTAATTGAACTATTTCATTTCTTATATCTAAACTATTGTTACCAGCACGTCGTGTACCTAACAAAAGGGTCAACCGTGTCAAAATATCTTTGGGGGTGTCTGGTACTAAAGTAACAGTGGATCCACCTAGAAACTTTTGTTTGCCTGATCTTTTACTTTTTTTTAACCCAGAAAAGCGAGTCAAATCTTTGAAAATATCTTTTGCTTCTGGTGTGTACTCAACTTTTGGGTTGTATCTTTTTGTTAATAAATCTATAAGAGAGTTGTCAACAACATTATTTATCAAACTGTTTCCAGCTTTGTCTTTAACACTTAGTCTATTCATTCTTAGTTTAGCAGGATCAATATATACATGACCAAAGGATCCACCTTTTGACAACTTGTAAGCATTTCTTTTTCTTTGTTGGTTTATCCCATTTCCAATTATTTCTGATAAGTCTGTAGATATTGTTGCGTCTAATATTTTTTTATATTCTTTTAATTTGGCTAAATCTTCATCAAGTTTGTTCCTTTTCTCAACACTTTTAGCCGCACTTTTATGTCCACCAACAGATTTTTGTGCTTTTGTTACTTTTTGGGTTATCATTTCTAATTTATCTTTTGTCATATTTAGAAATTCATTAGTACTTGGTAAATCATAATCACTTTGAAATTTTGTATCAAATCTTTTATCAAAATCAAATTTTATTGGTTGCTTTGGTTGTGTTGGTCGCTTTGGTGCCTCAAGCGCTGGTGGTGACTCTGGTGACTCAATTGCAAGCTGTGGTAAATACTGTATCATTGCGTTTTGGTTTTCTCTTAACTGACCTAACATTTCGTCTTGTCTTTTATCTATATCAGTTATTTGTTTACCAACTTTACCAAGTTCTCTTGTAATTGGAGCAGCAACTTTTTCTCTTTCTTCCATAACCCCAAGTTGTAAATTTTTATAAACCCTTACATCATCTTTAACTTGGTCAACAATATTAGTTGTTGCAGCTTCTTTTTTAATTATACTTTTCAATTTGTTTAAATCCATACTTTTCGATTTTTCATATACTTTCATATACTAATATATAGTTTTTTTAAATTCAAAATATAAAAATATTTAACTAACTGTAAGTTCCTGATATCTTTGGACTTAACGTACTGTAAGTTACTTATCTACTACAAATTTTGACACCCTTATTTAAGTAACTATATAGTATTTAACTTTGGACTTAACGTACTGTAAGTTACTTATCTTTAGACTTAACGTACTGTAAGTTACTTATCTACCCTAAATTTTGACACCCTTTTTTAAGTAACTATATAGTACTTAACTTGTTGATACACTTTTTAATATTTTATAATTTAAAATTATAAATTTTGTAACCTATATAGGGTTTAAAGAGTAAAACAAAATGAAGATTCCAAATTATGATAGTGAGCTAGTTGTTGACAAAACAAAGCATAAATCATTGCTGGGTTCAGATTTTAGAATGCTTGTTTGTGGAAGTTCTGGTTGTGGAAAAACAAATACTTTAATGCACATTATTAAAAAACCTTTGTGTTATTATGATCAGATTATCATATATACTCCAAATAAAGATCAAGACAAGTTGGTCTCGCTAAAAAATAAATTTGTTTTAGTTTCACAGTTAGTAGGTCATCAAGTCTTGTTGTTGTGCGGACAAGACGATATCTTAAATACAGATGAATATGGATCTGATGATTGTGTAAAGCTTGTCGTATTTGATGATTTGATGAATGCCGATAAAAAGGTTCAAGCAAAGATTGCAAACCATTTTACTGATGGTAGACATCACAAAATTTGTCCAGTTTATTTGAGTCAATCGTATTTTACGGTGCCAAAAGACATAAGAACAAATTGCTCCAAAGTTATTGTTTATGATCCTCCAACAGATGGTGAAAAAGCAAGAATTTCAAAAGAATGTAGATTTGACAAATGTAAATTTGAAGGTCTTGATAAACATGATTTTCTATTTATAAATCAAAACAAAAAAGAGTTGTTTAAAAACTTTGATGAAATTATTTAATTTAAACAAAACCAAGAAATTAAAAATAAGTATAGGTATAGACAACAAAAAGACTTTGGTCATGGAAATTTATTGTGTCAAATGCAAAAGAAAAACTCCGTCTTTAAATATAAGACATACAACAACAAAAAATAACAAACCAATAGTAAAAGGAAACTGTAGTGTTTGTGGTACGCAAAAAAATTGTTTTACCAAAAGTAAAGCTGGTGGAAAGTTAGATATTCATTCTTTGATCGGCAAGCTACCAAAACCAAAAGCTGGTTGGACTCCTACTAATTATAAATACATGGGACCGTTTAATCCACTAGATAAACAATTAGAATACGACCCAGAAACTGGTGAAATTACTAGATGGATGGTTCCTCCTTATAACAAAGTTGATGAAATTTCAGCACATCATGATGTTTGTTACTCAATGGGTAAAAATAAAAACGAATGTGACAAAAAGATGGTTTCTGAATTGGATAAGATACCTTATGGATCCCTTCCAAAAATGGGTATGTTTGCTAGAAAAGTTATCAACACCAAACAAAAACTTGGGCTAGGTGTTTTAAAAAAAGTTCAAAAAATTGGAATGAACAGCTAGCAGATGAGTTACACAAACCAATTATAAGAAAGTTTAAAAAGAGAAAAGTTATTGTCGGTAATATTGACGATACTTGGAGTGCTGACTTGGTTGATATGCAACAACTTAAAAGCCACAACCATGGATTTAGGTATATTTTAAATGTTATTGATGTATTTTCAAAATTTGTATGGAGTGTTCCTATAAAAGATAAAACAGGTAAAACAATTACCAATACATTTCAATCTATTGTTAAAACTAGCAAGAGGAAACCTAACAAATTGTGGGTTGATAATGGATCTGAATTTTATAACAACGTATTTCAAAAATGGTTAGTTGAGAATGAAATTAAAATGTATAGTACATCTAATGAAGGTAAGGCCGTTGTTATTGAAAGATTTAATCGTACTTTGAAAAATAAAATGTATAAATATTTTACTGCTAATAATACATATAAATATGTCGATGTATTACCAGATTTAATTAATGAATATAACAACCACAAACACTCTACAATAAAAATGACTCCAACAGAAGCTAGCATGAAATATAATGAAAAAGTTATTAAAAATGATGTATATTCAATCGATGATAAAACCATCTATAAATCTAAGTTCAAGGTGGGAGACAGAGTAAGGATTAGTAAATACAAAAGAGCTTTGTTTGATAAAGGTTATACACCAAACTGGAGTGAAGAAGTTTTTGTTATAGTAGGAATACAACATACTAATCCTACTACATATATAATAAAAGACTATAACAATGAAATTATTAAAGGAAGTTTTTATGAAAATGAGTTACAAAAAACTGATCAAGATTTTTATAGAATTGATAAAGTAATCAAGAAAGATTATAAGAAAAAATTAGCACTAGTATCATGGAAGGGTTATCCTAAAGAATTTAATAGTTGGATTCCACTAAATGATGTTAAAAACATTTAAAAAAAATATATTTTATTTCATTATTCAGTTAATTTTTTTTAATCAATAACTTTTAACTTGTAATGACCATAAGCTAATGTTGAAATACCATCTTTGTCAACATTTCTTTTATCATCATCTGCAGACAATGCTATTTTATTTATAGTTTCAGAATAAATCTCATGATTATGACTTCTGATTAAATTCATTTTTCTATAAACTGGATTTTTTTCTCTCAAACATTTATAGTAATCGTTGAAGCTTATATCTTTTTTGATAACATTCTTTTTTACACCTTTTGCTTTTTTCTCTTCTATTTTATCAACTTTGTAAGAATACATCTTTGCTCTTAACCCTACAAATTCTGTTATCTGTTTGCCGCCACATTCATCTTTCATCATACCAATTACTTTTTTGTTGTACCCAGTTTTAATTCCAGAAGGATGATTTTTTGCATAGTTACTTGTATCAAATTTTTCTGGTACATCTTCATTGATATCTTGATAAAAGTCGTCAGTCTTTATTTCATAAGCCAAAGAGTCAGTATCTGTAAATAACAACTTTTGTTTTGGTCCATACTTTTTTACAATATAGTTGTAATGAAAATCATACATAAGCGTTTTGCTTAAATCCAAAATGCAAAATCCAACATAAATCGGTTTGTCAAATTTTATTTTTGTTCGTTTCATGTGAACTGCTGCCAAGTCAGCGCAAAATATTTTTCTTCTCTCAAACGTTGGCTTTGATACCAACTTTTTGGCTTGTTTTTCTTCATTGACAAGTCTTATATCAACTCGGTTTCTTATGTTTTCCATAGTCTTTCCAAATACTGAGTTGTTCATTAACTTGAAGAAATCTTTTTCAAAATCATTTTTGCTAGCAGTTCTAAGGTCGGTGTTTAATGTAATATAAGGTCTCATCCAATCTTTTTGATCAAATGCAAGTACTTTATGAATTTTGGTAAGTTTTAACCCAAGACTTAAGTAAAGTTGAAGATTTTTCAAATGTAAAATGTATTTTGTTTTGTTTTTCAAGTTTGGTGTTAATTTATAAATTTTCTTGATTTTAAAAGATTCTGGAGCAAGAGGATAATCATTGTGAACGTTGTGCAACTCTTTTGGATATTCCAAATCCACTTGTAAAATATAACCAGTATCATCTTCTGTGTTTATCAAAGTTGGATCAAATTTTGCTAACTTTGCTTCATCTAGCCATCTAAAGTTTTTGTACGGTAACTTTTGGCTCATACCCCAACCATACAAGTTGTTTGCATCCAAATATGTTATAAACTTTGATTCTTCGTTTGAGTTGTAGTTTTCCATATATTTGTTGTTAGCTTTTCCATATCTGTTTGAAATCATACTAACTCCTCCTCTTATTCCAGATTCAACAAACAAAATCATATTTATATCACTTAGTAAATCTAGCTTTATTTCAGTTTTCTTTAGCAAAGCATCCCAACTAAGACCTGGTGATGTATAATACCAAGCTGGATCTAACTTGTAGTTTTTCAAGCAAACATCTCTAAAATTTTCAAATATATCAGCCAACAAAACCACATCTGTTTTCAAGTACAAATCATGATATTCACCCATATTTTTAAAGCCAAAGTGAGACCAAACATTTTGAGCGTGAGCATAATCTTTTTTGTCAACGTTTGAATCATAAAGTTTTGAATAAAACTCATTTATAGGAGGCAACTTGGTTTCATTAAATTTATCAAAGCTGTCCATATAATCATAAGGATAAACTCCTTTTCTGATCAATAAATCTGTGCCACTTTTGAAAACTTTATTCATTTCCCTAAATTGTTCACGAGAAAGATTTTTACATAAAGCATCAAGTGATGAAGCCATAAATTTAAAACTATCAATAAATCTAATCTCAAATTTTTTATCATCAACTGTTATTGATTTACCAAAGCTTATATATTTTTCATCATTGTTGGGTATGCAACTAATGTTTCCATGTGATTTACCTAGTTGTTTTATAAACAAATGAGAATCGTATCCAGACAAGTTGTGAAATATTACTGGAACAAATTTTGGCATCTGATATTGTAAATTACAATAGTTGTGTGCAGCACCTCTAAACTTGCCTGTTAAATGGTCATGATCTTTAACTGTTTCACCTGAAAGAGGTTTATCACAAATTGCACATTTTGATTTTTTAAAGTAGTTGCGCCAATCACCTTTTTCCATTACATTGCTTAATTTAAATTCTGAGGTACCTTTATATTTAGCAGGCAAACAAGATTGATGAATTGGTTCTTTGTTAAACGGAATTGTTTTGTCGTTATACAACTTTTTATTACAAATATGACAATCTGTTGCTGAATAAAATTTTTCATTATCTTCTGCTGTCATTTCAAGAGGAATTATATCTTTATAGATTGTACCTATTTCTTTTACTTCATCTTCAATCATTGTACAAAATTTTTCAACGCAATCTTCACCTCTATAAACAACTGGTTCAGCATAGTTTTCAACATCATCTTTTTTGACATAATAACAAAATCCTGATGGAGTATGTTTTTGATATTTTTCAGTAAAAGACTTTTCTGGGTTGGGTGATGCGGAGTCTATTTTTTCTGTAACTGCTTCAAAGTCAGCGTAAATTACAAATGGAACTCTTAAAGATTTTTTATGATTTTTAAATTCAATTATTTCACCAGGTTTTGGTACTTCAATTTTACAAGCAGATTTTTCTTTACAAATCTCAATATGATCATTTAACTTTTCTGGTTTTGAAAAATGATTCAAACATCTTTTGCAGAAATAAACAGCACATTTATGTTTGGTAACTTGTGATCCAACTAACCTTGAAAAGTTTTTTATCCAACAATAATGTTGTTTTTCTTCGCTCGTAATAAGTAATAAATCAATTGCATTTTGTGGGTCTTTTTTATTAGTTCTCAAGATGTGAACCTCTTTATCATATCCATAAACGTTGACACCAATTTCGGGGTTTTGATTTTCAAATTTATCAATATCTTTTAATGAAACCGGAAACTCAATATCAGTAAAATTAAGTTGTCCAAGATATTCTTTATATTTTGATGGTTTTTGATGATCAGATTTTATTTCTTTATTATATTGTTCAGATAAAATTGCATATTCAAAGCATCTGTTGTCTTTGTTTTGTACGTTTATTACAGCTTTTTTAGCTTTAATTTCTTTTGGCAAATCAATATAGCTGCTACCACTTAATGGTACATTTTTATTAACCTTAAGAAGTAAACAATCAATATTTTGAAATATCCAACCACTACCACCACTTGTGTATGTTTCAAATGATTCAATTATCTTTTGTTTTATAGTTTCAAAGGTTTCAGGGATGTTAGTTGAACTGTTTATGTTTTGTGGACCAGAGCGAAAGCAAGGTTTTATAGAAACAATTTTATCATTTGATATTTTTGACAAGTTAACTAGTACTGCAACATCGATTTTAAAAGATTTTTCTTTCTTTAGCTCTTCTTTTAATTGTTTTTCAATAAGTAAAGCAGTCAAATCTAGATATGCATTTAAATCAATATTTTCTAATCCATTGATCTCAAAAGTTTTAAATACATTATTTAAAGCAGATTCTGATTGTACTAATTTTAGTTGAGACATGTTGTGTTATACTTGTGAAAGTTTGTCAGCACATATACACATTAAATATTAAAAGTCTAATACAAAAAATAATTATTTTGTATATAAATATTAATAAAAAAATTTGGATTATTATTTTAATTTATTGTTTCTACTTTCTTTAGCAATTCTTCTAGAAATTTCTTTTTAAAATATTTGAATAAAACTTGTTCATCTCTTTCTTTTATTTTTTTATTTTTTATCTTTTTATATCTTAGCTCATCATAATTACAACCAATACCTTTACACATACCTAGTTTTGATCTTGTTCCTTTTCCACAACTCATACAAGGAAAGGATTTTACTTTTTGGTTTGCATGATATTCACAAAACCCTTCTCGTTTAACCAATCTACTACAAGTTCTTTCTTGGCCCATCATAAGCCAGCTACATCTTTGTTTAGTTTCTGCCATTGTTGTGTTAAGTTTTTTACTCTGCTTGTAAACTTTGTAACTCTTATATACAGTAGAAAAGTTAAAACTCTAAATGAAAAAAAATAATTATATTACATATTTACTGTTTTAAATCATTAGGATTTCCATTGCATTTTGGTAAATGATCGTCTAACATTTCTGTTGAATAAAAATATTTCAAACAACTTTTGCAGAAATAAACTTTTTGTTTGGTTTTGGTTACTTGTGATTTAACTAATCTTGAAAAGTTTTTTATCCAACAATAATGTTGTTTTTCTTCGCTAGTAATAAGTAACAAATCAATTGCATTTTGTGGATCTGTTTTATTTAACCTTAATACATGAATACTTTTATCATTACTATATACATTAACATATATTCCAGGGTTTTGATTTTCAAATTTATCAATGTCTTTTAATGAAACTGGAAACTCAATACCAGTAAAATTAAGTTTGTTAAGGTAATCTTTATATTGTGTTGGTTTACTATGATGAAAAGTTTTTATTTTATCCTTGTGTTGTGCTGATAAAATTGCATATTCAAAGGATCTATTATCATTGTCTTTGTTTTGTACGTTTATTACAGCTCTTTTAGCTTTAATAAATTTTGGTAAATCAATATAGTTTGTCTCTTTTTGTGGAGATGGTGTAGTTGTTATTGTAGTTGATTGTATTGATTCTGGTAAATGATTGTTTAGTTTTTCTAGCGTCGAAAAATGTCTCATACATCTTTTGCAGAAATAAACTTTACCATTGTGTTTGGAGACTTGAGCGGAGAGTAATCTTGAAAGGTTTTTTATCCAACAATAATGTTGTTTTTCTTCGTTAGTAATAAGCAACAAATCAATTGCATTTTGTGGGTCTTTTTTATTAGTTCTCAAGATGTGAACCTCTTTATCATATCCATAAACGTTGACACCAATTTCGGGGTTTTGATTTTCAAATTTATCAATATCTTTTAATGAAACCGGAAACTCAATACCAGTAAAATTAAGTTGACCAAGATATTCTTTATATTTTGATGGTCTGTTAGTATGTTTTTGATCTACTTCTTTATTATATTGCGCAGATAAAATTGCATATTCAAAGCATCTGTTGTCTTTGTTTTGTACGTTTATTATGGCTCCTTTTGATTTAATTTCTTTTGGTAAATCAATATAACCTGCTTCTTTTTGCAGAGACGGTGAAGTTGTCTTTGTAGTTGATTCCATTGTTTTGTTGTATAGTGATGTAAACTTTGTAACTCTTATATACATTAGTAAATTTAAAACTCTAAATGAAAAAATAATTATGTTTGTGTTGCGGGAAAAGGAGATTGGACAAAATGATATACGGGAAAAAATAAACTTAAATTGACTTAAAATTGATAACAACCGGTATAAAAAATGGCTTTCCAAAAACAACGCTAGCATCCCCTCTTTATAACTACTGGTTTGTCGTGACATGATGACCGCTTTTCATAGTCTCGTACCTTTAATCGTAGCTGGAAATTTTTATCGACAATTTGCATCAAAGACTGTTTCGAAATTAATTGATAACAATGGTTTATCATTTAGCACATGCGTTTGCTGTAACTTTAATCCAAGAGTTGCTACGAGAATTCCAGGGAGATTGAAAAGAGGTGCCAGCTCTTTGTATTTTCAGGTGTAGGAGCCACGGGATTTGGTCATATGAAGTAGAGAGGCAAAAACATTTCAATAAAGTTAACATATCTGTAAACAGCAGACGTTCCTCTAGCCAAGACTGATATGTGAGCGCGATGTAGCTCCTTATTGATTGACTCAACACTGTTTACAGATAATTCTCAAAACTATTGAAAAACCTTGATACGAGGGAAGAAGATTCTCGACGCTGAGTGGCAGTTTTTAACGGTTTAATTCGTGGAGGCTTCTTGATTGGCAACACCCCAAAATTAAACGCGATTATGAAGTGTTTTACAGTCATACTTTTGACGGGTCAAGCTTGGAGTTAGGACAAGCAGCGGACAAGATTTTCTATGAAACACGACGGCTGCAACTGTTTTTCGTTGCTCTGTGTATGCTCTGATCATGTTGCGGGAATTCTGCAGCATCTTAAAATAAGCGAACGCTTCAAATAGATGTAGTTTTGCCCTGCGTGTTGGGTTATACAACCGTCACGTGTTGCACGGGATTAATGCAGGTTAAAACGAGGCTTGTGCAGGCATCCACCTTGAAAGTTTGACTGCTTAACCCTGACTTACACGAAACCTACCGAAAACACAATTCACATTTTTATCACGCTTGGGGTTTAGCGTATGGGGTAGGATCAAAACCATCGTCTTTCTTGGTCATCTATTTCTGGTGTTGAAGCACGGCGATACTAAGATCATGTCTCTCAGAATGATCCATGCTCAATTGTGTAAGCACATATCTCTTATTACAAAATTTAGTTGAAAGGACCTTTATGTGAAAAATTGACGGATTCCGAATGTAAACATCATGATATTATGTAGTGTAATTGACCCTCCCAGGAAAGCCGTACTGTCGTTACGGTGAAATGTTAAAGACGGCCAATCACTGCATATTAGTCATTGTATGCACCGTACTGCGATCAGAAATATTGCGCATACGAGCTTTACAGTCGTTTGAAAGAGGGGGAGTTATGCTTTTGTGTGTGGTGGTTCAGCCTGCGGACTCATGACGCTTGGTTTTTGGATTCGAATCCGGCATAGTTCGCAATAAAAACCCCATTGGTGAGAAAGACAGCGGGAAACCCCGTCATGGAATACACTTTCTTAGAAGTAACTCGTAGCCCTGACCCTTGCTGCTGCCAGGCTCGGGATCGAGTATGCAGTTTATTCTTTGAGCTATGCGCTCCCTAAGAAAACTTGGTTTCCCGTCTCTGGCTTCTGCTAAACTCAAAATAGAGTTTGCGATGCATATGAGGAGGTTTTGAACATACAAAAATTCCATATAGTTAACCCTCAGGGCTGAATGTCGTGTAACTGCATTCGCTATTGCGTGATTGGGAATAATGAAAGCCTAACTATAGTTACATTGTGGGGTTAGCATCTATACATCATATTACGATGGGGAACATCTCATAACCAGCGAAAAACTTTTAGTCATTTTCTGCAATTTTAAAATTACATTAGCCATCGCAACTTTTTCCGGGTTAATCTTCAAGCTTAAGCATTTTCCTTCCTAGATTTCTTGTTTGAAACCCTTCTTTTCTGCTCTGGGTTCTACGACTAGTGCGTTAATTCGTAGAATGCGACTGAGTCTTGGATACGCGGAGTGCCAGCGGAGAAAATGATACCATTCTGCTGACCCGCTGCCGTGTTAGCACACAGACAGAGACTTAAAAGCAGTTTCATCGTTATCACCCCCATGTTCAATTGTATGAAAAGGGCCAGCATCCAGTTAATCTCTGCAGGGTATGACTCATATTGTCCCTTAACTGAGAACCCCTTTTCCTAGAGAACATGAGGATTCCTTAGTGGGAAGGAAGCCAGAGATCGTCTGGTAAGGTATTCAAGCCCAATTTGAGCTGAGATTTCGCCTGGAATTATGAAAGTCACTGGCTCTTGAATAAAAGTAAAAGATTCACCAAATATGGTAACACCAAGAGGAATGACCAGGACCGTGCTCGATAAGCATATCTTCTCAGTGCTCGATAAACATATCTTCTGATGCTAGGCATAAATCATAGATATACAGTAGCTCATTAGTGTCGGAAAATACTTCGGGTTTTAGGCCAGCTTCGGCAGTTGGGAAGGTCATATGAGAATTAGGCTCTGTTGAGAAACTGCCAAGATCTGTTCGTGATGAATCATGATTGAGGAAAGGCTTATTAAGTGAAATCAACACCAATAGTTGACCTACTGGTGGAAAGTGTAAAAAACTAGAGATGGTACTCGTTTTTTGTAAACAGCAACCAATACCATTGGCAGATCCCTGTGACTTTGGTGTGAGCATAGGCATTTCGTTCCTTGAGGCAGTGAGCCTCATCGCGTGCATTTCATGCTTCTGGACGCCTTGCTATCCCACAGCCCTTCCTGTTGACGTGCCCGTTGCCTACATGCACTCTTGGCGATCAGTGAAATTTTTGCACACACTTGTTCCTAGGCTGGTGCGAAATGGATGTGTTAGTTAAATGTAAGTAGGTAAGCCGGTATGGCATGTCAAGAGAAACCTGAGTCTTAATGTTCCACTGAGCTTTGAAAATGATGAATTTTTTCCATTTGAACTCCAAACAAAGTGACAAAGATTCGTTAACATAGCAGGAAACCTTTTCCTGCGCAATTTTTTCTGCTAGAGATTGTTGCTGCGCCCTTGGTGAATGAAATGTGTTCTGTTGCCATTAAGAAACAAGAGCATTTTTCAATGCAAGATAGAGAATGGCATTATATATTGGCTAGCAAGGTCCCGTGTGACTGACTAGCTCATCTGGTATAAAGACCTTTTCGATACAAAAGTCTCAAGCAGTTTCAG
Source organism: Pseudorhiza aurosa (assembly GCA_964026355.1). Lineage (NCBI taxonomy): Eukaryota > Metazoa > Cnidaria > Scyphozoa > Rhizostomeae > Lychnorhizidae > Pseudorhiza > Pseudorhiza aurosa. The sequence continues at coordinate 9,045,472 of OZ032121.1, forward strand.
AAGACTTGCTAGTCAATTATGCAGCATCTGGAACTGTTTTAATTGAAATAGTCCCCCACTCCCTTTGCAACCAAGCTCGGTCTGCTTGCTCCTTGAACCCCTAAGCGTCAATAATTTTTCTCAATGACACAATGACTGACAGACTGACTTGTGACCATTTTCCATTTTTATGAGAAATGAAAAGATTTTCAGAAAAAGACCCAAACTAATGGGCCAAAGCCTTAAGTTTCACTTTTCACTAGGGCCAGGGAGAGGGTCCAATGGGCCAGTGACCCAGTAGTTACAATGTTGAAAGAGGCCCTTTGATTTCTTTCATCATGCCGGCTACGCTTAGCAACCTCGATGATGTTAGCGGTGATGTAGCGCCGTGGCGTGGCTCCTTCAGATATGACTGACTGACTGACTGAGAGATGTGGGCGGAGCTAAATGAAAGCTTCCATACAACCAAACTTCCTAATCGTACAATACTTGCGCATATTTCCAAGGTAGTGAAGCTCAGTACAATGGATAGCAAGGATCAAAATATACACAATCCCCACTGCAGTTGTATTTCCTCATTTGCTCTGTAATTGTTGTTATTGCCAATTCAATGGCAGCCACCGCGCTGCTTGTTTTCTCCAAGCTAAATCTGCGTCCACGTTTACGTAATAGCAGACAGTTAGCTATTTCCGTTAAAATCTTAAGTGCATGCGTTGAGATTCTGTATGACGGACACCAAAGCGAATAACAAGATTTTGAAATGAAATCACGAAGACGTTATTATCAGGAAGCAGCGCTTCGTTGTAAACAAGCCTGCCTAGCAAACTGAAACTACAAGCGCTTATTTTAAGAGTAGCAGCAAAGAATTCCATCCTTTTAAGAGGTAAATAGTTTTATCAAGGTAAACTCTTTTCATAGTGGATTCTTACGGCACTGGTTTCTTTCAACTGGAATTGAGAAACTATTGATTTGCATTTACAATTAACTATATTAACCTTGTTCAGAAATGAGACGAGGTTGGCTTACGTGTGAACTTATTTGCGCCTTTATCCGTTGAATTTGCATTTAATGTATAGCTAGCTGTCAATGTTCAGCTGGATACATCATTGTCTTGTTATACTGGTGCTATTCTTAGAGTCTCTGACATTCTTTGTGTTTATGTCTATTCATTGCGTACGTAAGTATGCACGTATGGCTATGCATGGCTATGGATCTGCGATTGAACGAATGAATGAAAGAATGAATGAATGGAGGTGATTCAAAAACAGGATGTGGTTTTATCATCTAGTATATCGCAATCTAATTTATTGAGTATACAGTACTTCTAAGAAGTAGAGTTATCACATGTAGATTCATTTAATTCATATGGGATGGATTTTTCGAGTCTTACCTTGCTTCCACGGAAACAGATCATAGAAATTCTCACTGAAGACTGACTGGAAGTTGCCTGGAGGAGAAGGTGCAGAAATGTGTATTATTTTTAAAGATTCTTTGTAGAACAAGGTACCTTGAAGCAGATGGCATTGTATCTATCGATCGTTCTGTTTTATATTGGTAACGGAGAGTTCTACGGGTCACGTATCCTTGGGGAGAGAGAGGCTGGATGATTCCCATTTAACAATCGATCGTCATCGGAAATTGCCTAAATCTTGCGTGCAGATTTTCTTTATTCTCGTGTCTTCAAAGCCCAAACGTTATCTTTAACTATTCAGCAGATGCAGGAGGCCGCTGACTTACTTTTGTGCACTATCCTAAACGTGTCAAAACCTGATCAAACCATATTTTAAAAACCTTACAAGGGAAAATTGCGATTTTAGGAAGGTTCAAATAGCTTCGGGCAATTTGTCAAGTTTTGGAAGGTTCTAACGATTCAGGATTTTTAAAAGGAACAAGGGAATTTCTAAGAGTGAATGAAGTCAGACCTATCGTAGCAGTCTGAATCCATCCCTGTTTGTGGCTATTTAAAGAGGGGAGGTCATGAGAACACTCAATGTAATCTGCATTTCCCTCTGCTTACGTACCATCCTAATGTATCACTTGGCTTTCTGATATCTACCCTAGAATGCCACGCTAACAAGCAAGTAACAGAATCTCCATATTTCCATAATTTTTAGCATATTTGTCAATAATCGATTTATTTCTCGTATTGCAGAGAATCAAAATCGCCTAAAAGATAGAGGAGGCAATTGAAGATGACAGCTTCAAGCAGAACTGGGAAAATTTGGACGCTGGCCTTGGCAGTACTAATTTGCATTTCGATGACGTCTTCAAGACGCCGATCAAGATCGATGCTCAAAGTTGAAGAATTAAAAACAAGTGACGAATTTCTCGTTAAGTTCATAAACGATTACAACCCGCAGAGGCAATTTTGCCGCGGCAAATTCGTCAAGCAAATCATATCGCACCCTGGTTGTATTTCTAAGCAGATAATCAACAAAATGTGCTACGGCATGTGTAAGTCTGCCTTCATCCCAGAAGACAACAAGGACAGCAAGTCGCGTGGGTCACTCTGTGTGCAGTGTCAGCCGGCTTCAATGATCTGGACAACCGTTTCTCTGAAATGTCCTAACTCCCGGCAGAAGTTTGTACTGAAGAAAGTACGGAAAATTCGCAAATGCCATTGTTGGTCGGATAAGATTCAAATGCCGCTGATGGTGATTCCTGATTCGAAATCAGTGATGAAGGTGATGGCATGGTTGAAGGGTTTCAAAAGGTTTAAAAAATGAGACGTTTCAGTATGATTCTAGAAAACACGACGAAATCCCTCACCAACTGGGTGCTCTTCTATCAGATGTCACAAAGTGGGAATGCCCCCATGGCGATAACGTCTCCACGATTTGAACCAGAACGGTACTTTATGGACCTCAAACCACGTGCAACATGATTTGCTTACAGCTCAGCTTTGATACCATCATTCTGAACTATTAGATGTAGTTGTTCCGTGCGTTGTTAACTCAACTAAATCATAAAATGGTTGTCATTTAAAGCCTGGGAACACGTGGGGCATTCCAAAGTTTACGAAGACACACCTGACGAGCTCCATTTCTCCCGGAAAGCTGTTTTTTACCTCTTCTGAGTGTTTAAGTTTTGGTCAATTCAACAACTAAGAAAAATATCCCTTATCTGAAAAAATTCAACTATCACCCAAGGGTAAATTATAAAGTTTTTGCTTATCATGAAATTTATTTTGTCTGCAACACTTTTGTTATTATGACAAGGTTCTTGTTAGACGTAAAAAATCTGAGAGACTGCTTTCTAAGCGAGCTTCCCCTTAGCCTTGAGTCTCAGAAGCACTAGTGTCTCGGACTATATCAAAAAATCCTCCACGAATGGCAACTCCTGATTCTCCAACCGTTCTGTGAAATGTCATTTACAACCGTTCTGTGAAAAGCGCTCGACTTCCATGTCAATGATAAAAACTTCAAGTACATAGAAAATGATGGAGTGCGGAGATTTTCGACTAAAAGTTGACCGTGGCCTAAATCGGCCTGAACTGAAGCATACAACAGAGCTGTGGCTTGCAGCAAAATGCTAGTACTTTTCATTAAAAAATTGAAAATGAAAATAAAACTCACACACCTGCTTCTGTGCAAAAACCATTTTTTTTTCTGCTGTGTGAACCAAAAATGTTCATTGGACTGTGCCATTTTTAATGGAAAATCTGCACATGTTTCTTTGAGTCCATTTGAATCCTTTGGGAAAAGTGAAACACCCTTTGCTTGATACCCATTGGTCCCCAAAGCTGCTTTTGAAAATGTGACTTGTGTATCCGGTGCAGTTTAGCACAATGCACACACAATTTTGCATGCCCTTTTCATTATAAAACTTTTCGCGAGACATAAACTACCTTATGTCGAATAACTTGTTATATGCTAGACTATATTTTGACATATAATTACGGTTTCTCCCTTTTTGTATTTTGCAGCTAGTATTGTTGTCATAATGCCCTTGCAAATTTTAAAAGAAAACTGCTGTACCTCCTGTTTTGTTCGAAATAATGCCTTTCGTTCTTTATCGTAGATTTAAGGAAAAACTCAACTGCCTTAAAGTTCTCACAGCAAAGATTAGATTTGGACTTAATGTATATTTTTGCAACATACTAAAATATAAAATGTTTGGTGCCGAAAAGTTAATGAGCAATGCAAGACAAGCTCGATTCGTGATATCTGAATTTTCTGCAATGACGAATCTTTTAAGTATATCTGAAAGTATTTATCCTCTTTCAGTAACGTGCTCAACGATCGAAAGGAGTTGGCCATTGAATCGACAACTGCATTTTCACTCTCTCTAATCTCAAACTTTCCAACATCGCAATTTTCATCATCATCATCACAATCTTCATTATCATCATCATCATCATCACATTCGAATCATCATTATCATCGTCATCATTATCATTATTATCATCATCATCGTCATCATCATCATCACAATCTTCATTATCATCACCATCATCATCACATTCTTCATCATCATTATCATCGTCATCATTATCACCATCATCATCATCATCATCATCATCACCATCTATCATCATCCATCATCACCATCATCATCACATTCTTCATCATCATTATCATCGTCATCATTATCACCATCATCATCATTCGAATCAATCACCTGTTTGATTTTTTTATCGGAGAAATAAACCAGACATCGAAACATTTATGATATAAGCAGTTGCTCTCGACTGGTTTTGCTAAAATATTTACCTTGACTTGTTAATAGACTGAGATTTGTTTACTTGTCGATACTTTATTTGTTAGACAAACGTAATGAGAAAAGTATTCATTACAATTACAAATGTTTTTCTAATTTAAAACTGAATGTCATCTGGTAGTCTTCTTTATAAGTGCATTTGGTAAAGGTCGGCCTACAGAATCCCAGCTTTTGACTGCCAAGTGTAGATTTTTCCTTCAAGCCTAGCTAGCATACTAAAAAAGTGCATCCACAGGGACAGTTTTCCCCTCCCCCTTTTCCTGCCATTTTGGTGATAAGTTTCTATCTCAGATAGAATTTCCTGAGTGTGACAGATGAACACTTTTCGTTTATAGACGTCTGTACTGCTCCTTTCGCATACAGTTGATCAAATGACATCAGTGTTACACAGTCAACTGGATTCGACGCAGAGAAATAGGTCCTAGATGATTCTCCAGAAAAGATCCGGTTATGGATGTCCTAGCTAACTCAGACCTATATCTATTGAAGACGCACCATGGCCATGGAGCTTGCAAGTCCGAGGAAGAGGTCCGTGTTTTGTGCATCCCAGGCATTTAGAACATAGGTTGCAAGCCAACAGGGGCGAATTTTGGGCCTGGTTATAATGAAAAACGATGGCTAAATGTTCAGGAGGGATGATAGAGAGCGAAGCTCGGAGATATTAGGGATAATATGCAGAGAAAAATCGCCAGAATATGTTGGTTTATTTGAGGCTTCGATGGAAGCTGTTATGCTAATCATAGGTACATTTCCTACTGTACACCCCTAAGAACCGCAAAGTTAAGCATGTATATTATATAGTGAATCATGAGACAGTCACATCGCTGCATTCTCTCTGCTTAATGTTGTTTAAGCACAATGTATGAATTTTGCTTTGAGAAAAGCAACCAACATCTTGGACGTTGTTTTTGGACCAGAGAAAATGAGCATCTACGTTTCCGCTGGCTTTTCCCGTGATGGATTCATGTGGATCGAAAGCTCTCTGCTTCGTAAAACTGATTGCGTGCATAGCCATCATAGCAATTTTAAACGCATTTCTGCCGTTTGTCGGCACGGCATTTGCACTACGGACTACTCCAGCTCTCCATGTGTCTCTGTTGTTTGTGAGACTGATGAGGTGTTGGCACCAAGTTGTAGATCTAGTTGTATCTCTTTCAGTTCTTCATTGATTTGGCTGATCCATGTTGCTTTTGGTCTCTCTATGGGTCGCTTGACAGGTCTTAGAGCTTATTCTATGGCTTTGCGTGTCGGTGTTAATCTTGGCAGTCTCATTAGATGTCCTAGCCATTTTAGGCGTCGGATCTTAATTTTATTGCTCCAAGGTTCTTAATTCATCCTAGCATAGAGATCTTCATTGCTAATTACGTATGGCTATTCGATATTTAGAATTCTCCTGAGTAGTATTCGCTGAAAGATGAAGAGCCATACGTAATTCGCAATGTTCTAGCATAGCTACGGAGGAAAATTACTGCGCAGTGCTGTGGCGGCCATGGTAAAGTTGCTGTTGTTGTTGCTGATATTGCGGAGTTCTTTGAGTTTGACGAACATCGCTTGGGTGCGGTTGCTCGTCAAGGAAAATTAACCGTTTCAAGTGAAGAACGATTCAGACTGGAGTGTATAACCTCCGCGTTGGAAACGCCACCCAAAGCTCAGGTATCTTTCTATCGAGGAATACGTATGTCAACCAATTTGCTCTCATGCAATGCCTAACAAACTTGCAGTTGTATTTGGACCTTGCTGTTGCCATAGGCCTATTTCGTAATTGTATGTAAGCCTTCCTGGCCATGAACTGGGGTATCGTATTGCGATTCGCTCACGAAGCTTTTTCGAATAAATCGCAACGGGCCTGTTTCACCGTAGATATTGCATGTGCCACCCCCCTAAGCTAGTGAAGTAAATGCAAAAAAGATTTCAAAGAAAAATATGCTGAACCCCTGCAGAAATATGATATCCTGTATAACCTAACGTGTCTGACATGTACAGCATGAAAGGAAAGTGGTGAAGGAGTTAGTTTTCATCTTCAGCGCAGGTATTTACAAGCTCGTCATTGGAAAAACCTCCATTCATGAGCCATGAAGCTAAAGAAATAACTGCTTTTCTAGACACCTAGAACGTATGCCACTATATTGGCTAACTCTTTCTTCATTAACACGAAGATATCAAAGTTGCGTAGTTATTCCCCCAAAGAGAGATATCCATACAGGTGTAATCATCTTGATCCATATTGTGATTTCAATGCCTTCACTGCAAATGGCAACAGTTGCTAAATGGCAACAGTTAAATGTAAAGGCAAATCAGGAATGAGTGACCTGGCAGGGAGATGAATGTGATAAAATAGCATGAAAAATATTTAATGCAGTGTAAATTTATTCATTTACCTTTGAATGTGTTCTTTGTTGACTGTTCATTTGCAAATTTGCAAGTCAATCAAGTTCAACTCCAAAACTCAAAATGATGTCGGAAGAAGACAGGATGCGCATGGAGCTACAGCGAATGCAAAGAAAGCAAGATGAAGTGACAGATGAAGTTAGTAGCCACACAATTCAACATAATGTATCTATATTTATCCATTTATGGTAAAAAAAGCCCTAGGGTGTGTTTCATGGGCAAAGGGAAGATTTTGTCCCAAAAGCTGTCCGCCATCCGTTTGAATTCATTTATGAAATGAAGTGGGAATCTGAATGACTGTGAGTCAAAATATTTTCATGGATCTTGTAACTGAAAGTGTAAGAAATATTTAAATTTTGCCCAAAAGAGTCTTGTCACACTTGGGGTCTTAATGCTTAGGACTCATAGTATACTACACTAATGCTCCTTTATGCAATATTTAATATCAAATTTTGAAAGTAAAACATCTTTCCATCGTTTTATTCTCAATATGCTGCCAGTATGTGCTGCTTTCTATTTTCTAATGCTTTCTACTGATCACCCGAAGAAAGATTTTAGGAGACTGAAACATATATCCTGTATTCAGCATCTTGATTTTTTCCCTGACTGATACATAAGAATTTTTCCAAGATAGCATGAAAGCAGTCATAGAGTGAAATAGGATAATACAACTGTTTAAGAATTCTAATAAATCTGCCCAACTCTTGTTCACAAGATTGATAGAAAATTAGATATGAGTTAGGGATATAGGCAAATGATGAAGATGAAGAGATTGTATCCTAGGAGATTAAGAAGATCTCTTTCTTTCTTGCAGTAACTGTTCAAGTTGATAGTGTGGAAATAATATTGTCACCCAAATATAATTTGATTTAGCCAAACATGCAAGAGGAGGATGGCTGTTTTTCTCCTAGATTGACCTTCATATGAATTTTTTTTTATTGAATTTCATGTCCTTTTAGTCACTTGAAGCCACAAGAAGGATCCTGCGTACGGCAGAAGAGGTACTTTGTAATTTACCTAGTATAGACTCTGCAAGAAATCATTTCATTATATGTTGATTTGATTCAAACAAACCTTTTGTGCTACTGTGATTTTATTCAAGAAAAGGGAAATTGATCAAAAAGCTTGAAACTAATTTTGGAGGGATTGACAAGATGGAAATTTGCTTGAGCCTCCTAGTAAATCTATTATTTCATGCAGCAATTTGATGTTTATTATTTTCTGAATGATCAAGCCTTTTTGTCTGTAGCTCTTATTTATCGGAATTTTTTAGACACAAGATATTGGAATAAAGACTCTTGTTGAGCTTGACGAACAGGGAGAGAAATTAGACCGCATTGATGAAACATTGGACATCATAAATTCTGATATGAGGGAAGCAGAAAAGAACCTGACCGGGCTTGAAAAGTTGTGTGGTTTATGTATATGCAGCTGTAGAAGGTATTAATCATGCAGTTCAGTATCTTGTGCCATTTTAAAGATTAAGTTGTTTGACATTTGATTTCTATTTGATTCTTTGTCAAGTCAAGTCCCCTGCCTCACAAAAGGATTTTTAGTCCTTGCTGTAAGTGTGTATCAGGAGAATTTTACCATAAAGAAAGTTTGAGGTGTCAGGATAGCTCATTAATAAGATTCTTGTACATTGGTCTGATGGTCAGTGGTTCATATCCACCCTCAGCTGACCTTTCATTTGGGGTGAGAAGAGTCACCAGCTGTCTGTAATTCAAGGCATAAGAGTCATAAGGTGTGGTCACATCGAGAAGAGGAACCTGGACATTGCTCCAGAAGCAAACAACTTCTCAGTGTTCATTACTAATGCTTAAAAAGGTTTTACCATCAAAACTGTAAACTGCTTCCTAAAAATCTACCTGCACTATGCGTATCATTGCCAGTTTTCTTAGGGAATTTGATGTTCATTTTTAGAAGGAAGAACTTTGAGAAAAGTGACGAATACAAGAGAGCATATGGAAAAAAAGACGAGCTTAAGGGTGGAAATGCTTCTAAAGGAAAAACAAATAATGCCCAGAGTAGTTCGGAGCCGCACGCAGAGGGAGGCTACATTCAAAGGTAGAGTGATCTTGAATACAGTTTTCATACTAGAATCAAACTTGATGGGTAGAAGAAAGTCAGAAGTTTCTATTAGCCTTGTCTTACTATTAGACATAATTCACATAGCAATTTTCTATATCAACTCATCTGATGCTCTCAGGAGATGTTATTCCAGTTCCTCTGAGGCGTGTCAGGACCACCAGAAACTCAACTCATTCGCACCCTTTCCAAATTTCACTGCCTGCTTCACAAACTCTATCCCAAAAATCATCATTCATCCAAGAATATGAAGTTTATGGAACGTCTTGCCTTCTTCTTGCTTTCCTGACCCTTTTAACCTGCTATCTTTCAAATCTGAGATCAATAAGCTTGATCTGATTCCTCTCCCTTTGTTGGGGCTTTGTATAGGCCATGATGGCCTTTCCTCAGCATAATTCACTAAGTGGCCAAAATATTCCGGGCTTTGATTAGAGACGTTTGATTTTTTAGAATCACAAATGACGCTAGGGAAGATGAAATGGATGACAATTTAGGGTAAGAACCAATCTATTGGATGGTAGAGAAAGCACAAGTTACACATGTTTAGCGTTCATGTGTGCATGTTACCCGATGGGAGTTTTTCCTAATGTCCCTGATATAATAATATGTTGATTCTTGAAATCAGCTTATTCAGCCTTTCTTCAAAAGGGAAGTCAAGCCTCAGATGTTTATACTCCGGCGCTTTGTTCACATATTTTGGGAAGCAATAGTAAATCAGTTTAAATTATGCCTCAACCTTCAGGTGTTTTGTCAAGATTACTGAGAGATGGTTGAATTTCTACTTTTAGTCCAGAATGGTGCAAGAAATCCCTGCTATGTTGCACCATCAGTAAAGTATTCTGAAAGGGGATTAGTCATTATATCTGTAGATGCATGTTTGTGATACACAATATGACTGTGTTCTGATTCTTTGCGAAAATGGTCAGTGCAGATTAAGTTTTCCTCAATTTCTAATGCTTTGGATTCAAACCAGGCATTTGTCAAATTATGGGGCACTAAATATATAGATCGATTGTTAACATGTTTTGCATTGGATCGCTATAAAAGTTTGCATAGCTTCTTGCCAAATATATATTAGAGCATTGGGCATATCTTCACAGGCAAGTTTCAGGTATTGTTGGAAATCTAAAGGCCATGGCAACAGACATGGGATCTGAACTCGACAAACAAAATAAACAGATAGACAAAATCACAGACAAGGTATGCACATTTTCTTGCATTTTATACTGTTCCCCCTTAGGTGAAATTGTAATTTGAAAATTGCAATCAAAGTAACAAGGAATTTAATGAAATGATTATCCTTACTTGCATTACTCAAGTTTTGCCGTTTTTGCTGTTGATGATTAACTAATGCAAAAGCATATTTTGGTGGCTCTTTTGAAAACAGATTTTCCTTTTAAATAATCAAGACATTAAAGATTCAAACATGATTTATTATTGCATGCATGCTCTCATATCTACAACCAGATTATTTTAATTTTCCACCTGTTGTTTGTTGCTCTGGTCAATAAAAATTCATTTTTTATGAGAAAAATCACCAGAAAAATACCTTGTGAATCCAGCTGTTCCAAACCAATCTTGTGACCCTTCTTTCTTGAGCATGCCTGGCAGTGAAATTTTCTAATACGAAACTGTTTTTTAAATCGTTTTTCAAATCATTTTTTCTCCTAGACAAACGCAAACGAGACTCGAATCTCGAATGCAAACATAAGAGCCAGAGACATTCTCAGAAAATGATTCTAAGAAGGCAAGTCTCATTTCAGGACAGAAAAATATGCATTGATTGATGAAATGGTGAAGAAATAAATTTACCCAGTTCCGTATTGTATGTAGAGCAGAATGTAAATATGTACCAACTGATTCACCAGTGATTGATAAGTGTTCTCAGTTCTCAACTTGGCTATTTTTGCCAATTTCTCAGATTTATTGCATCTAGGTTTTATATAGTTTTGTGAACAAATTGTCTTAAAGTGTTGAAACATTTTTGAGCTGATGTGAAGTAGCAAGGCAGATTAGTGTATTAAGCCATTTTGCAAATTGCATTTTTTGAATACAGAAGCTGATCTATATACTTCACAAACAACACACACATATATGTAGCTTTAAGCCCTGTAATTTTTCACGTAAGACACTTTTGATTTTACATCTGAAATTCTCAGACCGTCTTCAGAGTTTAATTTCTTTCCCCGGAATGATCATTGAATATTATGAAACTTCTTCTTAAACCAATAGTAATGAAGGGCTATAGTGTCATATGATACATTCCGTTCTCATGCCCTGCCACCAAAGTGAATGAGAAGGGTATTAATTGTGCAACCATTAATTATTGATTTATCCAAGTTTCATATCTATATATATCAGGTACAACTGCACTGCATACTCAATTTCAACACAAGGCTCTGAGTTTTTCTAGGGAAGTGGATTTTATGAGGTGGTTTCCCATTGCCTTCCTTACCGATGGTGTTTTTACGGTGACATGTGCAGGATTTGCCTGCGTTACCACCTCATAAAATCCACCTCCCTGCAAAAGAACTCAGATTGTGACGCGGTCTTATCAGGTACAAATTCTGGCAAAGTGATGTGGGATTTAATTATGACACTAAAATCCCAACATTCAACAAGAGTTTTGAAGTATCATGCCACACATCCGTTGTATGTAGTTGCCTCAATTTATGTCAATAATGAGGGAAAAGTTTACAAGAAAAATCGAGCATTTCAAGCTGGCAAAGTAGGGTGAAGCTGTTTTCAGAGGAGATTTATAATTTGAAAGACATATGGACCAAATTTCAAAAGGAAAAAGGCATCTTCTGCCCACGTACCTTTCGTTGCCATGTTGTGTTGATTAATGTGGACCATATTTATTTGATTCCTTGGATTTCGTTTCCAAATTAGCTTAATTACGATTATACCTATTGCTGTAACTTGAAATTATTGCATGCATTTTTCCTGGAATTTCACAACTTTTCATCTGAAACTACTGAATGATAAACAAACATGACCATTTCTCTGTGTTGCTTGGGGTAGCCAAGTCCTTTTCTCCCCATAATTTGCCCCCACTTTTCACCAGGTACCCACTTACAACTGGGTGGACAAATGAAGGGTGAAAGAAACATGTATGAGTACCCCAACTTGCTCATCATTGACGTGCTACAACCAATATGCTGATTGCCCCACTTTGACTTGGTCACGCCTTCATCTTCTGGCTTTAATCCTACTTGATTAAGGTATCCAGTATTTTGGATTGTTCATTTACCCACACATTGTATATTTTATGGCACGGTGGGCGCTATTAGACAGCTGGATGCCCTTACTACAGTTCACCCTACCCATTTACCCATAAACACGCGCTGGTAGGACACAATTATAAACATGGCAGATTGGCTATTCTCAATAGTGCGAAGTGAAAAAATTTTAAAGTCTACTGACCTTCATTCAATATAAATTACAGTCATTAGCGATGTGAAATAAAGAGTTGCTCAAATACTTAGAATCAATACCAATACGATCTTATCGTTAATATTGTAATGAAAAGTGGAAACATGACTCAGTCACACTGAAGATAATTTCTGCCAACACTCATCAGATCACGATTCGCAATACAGGATCCTTTGGTTCGATAAAAACTGGTTCCAAAACTCTTAGATTATTGAAACAGAAGACTTTGTCTTTGGTAGACAACAAAAGGATTTATTTCTTTCCAAAGCTTTTCAGCCATTAGAGGTTAATGGAAACCTTTCAGTCAAATTGAATTTAAACTAAAATTACAAATCTCTCTCATACATATGTAGTTTGAAATTGGCTTGCCTGGCTTAGGGTTTACAATATAAAACTAATACAATGGGAGAAGAACAAAGCAAATTGAAATACATATGAGATGAATATCAAATCGATAGAACGGGGCATGTCTAATAGGGAAGAAGGTCAGGATTGGTCAAAGTTTTATTTCTGCAGCAAAAGATGTAGTAGGAGGTTCGAATGGCTATAGTGGAAAGTTTGGAGGTGAGGAAGCGTATATGTTGTGGTTCGATGGAAAGGGAGTTGCACATTTCAAGAAAAGTAGTGCAGGAATTGCTGAAGATACCTAAAGCTTTGATGGAGAGATTAACGAAGTGGAAAATAATAATAATGATAGTAATAATTACAATAAATAAAAGAAAAAACACGTTCAAGTGCTCTATTCACTCTTGGACCTGGATTGGTCCCAGTTCTCAGACACTAACAATTGCTCAAGCAAGATGATAAATAAAAAAAATAACATGCATCCTATTCTCCATTGGTCGAGCAGCTGCTGATTTTAAGAATGTACGTAGAATGACATTATGCATAATAGTCTTGACATAGCAGTGACACAGGAGAGGTTTCTCGTTAGAAGTCATCTGTTTCCGAGAGCCATCATCTTCGCATGATTGTTCTTCCAGGGAATTTCGTAGTGGATTTTCAAATCATCATGGATGTTCAAAATTTTCCTCTCGCACTTCAAATCTTCTGCAAAGGGTGTTCGCGTATTTCCCTTCGTAATCACCTTTCAAGTCAGTCATGTTAAATTTAATATCAGTAGGCCTAATTCACTTCGACTCTCGAAGTAACGTTTTTCCCAAAATTGCTAACCTACCGTTGTTGGTCCCTAGAACTTTTCCAGTACAAAAGAATCGCTCAGTTTTATTCTCTGTGCTAGATAGAAAGCCACATTCACGTATCAATCTTTGATATGGTAGTGAACAGCGCATTAAGTTTGTTACGGTAATAGCACCGTTATGCGCTTTCCTAGCATTCCCCTTTCCTTTTTTTGACATTTTTGTCCAGGTTTACTGGCTATCATCTGTTCAAACTGACCTCCAATCAGTTCCATCAATGTCACACGTTTCCATCCGCGTTTGAGTACAAATCTCCTAGCCTTTTTTGGCCATTATCACACATACATACTCTGATAAGCATTGAACGAAATAATCTTCAGTTTGGCGCAATTTTTCCACTTTTCAATACAATATCGAAGTTCAGGACATCAGAAAATTCATTTAATTTGTTTACTACATTCTAGCTTTGCTGCTACTAATTATAAAACTATATACTGAGGTAAAAAATTGAATTGCCTAACCCCTGCCGGTTCCCAGATGAAATGAAGCCCAAACAAAAAGACGCACGCAGAGGTGAGTACATGCTTGATGGATAATCGCAAAGGGAGCCATTGCTAAAGTTTAACGGGACTGCTACACTTGCGTCTCTCTGAATTTCGTGTGCAACTTGCCATGGATATTCAAGACCGGCTTGGACAAGTCAACGAGCCTCTCTCTCAGATGCACTTCGCGAGCGTCATACTGTGACAGAGGCTCGGGAGTCATTATGTTCAATTTTTTTCTCAGTGAGCTAAGTTGGGGAAAGGCTATGGTGGCCTAAACAAAGCCCCAACAAGGAAGAAAGAAGAAAGTGAAAGGCTAAGAGGAGAGAGAGATCAGATCAAGTTTATTGATCTTAGATTTGAAAGATGGAAACTTGTAAGATTTACTTGTTGTGGCTCTTTCGCGAAAACAGAATATGTCACGACAGCCTTTAAATCCTTACTAACATGTATCAGCCAGTGGATAGTGCTTGTCAGTTAACAAAGCGTTGGTATACATACTAATATTCACATTAGCATCCTAGTCTTTGGGACCATAATTTGTTGACAAGATCTTTAACATCCGTTGATACTATACAAAAAATTTGACATGACCTAGCATGTATTAAGTGTCTAATAACCTATTGGCAATAAAATGATAAAACACATCTTTATATATTAAGATTCTAGACAAATACTACTTTTTGCAACTAAAAAAGACGGATCAATATATACCTCGCTTCTTTTCCCCTTTCTCCCCATATCACTAAGAGAGATTGATGAATCAGTCAAGCCCTTGTCCAGAATTTTTGCACATTTGCTTCCGCCATGAAAACATACGCTGAACTTATCAAATTTCTGTAAATCCTGTAGCACCACTCTCGCTGTCATTGGACTGGGCGATAGGTTCAGATTCTCTCCCATCGTTTATCGTACGTAATAGCTGCTCCCAAAACGTCTCTCTCACGTCTTCGTTGCACCAGTCGAGGTACGTTCGCTTTCCGATGAACCACGGGCATTCACATTCCCTAAACAAAACCGGTATCACTTGGTGACTGTTCTCAATACGTGTTAGCGCCATCATCAGCTCCTTCTTGCACCAGCCACTGTTAACGAAGTCCGGGGAAAGGACAGCAATCGTTTTGCGACTTGTGGATATCGAATCTGCGATGTTCTCGATGATGAAACTTCCTGGGCAGAAATCTTGAAAATCTATGCAGACGCGTAACTCGTAACTCTTGAGCTTTGGTAGCAATGTATGCCTCACCCAGTCTTTGTCTGCATTACTGTAGCAAATGAAGACATCGTACTTGTGTTCGCTCTCTGTCAATAAAGAAATACAAAGATAGGTAGGAATAAAAGCGTCCGCTCTGAGTTCATGGGCTAGCCTCCTTAATCGAATAAAATTAAATGGCACAGCCACAAGACCTGTAACGCAGCTGGTGAGAATTCCCAATTTCTGAGGCACTGAAATAGATTTGAGCCCAATACTCAAACGTGCGTTGGGATGTGCTTGTTAGAAAGGTGTCGTCCTGAGCTAGTGTAGCCAGTTCCTTCCTGTGGCATTGTGCCCCTGGCATGATGCCAGACGCCAGCTTACTGCTAGGTGGACAGATAGAGGGTGAGGATACACAGGGTTTGTGTACAAGTGCTTCGTAAACGTGAAGCAATGAGAACAAATTTGCGTTTTTTCAGAAGACATATACAAACTTCCCTATACCAACTAATTTCAAACTCTTAATGCGAGTACAAAGATACGCCAGTTGATTGACAGGTTTGGAGAGTCCTGGAACCTTATCAATCCGCGTGATATACTGTAGCTTACAATGACGGGAAAGAGCATGTCTCCAACCCGGAACCTTTCGCACGGAAAATACGTAGATAAAGCACTGTACCAACTCCGACCAATGAGAGCTCCACAAACACCATTTCATCCACAGTAGATTGCAGGTGGGGTAACAGTAACATTGGGGCTCGTAAAGTAAGTATACATGTTAC
Source organism: Pseudorhiza aurosa (assembly GCA_964026355.1). NCBI lineage: Eukaryota > Metazoa > Cnidaria > Scyphozoa > Rhizostomeae > Lychnorhizidae > Pseudorhiza > Pseudorhiza aurosa. Next base: position 9,061,739 of record OZ032121.1, read on the forward strand.
TTACGTTCAGATGGCGTACTTCCAAATACCCTATGAGTGTCAGGAAAGAACGGACTGACACCAGAAGGGGTGCCAAAAGTGATGTATTCTTCCTGTATGCGTCTTTGCAAACGGGATTGTGACCATCGCCTCCACCAAATCAACGCAGCAATAAGACCACACATCACCACGCCACTCAAAGATAGTAACAGTGGCAAAATGACATCAGCTGAAACAGCGAAACAGAAAATATTCGAAACCTGACCAACCCATATGAGCAATACTTAACGCTAGGAAAAACGCTAGGAACAAGCTTTCATTTGAAATATGCTGATTCTAATACCATTGAAAGTTTTCGATCATCACTGATGACTTATTCGTATTTCATAAGTTACTGTAAGAAAGTTTAAGTTGTTCAGTGTAGAGAATATTACACAAACACACACACACACACCGATACCCACACACACACACACACACACACACGCACACGCACACACATATACATACACACTACAAACACACACACACACATATATATACACACCAGACACACACACCGATACACACACACACACACACACCGATACACACACACCGATACACACAAACACACACACACACAGACAATCACACACACACGCACACGCACACGCACACACACACACACACACACACACACACACACACAGACAATCACACACACACACACACACATATATATACACACTACAAACACACACACACATATACATACACACTACAAACACACACACACACACACACACACACACACATACACACACACACACACACACACACACACACATACACACATATAAATACACACTTCAAACACACACACATATATATACACACCAGACACACACACCGATACACACACACACACACACACACACCGATACACACACACAAACACACACACACACAGACAATCACACACACACACACACACACACACACACACACACACACACACACACACACACACACACACACACACACACACACACACACACACACACACACACACACACACACACACACACACACACACACACACACACACACACACACATTATAAAAACATATTTATACATGTTTACATATATATGTACGAGTATCTAAATATGAAGATCTGATACTATTGAGGAGATCTAACATGAGAAGCCTCACATGTAACGACATTGTGGATGGAGCTTCTTCGATTTAATCACGACATGAATGAGGCTTCAGGAGTGCAGTATGGGTTGGGAGAATCCTGCTCTTGTCAGCTATTCATGGGATGAGTGTCCGTCCAAACAAGATGTTTACTTATATTTTTTGCATTCTGACGATTGAAAAGTAAACGAAAATAGGTCTAGAGAATGGTTTACTTGTCCATAACTAGCTATACTTACTATCATCTTGTGAAGTGGTGGCAAGGTTGATTGAACTCTTAACATGGTTACCCATTATCATCTCGTAACCACTGCAGCTGTAGTTGTCAGCGTCAGAATCTAACAACTTGTGAATGATCAAAGATAAGAATTTTTCCCCTTGCAATACTGTGTACATTGAATCGCTAGCAATTGGCTGGCTGCCTTTATACCACGTCAGGTTTTGCAATAACGAGCTGTTCGATAGGGCGCATTTTAGTCTAACTCTCTGGCCAATTTTGCCAACCAATTTCTTCTCACTGCAGATGAATGAGCACTTCTCCCCTGTGACAAAAAAAGCACATCAACATGCAAAAAATTGTCCATTTAAAAAAAACTTAACCAGGAGGTACAAACACCGAAGGTGCTGAGCCACGGCACTCCACTGATCTCCAAAAATAGGGAGCATTGGTAGCAGAAAAGAAACAAGTACCATATGTGGAATAACTAAGATCGTTGATCAATGCTGGTTGACTAAGACGAAGGGCGACAGATTGCGTGTGGCCTATTTGAAGTCTCATACTCGAAAAGAGTTTTAGAAAGCTCATTTTAGAGAGATAACGTAACCAAGCTAGGGCATGGTGAGTTATCGTGATAAGTTCCTTTCTTCAACGCAACACACAGTTAGGTACCCAATGGACACTGTCTATATACTATTGGGTGGGCAGATATTCTTCTTCACTTATTTCCTGGCTTGGCTTCGCGAACGAACTATGATTTTATGACGGGGGATGTCCACGTCCACTGCAGGCACACTGGTGGCTGAAAAGCCCGATGCCGGACAGACAGGTTCGGCCACAGTGGCTGCATTGAACGGTCACATCGGGTATGGCTGCTGAGACTTCCCGGCTCTTGCTCCTGTGGCGTTTCTCCTTCATGTGCCTCTGCGGGAGTCCTCGAAGGAGATGACAGCCTGGTGGACAGTGCTGCGCCAGGCAGGGTGGGCAGACATAGGGCGAGGAAAAATTGTGAAGGAGCATGCCTCGATGTCAAACCCTTCCGTACAATAGAAATTTGCTCTAACCACAATAGCAACTTTCGCATTTGGCCTAACTTCGATCAACAGAATGACGATGATTTTTTAAACCATTCATCAACTGCGCATTTCAAATACAAAAACATACCTCTTTTGTAACAGGCAGTGTGCAATTGGCTGTTTCTACTTAACACTAATGACAATTCAAACGGAACAGGAAAAAAGGAAATACAATGTTTGATTAAGCGAAAAAATAGTTCAAAGGTCCATCAAAACAGGGTCTGTCCAGTCCTTGTTCCATGGGCAAAATGTGTAGTACGTGCATCGTATGGAAATGTTCATGATTTTCGAAATTGGGCGATTCGTTAAGTTGTATGGAGTGTCGAGGTCGTTCAGCATAGCAAGTAAAGAATCACAGGACTTGATAATAATAATAATAATAATAATAGCAGCAATGATACTTTGCTTACACAAGTCATCAGATTCAGCTTAACGAAGCTGCTATCAGTCTGGGATGTGGTAAAGCAAAGGCAAAATATAAGCGTGAGTTTAAAAGATATGTTAAAATTGTGCATTGAAAATGCGGAATAAGACGATCGGGATTTACATCCCAAAATCCGTAACAATAGCATAGGGCTTTGCTTTTACGCATCACTAGTCATCACTCTAGGAACCTGCAGTTCTATTTTACTATATTAAGAATGAATTACATAATTTACTAACCATCTTTATCACAAGGGTCCACGGGGCAGATCTGGCAGTCACTAGCAGTCTGTTTTCCGTCAAACACTTTAATAAGAGTACTTTTCGATGGCAAAAATTGCTTCATAGGACATGGACTGGGTTCCACGGCGCCAGATCCACAATACGAATTCACAGGACAAAGATGGCATCCCGACTGGTTAAAAAGTCCAGTTATGTTGCTGTAAGTGCCCTTTCTACAAGGAAGCTCCTCGCTGCTATCTACACTGCAGTAATGACCGGCCTTACAAGGTCCTGAAAATGAAAAAGAGAATACGCAAAAATGTTACATATATACAGCTCGCTGGAACAACTTGGGACAAAAAGGATTCTGACCGGGTGAGTTCAATGGCGGTCACCCGGGAAAAGTTCTTTTAAAGCGTTTCTAGTCTTACATATTCGCAGAATATAAAGTACATTGTTGAAGGATTGACGCTTAACATTGAATGAGATCTCTGGTGATTTTGGAACTAGGGCAACTGCAAAAGAGGAAACATGAATCTGAGGAGACGTTGACGAGCAAATGGGGCATCTGGGCATTTGGGCATACAGACGACATAGAAGGAATCAAGAACACCATCATAAATGGCAAAAATAATGGTAGCAGAAGAATAGGTAGAAGTCCTGGCTCCACGGCCTCATTAAGAGAAAGAAAATGGGTCTGGCAGAGGCAGTTACAACGGAGAAGAATACAGAAAGACTACGCGAAAGTGTAATGATGATGATGATGATGATGATGATGATGATGATGATGATGATGATGATGATGATGATGATGATGATGATGGTGATGATGATGGTGATGATTATGATGATGATGATGATGATGATGATGATGATGATGATGATGATGATGGTGGTGGTGATGATAATGATGATGATTGTGATGATGATGATGATGATGATGGTGATGATGATTTCGATGATGATGATGATGATGATGATGATGATGATGATGATGATGATGATAATGATGATGATAATGATGATGATGATGATGATGATAATGATGATGATAATGATGATGATGATGATGATGATGATGATGTCGATGATGATGATGGTGATGATGATGATGATGATGATGATGGTGATGGTGATGATGATGATGACGATGATGATGATGGTGGTGGTGGTGGTGATGATGATGATGGTGATGATGATGGTGGTGGTGGTGATAGTGATGATGATGATAATGATGATGATAATGATGATGATGATGTTGATAATTATGATGATTATGATTATGACGATGATAATGATTCCAGATGCACTTAATGCATTTCAACGTGCAATTCTGAACTTATTCATGAAGCCATGTCAACTATAAATAAAGCAAACGGAAGATTAATTCAAAAAATTATTCGGACATAAAAGAAAGATCTATGCTGCAAATCTGGAACGGTTAGACGAAGCAAACTGTAGTGAATCGAATTTCCAATCGCAAGAATGAGTCAGTTACTTGCCTCACTCATCCATGTTGTAAAATGATGGGTCAAAAGTTAACATCCAGGAGTTGCAGGTCAAAGCTCGATGATCGAAGAAGATTAAATCATAAATTTATAAAGTTGATCGAATGAAACAATCTGGACGAATACAGCTTCAGTAAACCTGCACAGAATATGTTTCAGACTCTAAATCGAAGTCTTGAATTGTATTACGGAAACATTTATGAATATATGGGGGGATACATACGAGTCTTGAGTGTAAGAGCTTGCGTTATTCTGCACCTGTTCACACGTAGCACCTCGCAAAAATACGTCCTCGCGTCACTTTCATTAACTCGACGTATAAGAAGCTTTTTGGAGCCAATTTGAAGTCCATAAAGGTATTGTGTCACTGTTACTTTTGATTCCCACTCGTACCTCTTCGGCTTTTTACAACATTCCATTATGATACCATAGCGTCCATTTTGGTTAACACTGTGGAAGGTGATGAACGGTCGGAATGCTTGTCCCCATCGGCGGCTTTTGTAGCTGCACACGAACGTTGCTTTGCTCCCAATAATAAGTTCTTTAGCTTTATTAAGCCGGCTATCTTCCAAATTGAAGATCAATGGTGGCGCTGAAAAAGGGAAACAACTCAAGTTGAGATTTCAACCTGTCAGAAATTGTACGGATTGGCAAGTTTACCCTGTACAAAGCTGATATGGCGAAACGGCTGACTTGACCTTCTCACTGGACATCCAGTCAACTCTTTCTAATACGAACTTTTTGTGGGATCATCAGAATCTTAGAATTACGAAGAGTATCGTTTATACGATTCTTTCAAAAACCCTTATATTTTTCCCCATTTCTCCCTAAGTCTTGTGCAATAGCCATTACCTATATAATCGCAACTTGCGAAGCAGTTGCACATAAAGAAAAATAATTACTATCAACAAAGTTGGCATTTTATTAAAAAATATAACACAATAATAGGCAGTGCTTCAGTGGTATTGAAAGATAGCATTTATAATGCTTTACTTCTTTCGACTTAAAAGTTCTTCCGAAAGGATTCCTATCATCTTTTTTTCACTGTGAATGATCCTGACAGGTTTGGGCACCCAATTCCAAGCTGTGCCGACTTAAAAAGGAGTCATCACATTGGTTAACATTTAAACCCCTTGTTGATAAACTCAAAATGCCCATCCCAATTCTCGAAATTAGTCATTCCATCTTCCGAACAAATATTGGTGGAAATGGCTTCAACAACAGCCAGAAAATTACATAAAAATTTTTAGCAGAATTCGATGAAAACAAATACTAATACGGCCAGCTTATTTCCTAAACTTCGATTTCAAGGGACCGAAAAATTGGTCCAATGGTGGAAAGTCCGAATTACACAGAGATTGAATTATAAAGGTTTTATGTAAGGGCTTGTTAGGAAATTTTCGCCTTAAAATTTTTGTTCGACTTTCGAATCAAACGAGTTCGAATTAGACCGATCTGACTGTATTCATTTATCTCTATCCTGTGTAAACAATAAAAGCAAATTATACTTGAAGAATTTAAAGTGCTTCTGGCTGCCCCCGCCACCCAACTTGATGAACAGCTTTCTCCCCTCACATCCGCTTTCAGTAACACGACACTACATGCTTTGGCATTGCCTCTTCCATATCCAGTACTTGCTCGGTTTAATGTGTTCTGCTCGGTCATAATTGCCACCTTCCTATCCTCTCTCAAGCAGTTCATCCATCGCCTTCTCAGTCTCCCTCTCATTCTTGCACCTGACACCATCAGCCCTGTCCTCTGCCCAATGAAGCCGTCGTCTCTCCATCCAATGCGCAACCACTGGGTACCTAGAACCTAGTGCAAAAGCCGGTCCCGCTCCTGGTCCCGCTCCTGGTCCCGCTCCTGGCCCCGCCCCGACGAGCAATAAACATGTTGCGGACCACACGGACCGAGACCAGACTGGAGCGGGCATACCCCAGATGCGAAGAGCAGTTAAATTGCCGTGTCTCTGTCGGGGTATTGACGGAACTAAAGTTTAAAAATGGAACACAAATTCCAGCGACAGCATTGCTAGTGAAAGACATTGACAGAGTCTTCTTGACTATGACACTCCTAACACGAGCACAAATCATCCGAGGACTGTGGATTATTCCCTCAAAACAGTTCACGGGCGAGGGAAACGAGTCTGCTGTTCATTCCTAGCAGGCTGGTTTGCTGAAAGATCATGTCTGGGTTTTGGACACATGAATAATCACTTAAGGCCTTTTTGGGTTGATTCCTTGATTGGGAAGAAAAGCTAATCGAAATTAGCAATCTACATAAAATATTGCATTAGCATTCATTGGTGCCTCATTCTTGCTTACTGACTCCTACAACTTGCCCTCTTTCAAATCTGAGATCAATAAGCTTGATCTGGTCTCACATCTCCTCTTAGCCTATCCCTTTTTTCCTTCCATTTTTGGGGTCTTGTATAGGTCATTGTGGCTTTTCCTCAACATAATTTACTAAAAAATGCAACAAGAAGAGTCAATTTCATTGATTCACTTACAAGAATTTCGGATAACGACTTCTGCAATCTTTGAGACTGTTTCATTTTGATCAGTCACAGCTACGCACGTGAAGGTGCCAAACTGGCACTCTGACACATCTGAATAAGAAAAGACTACGGTATGGGTGCAACCAGAACCATGTACTTTAACTCCCAGTACCCTATCTCCTGCTGTAATCTCCTTTCTTTTGTCATTATAGGGCATGTGATCTGACCGCAAAAAAATTGAAACATTGGCAGGTTTATTTACTGTGCAATTGATATCCATAACTGTGTCGGTACCAGAGTAAAAGTCAAAAAATTGAAAGCTAGGCCCAAACTCCATCTGCAGTGCACCTAGAAGAAAATATACGTCTCAAGGAGTGATAGCTTGAACAATCCTGGCCATTTCTGGTAAAGCCAAAAACTTGTCATGCACTATTGACAACAAATAAGACATTCCAAGACATGTGTCTGAACTCCTTTTCACAAGCATGTCAAAAAATATAAAATCTGCATTTCAAAATCTGCCAGATTCCTGCAATACTCTGTAAAAATACTACCAAAAAAGGATTTAAAAACTATATAAAAATAGCTATGCATTGATATTTATTCTGAGCAATAAGGTAATGCTAATTGATGGAATGTTTTGGGAAAGATATTTTTATCAACCCAAACTCAGCCAGCTACTTCCAATGTTAGCCTCAAGGCCAGAAAATGGAGAGGGCTTGTAAGAAAAAGTTCTTATTATGGATAATTGGGAACCGCAAAGGGGATGTCGCATTTTATCAAATGTTTTTGTTTAAGTAGAAATGATGACAGAGTTAAGCTACTTCTATGGTCTATTTTCCACAACATGGATGTGGAGAAATCAAGTGAAAGACAAGATAAAGAGAGTTGGAAAGAAGATGCCATGAATAAAATCAAACGATGAGAGGGAGTGAGAACGGTAGCACATAGAGTGAGGCAAATCTGGCCACCCCCATTCATGGGGGAAACCAGATTCAAACTGGATGATGCTGATGATGCTTATGATGGTGGTGGTGGTGGCATAAGGGCTGCCAATGGCAGGGACATTCAGCTGCCAAATGGGGCACATATTCATGGAAGACTATATGTGAAGAATGAGATGAAGAAGGGGTTGAAGAAGAAGGGGATGAAAAAGAATGGGATAAAGAAGATGGACAGAAGAAGCCTTTCTTGCTTACCTTCAGATTTAAGGCATAACTTAAAAATGGACTTACCAGAACACTTTTTGCATGGCATAGGGGTCTTAGCTGTAAAATCTAAAAACAGATAAGCTCTATATAATTAATCAGAATAAGTGGAGTTTTAGTCATTATTCAGATCGATGGAGATACATAGAAAGCTCTACAGCAAGCACCTTGCTTGATCAGGCTTTGGGAGTAGGTATACTATATCATTTCACAAATACCATTAACAACTGTCAAACTTGTATCACTTAAATATAGATATTTTTACAAAGAAATACACTGCACAATGATATATCCCATACAATCTGTTAATGGTGAAACAGTCTGACACGTTATTCCTGACAAAGGTAGAGGTCCTTACAAAACAGTTTTCCCTACAACCTCTCTTATCAAATGGCATTGCACATTTGGCTCACAATTAGTCATTTTCTATAAGAGGTCATTCAATTGGGGCATATTTTACATAATTGAAATATCATCAGATACAATGTTGAGAAGTTCTATGATTTTGAAGGTTCAAAAAATTGTCTTTATACATGAATTATTGTGAGTCTAGTGCCTCTCTCTCTCTCTTTCTCTCTCTCTCTCGGTTAAGCTCTTACAGAGTCACTTTCACAATTCTTTTTGACATCTTAGAAATCATCATAGCTTTCAAGAATCAACCATTTTCAATTCAGAATAAATATTTGAACAAAAAAGCATACTTTGTGGGCATATATCAGCAACAATGGAACCTTGGGGATGAAATCGATAATTAGATACTTCTGAAAATTGTAAGCAAAGCATTGTCACATGTGATAAAGCAATATTCTGGTTTAAGTATGTGGGATGAAAATTTTCAACAAGAGATGCAAACTTCTTTCACCAAGATGGAGTATAAATCCACAGCAAATCAACAGGATGTGTAATCCACTGGCAAAATTTGCTCAAGTTTTGTGCAGCCATAACTAGCTATCAGGGACATTGCAATAGCTGGATGCCAAACAGAATGGAGATAGATGGCGGGTAAACTCAAGATAGAGCCATGGAATTACAGCACCTTAAGAATTTCTTCCAGAAAGGCTGTAAAAAGTCTTAAATATGCATCGGTATCTCAATATGACATTTCTGGAAGAATCCATGTGGGTTGAAATTGGACAGAACTGTGTAAAATAAGTGTCCTTGCTCCATAGAACATGGGTGTCCAGTTTACGTGGTCGCTGTTCTCCCAACAGCTTCCAGGCTAGTTATGGTCTGAATTCTTACAATCTCGGGCACAATTGTAATGGTTTTATGATGCAGGCTTGTGGGTGAAATTACCAAACGACTTTACACCAGCAATTGACACAGTCATTGTCAAGCAGTTAGTGGGATTCTTGTGGCCGTCTAGCTCCATACCAGGCCGGGGTTTTCCGTGCGAAAGAGCTGGTTTTGCCGTTAGTCAAGTGTCTCCAATTGTGGAAAAATACCTCTTTAAAACAATAGAACATCGTTGGCTTATTAGAACATTTGTGTCATCACTCAAAAAATTCTGGTATGTAAGTGTGTGATGAGAAATGGTATCGCTGACCCTCAACAACAGGCTATTTATCCCTGGAATCTAGTTTAGAAGCTACAATAAAGGAACCCAGTGGCTTGCTCATCCTCCTGGTATTCGACATTCATTAAACCCCTGCCAATTGCGATACCATTAACGGTGTGATATTTCACATCAGCCATGCGGCCTAAGCCTACAACTGTATTACAATTATCAATCAGCAATAAAAAATAGCAAAGCTGCTGCAAATAAAGGCCCGAATGGAAAAGATATGTCAATAAAGCGGGACATTTGATTCCCCGCTGACCTAATTTTCGTTGGTAAACCATGATTTGATTTACTCGAAGTTCCTTGCCTGCTTGCTTACTTCCGTGTAGGGGTGAGCCGGCTGAAACCCCATACCCCTTTTAGAAAGAAGGTATTGGTTAGAGCACCGTTTTAAGTCTTGCGTGACTTGACACTTCTCCGTTGAAATGCGATATGTTTACTCTTGTCGACAACCGGAAAAGTTCCTGTAGGGAATTTGGAGAAAACTGGCAATAACTTTCTTCATAAATTCTACCTGGAAAACCACCAGGAAGGACTGAAATATTAGTAGCAAGTGTTTTCTCTTGACTGAACAAACTGGGATTTTGAAATTACGGACAGATAACATTTTCTAGGTTGAATTTAGATAAAGTCGCTTTTCTTCGAAACGTATTTAAAAGTCTTGCTACTAACGACCCGTGGCTAGGTACACTATTCGAACTCTACAGAATGGTGAAAATTTGAAACTTGACTAGAAATGACGCTGTACTCACCGATAAAAAGAAGCAAAACCAGTGTACACAAGTTAAACGCCATTCCACCAAGTCGGATCCTCCCAGTACAACAAGGAAATACATCTGTCCCATCCACCATGCCGGGCAGCTACAACAACACTGTCTCTAATACGTAGTTTCGGCTCAAACTCAAATTACCTAATCGTGTTGGAGAAGAACAAGGCCCCAGCTGCCTGAGTGTCAAGATCAATCACATGTCACCCAGGGTTGGAAATATATATATTTGAGTAACTAGGATACTTCGATGAAACATATCCGACTTGAATCTTCTTGGAGACGTCATTCACGCTGTCTCCTGAAGCTCGCCATAGGGCGTGGGCGTACCCGATGTTTGATGGGTTGCAAGGAGTGGCAGAAGTGCAACTGATGTCAGCATCTTCGTGCGATCCTAGACATCACGCATTGGATCATTTGCAGATTCGGGGGCTGCTAGCATCATCAAGCATATAATCTATTTTTGTGGCCTTGTGTAGGTAGAAACAGCTATCTGGGGTGAGAAAAGTGACAACTTGACGTGAAACAGATGAAGGATTTGATGTACACTTTAATCTTTGGAACAGCGTCCGTGGCCCAGTGGTAGAAGGCTCCCTTGGAACGGTCCAGCCATCCTAAGAAATTGCTATTCCCCATTTCCATCAGAACTTTGAGAAAAGGCATGGGAGTTAAATGTGCAGAATTACCAGATGGCCAGCCCCTAACTGTAGCATTCACTGTGCTTGCACACCTGTGTTGCCCACAGCTTCATGAAACAGAGATGGTCGCCGCCATACTCACCAAATACGGTGAGGGAAGGATTTTGACAAATTTGTGGACCACTCTAATCAATTTTCCGCTGTGAATTATGTTTAACAAACTCCAAACCAAATGACTGCTACATCACTGGCATGTTCTGTTACCAGTTGAATCCTTGGGTTTTAGGCAATAAATTTACCCTTCCGTGAATATTATCCATCAAGAGGATCTAATGGAGTGCAATGGCTGTCTAAAAAGACTCTGATTTTCCCCATCTGCATATTAGCTAGTGCAGTGACCAAATTTCATCACAACATTCAAATCTGCCAGTCATTCTGTTTTGTTTTCAGAGCAAACTTTGTTTTAAAGAAGAAATCAATTCCTCTTTCAAAATTTAACCTTTTTACAAAATCAGTTATATTGAAGAATTCACACTAACATTAAATGATGTTACCTATATGGTTAATTTCTTAATCTAAATGTTACTAGGGAGCATTCAATTTGATCTTGGAATGCTGAAGATAGCTACTTGATTTTCAAGAGAATTATAAACCTGCTTTGATATCAACATAGTACTAGCTGTACCATTTAACGCAATACATAGAGAAATATAGGGCCAAAATCTACACTTATTTGCCTTCTCCTTGCTTTCCCAAATCCTACAACTTGTCCCCTTTCAAATCTAAGATCAATAAACTTGATCTGATCTCTCTCTCCCTTAGCCATTCGCTTTTTTCTCTTCCTTTGTTGGGGTTTTGTATAGGCCACCATGGCCTTTCCTCAACAGAATTCATTAAAAAAACACCATCTATGCAAGTCACTATTTTCAACACGATATAGACATGTTTTGTGCCTGACTGAGCTGTGGGGATGTACAGCAAAACAAAAGGCATCTTCACTATTACTATCACTATTGATTTATAGGGTCAGCAATCCAATACAATGAAAATATTCTGTCCACAAAGTTGTGATTATAGCATTCAAATAAAAATGTAACAAGCATCTAAACGGCTTCATTCTGATAGATGTCCACTCTAAAATCAATGTAACAAGCGTGACCTTCAATTTTCTGGTACATATTCAAACTGCATTTAATTAGAGTCAGAAGGTTTCTCTCTGGTAAGCATCAGAACAACTGGGGCGCCAAGCAGACCAAGGCTGATGAAAACAAGTGAGGTGGCCATCTCAACAGCAGTCTAAAATGCAAAAAGCAATTCAATATTATTTATTCATTACATAACAGCATTTGACATTTTCCATCTTTTAGGATCAATTCTTTACCCATAGGAACGGTAATTTCGCCTATCTGTGCCCCGGTATATAATAAAACGTGACTTAAGGTAGATGAGGCCGTGATGATTACAGTTGCCATGCAATTCCTTTAGCTTAGTGGCAAATTCATGCCGTTGACGAAATCATGCCTTGTTCTTTTCACCAGTTGCCGGTGTCTCGCGGCATCACCCAGGTCCTTTTCGATACACAATAACTCTAAGTGGAGCTACTATTCATTACGTCAAAAAATTGGGTTTCCATTTTATAGCCTTTAACGCATTTCAAACCAGGTCTCAAAATTTGCTCTCTTCCTGCGTCTATCCAGTTAAGTTGCACAGGCAAGGGCCTCCTTGGGCCTAAATCTCATAATTCATGGTATCTACACTTACATGGCCTTTTCTACCTCCTTCTAACTGTTTTGCGCCATTTGACATATACCTCACAGCTAATTGGTTCTCCAGGGAAGTGAATTTACGAAAAGCTTGTCGAATGGCGCCAGACATGTTGCTTTTCTACGAGTTGTTGGTTGCAAAACTACAAAATGCTAAGGATAATGTCCGCCAAAGTTGAGCACGAAGGCAAGGGCAATATCTGCGTGCGCATGACAAACCCAGCCTCGTTATGATTTGACCGAAAACCGGACATTTTGCTTCTAGGAAATTCGCTTCATTGACTGATCGGTTGATTGATTGATTTGCCGTGACTAATATCCTTCCATGCTTTGCGGTTTAGCATGTGGGCAAGTCATGCAAAGGTTGTAGGCTCAATCCCTGCATGTGAAAGTATAAATATCACTGGTGAGGAAGGCAGCGGGAAGTCACCTCCTTAGATCAACTTCCCTCAAAAAAGCTCAATATCGAAATTAGCAGAGACTAGAGACAGAATGCCACGCGCTGTGTGCAACTTCCTTCCTGTGCATAGGCCTATACTTCAGAAGAAGCTCACTTTACATGCCTCGTCATTCGGCCGAAGCCTTATGAAAGCTGAGAATGTGGTACCTATTGTATATAAGTTCGAGATTTATCCAGACCGGTACCTTAGAGTTAAACGTTTCTCTCTCTGGCTTCCCGCGTGATTCCTCCACGGACCGCACTCATTCACTCCCATTGTGGTAATAGACAGTTGCCTTGTTTGGCTCCACCCCTTTCCGATTTATGTGGTTTTTGGAACGGGGTCAGACGTCACTGGCTCACTTCGTTCAAATGCTTGGTTAGCGCTTGATTCTACATCCACACAGGTACATAAATTTTGTAAACTTTAATTATATATACATAAGCTAAACATAAAAATAAAAATATCTCTACTGAGAGGTAATTGGTAGTGAGGTGGTCTAATCACAGGCATTGCTAGTGAAAATTAATAAAAGTAGAGAAAGTTACAGTGTATGGTTTTAACAAGAAGAGCGAACGGAAGATAGAAAACTTTCAATACGATGGAAGGTCTGGATACGTCCAAGCTTTGGTACGTATGGAGAATGAGTAATGGGTATTGCGAACTCCTATACTATCTGAAATTTTTTTTTTTAGTGGGTTGTGTTGAAGAAAGGCTATGGTGGCCTATACAAAGGCCCAACAGAGGAAGAAAGAAGAAAGCGAACAGCGAAGAGGAGAGAGAGATCAGATCAGGTTTATTGATCTTAGATTTGAAAGATGGCAGTTGTATAATTGATATGCTCTTAGTTAATAGTAGGGTCGCTGCGCATCTGAATGAAGGAATTTCCAGACTGTCCAGAGATTCCGAGAGGACCTATAAACAAGTTAAAAAATGATAGCAATTCTTTTAAACCACAGATTCACTGCATATTTAAAATGCCTCTCATATACCAGGCAGTGTGTAATTGGCTGTTTCTACTTAACACTAATTAAAATTCAAACGGAAAAAGAAACAAAAAAGAAGGAAATATAATGTTGAATTAAGCGGAACAATTATACAATTATACAACGGTCCATCAAAGACGGGTCTGCTGTTCCGTCTGGAAAATATGCAGTACGTGCATCGTATAGAAGTGCTCATTATTTAGAAATTATGCGATTCCTTATTGTTTATGGAGTATCCACGTCCTTCAGCATATAAAGTAAAGAATCGCGAGAATTGCCCAAGTCTCCGAACAGCACTCATTGAAACATTGACAAATTTTTTAACTTCCGTGTAAGAACATTGTGACGAGTGTATTAGGGACATTGTGCCTTTCAGATTTACAAGTGCTATTCACCTGTAGATTGCTTTCAAAGCAAACAGTCAGTTCTATCATAAAAAGGGTCTTCTTTTTCTATTTAACAAAATACGATCTGGTCTGAAATCAATAATAGTTGCATAATGATTATTATTTATTTCCTTCAGGTTGGCCCTTTTGTTGGTGGAAGTGCTGATTTGTGCCAACAGAAACTTGAATACACTTTTTTATCAAAATTTAAGCCTACATTACAAAGGAGAGTATACTATCTAATTAGATATTACAAGAGAAAGAATACTATGAAGAGCGGCAACAATAACGACCCTCAATTATCAACATACAATTTTCATAATCTACAACTGCATTCAATACCATAACTTTTCAATCTTCTTCTGAAGTTGTTTAGTGTCAGGAACTCTCTTTTGGAAGATGACACTGCATGCTATATCCTAGGTCCAAGTAAATGCGCACTCTCAATACCATACCATGTAGTTTGTGGTTTTCGTGCCAGCATTTTCTTGCAGCTACGACAATGGTAAGGTAAACGAAGATTTGTTCCATAAAACACGGGTGGAGATTGCTTTGTGTTTGAAAGATTTATTCACCAGGCAACTGTGAATTTTTCTAGTGAATGGACATCGGTTCTGCTCTCTTCAATGAAGTAAGAGCTCATGATACTTGCAATTTGATACACTAACACGCACACACACACACATACCCCGATACACACACACACACACACACACCCCGATACACGCACACACACACACACACACACACACACACACACACACACACACACACACACACACACACACACACACACACACACACACACACACACACACACACACACACACACACACACACACACACACACACACACACACAGACAATCACACACACACACACACACATATATATACACACTACAAACACACACACACATATACATACACACACACACACACACACACACACACACACATACACATACACATACACACGCACGCACGCACGCATGCACGCCTACACTTGGCTTGGAAACACCACCGCTGCTTTGTATTTGCTCTTAATTAAGAAGTACAAATAGTTCCGGTCCTATGGCCATAAACCAAGTTTAACTACATATCAAGAAGTAGTCTTTTGAAACAGCCTTGCTGTCAAAGCAAGCAGGCATCCCTCATAAATCGATTGGAAAAAATGATTTAAGAATTCGTTTCTACATTTTTTCATCATTATTTTAATTTTTGGATGGATTCTAACTTGCAACTTTCCATACGATACCTTTCAATTATTCACTAGCAGAGGGGACTGCGTTTGTTGTAATTCACGAATTTGAGTAAGGGATGGGGACAATGCTGAAACCTCCACGTTGGTGTCCCTGGATATCGACCGCCAAAAGTGATCTCGACTCATTTTTGTCGGCTCGGATCCGATTCTGCAACCACTTCCCTCAAAGCACATTTGAGGGAAAGACTAGATGAAAAAAGTAAGGGATGCTTTTAAGATAGCTTCGGCTGATTGGATACCTCATTGATTGAATCAAATATTCTATATAAACATGGAATATATGCAAAACTCGAAAGTATGCGTCATTTGTCTTCGATATTCCGGTTCCTAATCTACACAAAAGCCCAAAACATCAAGGTAAAGAACGCCGAAATTGCTTGACTATTGTCATCTCTAGACAGTAATGTTCATGGATAAAACACACCCAACCTTACTTTCCGCATTGCTGAAAAGCCAATCTTATTGACAACAATGAGGTCTAGCACAGTGTAAGTTCAGCCACTCAAGATCTTGAATGTCCGGATCTCTCCATCGGACAGTTTCAAAACGATCGTCCGTAAAATTCACTGCAACACATGAACAATGTAAATATCCGATTGTGGCAGGGACAAAAATCATTTGACAACGACAGAGATAGAATTGGTATTTTTTTCTTAGATTTTATGGGATCGTCTTACTTTCTCATATTTCCATAAAAGATTTACTTGAAAATAAACATAGTTTACTTTATGCACTATCAAAGGCTTTAAAGAACAAGATGCCCTATTTAGGCCAATATTCAAAAGAGCATGGCTGCCGGCTAGTGAGAACATTAATGTCAAGAATGATCTGGAGAGAAAGACCGTATGTCAGCTGCCTTGAAAATGTGAGGACCTCTCACTCTTGCAAACATGTGTCGTAATTTATAGTGCCTGTCAAAATGTAGTTTAATTTCGTGAAGGTTTATAATCAGGTGATTGGGAACCATTCTGTTTACGGGAATGAGTCTCCCACATCCCTCGGCTCCAACCAAATCTCGTTCCCCAGCTTTGTCTCGAGTAGAAAGGTAAGGCCTAAAGCGATTTACTGCCAAGAAATATAACTCTAGACAAATTGAAATAAATGACAAGCGTCAACTCGTTAAACAACTCCAACTTCTGCAAACGAAAGAGAATGTCACTCAAAAACCCATTGCGTTGCAAACCATGTCCTCTATAAAAAACGGTATGTTCAATCCACTTGGGATCTTTACTCAATTGTCCGTTATGAAATTCATACCAAATGCCACACAAAAAGGGTATGCAGCATAACACAATTCAATAAAACCAGAAGGCGGAAAGAAGCAGCACAAGGTACGACTGTACGTAAATACGGGACAAGCTTCGTGCGAGAATGTTCTCAAAACGCCTTTATTGCTAATGCAGTAAATATTCCCGTTTGACTTTTCAAACCACAATTGATATTGGGGTTGTAATGCATGATGTCACGGAAATCTAGATGCAGGCAACCATTTAAGAACATCATTTAGGGTGCATTGTGGTTCATAAGTTGAGACAAGTCCCAACACATCTCCAAATCTGGCGGAAATCGTAACTTAAATGTGACTGTCAATGAACAAACTCGTACCGATATAATACCAATATCATTTTCTTCTTGCACTCTGGACAGGGAGGTCATCTGAATCTCGGGTCGGAATTTTCTAGGAATCACTGTTTGGAGATCTTTCTAATCTTTTGGAGCATTTCTTGATCTAGAAAACTGAAATAAATTTTCGTGGAAACCGGAAGTGACCGGTGTAAGCTTGGTTGATCCTGTGATTGCTTCCGTCCACAAAAGCGATGTGAATTCTTCGGACAGCTTTCTAAAAGCATATAGCAGCGACACGCGTTAAAGGGATCCTACCTGGTTTGAAAATTGTCTCTCATTGAAGGAATATTGTCCTCAACCATTTTTGTTACAGTTCACTCTGCAACCAACCGTCCAAAATCAGCAAAACATATCATGGTCCTTGATACTTGTATTTTAACTTTCACATGATGCAAACCGATGAAACCATCTTGAAATTTCAATTTGTATTCAAGTTATCGGTCACTAGAAGATCGAGAGTGATAGATCCATAGTGGGGGGCAATGATGGTGGGCATAATTGGGGTTGGGGGTCACGATAGAACCCGGTGGGCATGAGACTCTCCAAGACAAAATAGCAGAGAAGACACTGAAAAAGAAGACCAAACGACATCATTTATCTGTCTGTTTTACTTTGACACGTCCAGTTTAAGTGGAGAAAATAAAATAGAAAAGAAACTAAATACGACGAATCTTGTGAATTCAATCTGCGGGTTTTCGACGTCCAAATGCAAAGTCTTGCACACATCCATAGTTTAAATACAATTCAATAATCAAATAATTCCTTCTATGTGTTTCGTAAATATCAATTTTTACAAGAAAAGGAAACCAGCCTTTACAAGACAACAATTAACAACGGGAAAAGAATAACAGACCTGGACGTTCATCAGTCCATAAACTCGTACCAGAATTTTGGAAAGCATCTGCATGGATCCATTTTCTAAGCAAAATGGTGATTAGATTAATGCCTGTGTTACTGCTTCAATACTTGTAAAACGTGTAATTGCTCCGGAATGGCGAGGACGATATTATTGTTACTATCATCGTTTTCATTATTTTTCATACTGAGCCTGAGCGGTAAAAAAAGAGGCTCCCTACAGCCATTTTAGCCAAGGTACTTCATGTACACATGAGGTATACAAGGTACTTCAACATAGAGTTTGTTTCCCAACACAACGCTGATTTCCATGGCGCTAATAGAAATAAAGCGCAAAATAATTAAAACATCACTTAAAATCTACGAATAATCTACAGACGACAAATTTAACACCGACTTTTAACATCTCACTCTATAAATACAACTCTGGAATGACGGCAAGAGTGCAATTCATTGTGTCTATTTATGTGTTTATCAGCTGACATATGAATACTGTGTATAGCACTACACATTCTTATCTTTAGTCTACTGCCGCATTGTACGTGCTTTTACAACACTATAGCCTGGCGCCTTTCTAAGATAAAAAAAGCTGCACTGGCCTTCGCCGTGATTTATCAAGGGATCTGAACGCAGTGTTGCAAGATATTAGGGCTCGATTGTCAGGATAGAATCAAAACGTACCAAAGCCCTTACAAGACGATCTATTGGGTATAGAGCATTTTAATGACTTTCTGTGAATTAGAGAATTCTCAAATTTGACCTAGATTATAAATGTAAAAAGAATTAGAATGTTACTACCGTCAAATCACACAGTGACTAGACATGACTCTCCATCGATGAAATTTAGCGGTTGCCTATCTCTGCATTAGGCATTCAAATACAGCACAGCACACTACCACACCTTCTTGTGCAATGCCCTACGGACCAACGAAATCGACTCACGCCGGATGCGCAGAATCGAGTACTGGTGCTCCTAATACCATTGTCGATGAAGCGACAAGACCGGACTTCTGCATGAGAACAATCATTCTTCATCTAATCAAGACACTTGAAAGCTTACAACGCATATACAACAAAACAAATACGACAACCAAGCATCCAAAAGTTAAAGAAAAGAAAAAAGGACGAATTTAAAATAAAGAAACTAAGGAACAGGAACATTTAATTCCGCACGTATTACTACATGCATACTTAAGTCTTTGGTTAGACGGATAGCTAGGTTGCAAGGCTTCATCTTAAGGCATCCATTGCAATCCATTGGAATTCTTCCTTGCAGGTACCTCGATAGTGACTCAGAAAACAGTGGCTAGACTCTATGCGTTCAGTCTGTTTTGCAATATGTGTACTGGAGTTCTCCGTACTGATCCTCTTTGATCGTCTCGGACGATACTTCATTAAAAGTCGCTGACCTCTGCCTTGTCTCCCTTTGCCTCCCAAGTAGCATCTCGTCCCTCTGTATGAGGCAAAATTTTAGTTGCGAGAATTTAGGCCGTTTCGACTCTTCTGGATGCCTATTGAACAAGAACAAAGTTGTCAGCACTAGCAAATCGGAAAGTTGAGCTGACACTTGTCTAGGGGTATTTAATTACAAAGTAAACTAAAGCCGTCTGAACGACAGCTCTCTCATTCGCAGATTTGTTCTCATTATCTTCCATTTACAGTGGTTTCAAAGTGTGACGTATATCAAAGAAAATATTTCTAAGAACTCTCCGTGAACTCGTTTTCTAAGAAATGTTAATAATGGTTATTAATGGTTAATAATGGTTGTTAATAATGGCGATTTTCAATTCACGGACCAATGATGTTGCTCTGTAACAGATTTTTCATTTTCTTTTATCTCTAGCACCCGAAGAAAGATTTTTAGCACTGGGAAGCCTTTTGCTTGGTGTTCAGCTCGTAGCTCTTACTATGACCACACCTCTGGATTTCTATGCATTTCTCTTGAGTGGAAGTTCAGTTGAAATTGGATTTGAGCGGCTAAACATAGGGTCAGCAGACAAGCGCTTTGTCGCCAAGCTATCCTGCCACCTGAATTTCAAAAGATTTCTGAATCAACCATTCTTCAGGTAATTGAGCTTTGGGAAGTATAAGTATCAAATTATCAAGAATCTATCACCAAATTGTATCAACTTACCAACAATCTATCATTAAATGGTATAAGACGCGAGGGCAGTCTCTGGGAGGAGGTAATCGGTAGCCTTTATTGGAGACATTCTCAATCACCTGAAAAAAACATCGTCAATCCGTTCAGGAAGACGTAGAAAATCAATACCATTGAAAATCAACGAAGGAAACAAGAAGCCTATACATTAGTCTAAGCGGTGAGAGCAGCTCAATATGGTCACGACAGGAGATCGTAAAAGGGATAACGTTTGCATTTGATTTCATGCATCCAATTATGGGAAATTAAGAGGATAGCTTATTTTAGAAGCAAGTTTGAAATACTATAAAAATGTTCAGGCAAAGAAAAAGAGACAGGAAATAGGAGAAAAGATTTAATACATTTAATGTATTGGAAGTAAAACGGAAGAAATAAAGATGACAACGAAAAAGGCAAGGGCTGACAAAAGAGAACACACACTTTAAGCAGTCAGTGAGACAGACCGAAAGAGAAATTAATGAAAAGAGAAACAGACGGACTGATTGACTGGAAACTGGCAGACAAGAAACACAGACCAACAGACAGACGGAAAGACAGGCGGAGAGACAGACGGAGAGACAGACAGAGAGACAGACGGAGAGACAGACAGAGAGACAGACAGAGAGACAGATGGATAATAAACAAAGACCAATTGACAGACAGATAGTCATAATAATGCTAATAATAATAATAGAGTGCCAAAATCTATATACAAATAAACAATTAAGTAAACAATTACGTAAAAAATTAGGTAAAAATTGAGTAAATATAGTCAAGTAAACAAAGTAAATAATGAGAGAAGAAATATGCAAGCAGTGAAAATGGAAAAATATGCAAAAAATATTAAGGTATTATGTACATCATCATTTGACCATTCTTCGTATGGCTTTTTGCCTACAGACCAAATCTCGTATAACAAGACGCCGAAACTCCATACATCGCTAGCACTGGAATATCTTCGAAAAGATAATGCCTGAAAAGTGGATGAAATAGATGGTAAGGAAATCATCGCTAAGCGTTGCGGGTGAAAATACGAGATTCGAAAAGCATGTGAAACTGACAAAATAATTGAAAAAAGAAAGATCTGGCTTTTGTGAGGGAGCCGAGACGCCAAAGATCACGGCAAAAGTGTGATCAGATTTGAAGTGTGACGTAACAAATAATTGCCAATCAATTCAGTAGAAGTCCGCAACGGTGCAAGAGCCAAATCAGTTAAATTGCATCAATTGAGTGATCATCTCAGTTCTGCTTTTTAGGTGTGCACTCATGTTTTTTGATAATATTTAACTAGTATCTGGACATAGATTTCAGAACTTTGAAGAGCTATGCATATTGAGTTGTGTCATGATACACACTCTCTAAGAGTCTCTTTTCCTCAGGGTCTCTCTCTCTCAGAATCTCTCAGCGTCTCTCTGTCTCTCTTTCTCTCTCGAGATGACCACACCCACACCCTACCTGGACTTCAAGTAAGCGGGGGGCTCTTCTCAGTCTAACAAAATTGAGCCTCAAGGTAGAACTTGAACGAATTATCCGAAGAAAGGGCCTTGCACTTGAGCTAACCTTATGCATGTATATGAGCCTGTTTAAAATTGGCAGTATGGCACATTTGTCTTGCTGAAAAATAAAATCAAAAGTCGTCTTCAGACAACGACCAACTTTTGCTTCTAAAGTATCTCCGTCACCTTCTGAATGATAAAAGGAACTTAGCAATTCATTTACCTCTGGTGCAGTCCATCGGACAGGAATTTGTCCACCCTGTGATATGTAATGATTGCATCCAATCAAGTCTCTAGCAAGCCCAAAGTCGCCGATCTTAAACCAGAACGAGACAACTTACACACTGCTACCTCTTAGATAAATGCCTACATAGCCAAAATACGTCTAAAAAGGTGTCGTGGCGTAGTGGTTAAGCATGCGGACTCACAACACAGGGGTTTTCAGTTCGTTCCTCCATGTGTCACTTTTAAAATGCCATTGGTAAGGAAGGCAACGGGAAACCACCTCACAAATTCTACTTCCCTAGAAAAAACTCAGAGCCCTGTTTCTAGCTTCTGCTACGCTCGAAATTGAGTATGCAACAACTTGTGAAAAAAGCATCTTCAATAGGAAGTCAAATACGTCTAAAATGAAACTCCAATGGTAAATCAAAAACGTTGGAAAAGCATCTCCATGAGAAATCCATTGACTGAAGTCGTGCTGATCTGCTGGCCAATCATTATTCTAATTGACACTTATATTATATCGGTTATTTTCTTGGAGTTCTATTTAATCAGATGTCTGATTGAGCATTTATATGAAAATATGATTAAGAAGATAAATAATAAATAGCAGTTGCTACAATGATAACATATATTGTTCGCTTAGGAAACTGACAAGACTTTCCTTTCATGGAAAAGAATCTTTGATTCAGTGTACAAGAATGTCGAGTCATCATTGCTAAACCCATTTCTATCGCCAATTTCTGCTTTACAAAATGCAAAATTCTATCAAGCAATTATTACTAATAGCGGAACACTACAAGACTTCTGTGATAACAGTGTATAGACATACTAGCGTAAATATGACATAAATGTAGAAATATCCTGTATAGAGATTGGTTAAAAATAATAATTATCATTTTTATCATTATTACCTTGCAAACCATATTTTCATCCAGTAAAATGTTTCTCGCAGCGAGGTCCTACAAATAGATCATAGCTGACAGTAACCAATTTTTCCGGCCCATTTACTGATAGTGTTTGATGCGGATATTGTGGATCGCACAATTCTGGCTTCATCGCAAAGACAAAAGCCCTGTCTAAACAGCATTCAATCAGGCTGGAACTGAACACGAGTTAAATTGGCCTTGGCCCCACCCACTTTCGTGTCACATACCGGTGCTTTGTCATGTATGATTTAGAAATCTGTAGTGCAGATGAAACAGCAGAAATCGATAATACAGGGGGAAGCAGGGTCGCCAAGAGCTAGCACGGGCCCTTTGTAGGGTTGGGCCCTATGGAGCTGGGTTTGGTGTGAATCTCAAAGGCTTGGTCAAGACATTTTTAACGCATTGAGATAGATATTTCCTGAACAGGAAGTTTTACAGTAATAACCAATTCACGCTGGCTGGAGTTTTTACGGGCCTCTTCTAGCCAGAGGTCCTGGACCTTTTACTCCCTGCGCCCTCTTGTCGACACTCTTAGGGGTAAGTCACGATGCAATCTCCGTAGAACTTTGAGCAGAAAGCATACAACATAATGCTAATAATAAGCAACCAATGTGGAAGTTGACTTTTACCCTGTGAACGAACTGCATCCCCGAAAGATACGTCATGCCAGCTGCAATTTCACGAGCCATCTTTAAAAACCTTTTTTGCAATTCTTTATCACATGGCAGAATTCCGCTTCCACCCCTGCTGAATCAATCGAAAAAGTGCTTATCACTCATGTCTGTCATTATTCCGTCTCTCTTCAAGCAAATCTCCATCAGTATTTCTCCGACGGCAAAATATTCGCAGCACTGCCTGTTAGAGACTTTGTTATCCTTTCTTCTCTTCGTAATCATGTTAATGATAAGAAGATAATCATGATTATAGTTGTAGCAGAGAAAGAAAATCATTACCTCCACAGGGCCTATAGGCGTTTGCCTCTGTGGTAACTCATAGTACCTTCATGTTCACAACCAAATGCAAGCGAAAGCAACTTGTGGTTCTAAATCTTACTTATAGAACTTTTTTCATTATAAAATTGGTATGAATTAATTCTCCTTTCTATCAATAATAGTGATATTTATCCACAATCAGCATGAGTATATAGAAAATTAACTAAAGCATTTTTTGATAAATTGTATTAAGTAGTATATTATTCCTTTACTCAAATCTTGTAAGTCTATCAGGCAATCTTATGTTTTCTTATATTAATTTAACCTAATCGTGTAAGTTTTTGAGCGGAGGGCCCCTTGAAATTCAGCAACGCTGAAGGACAACCCTCGATAAATATTCGAAATCAATCAATCAATCAATCAATCAATCAATCAATCAATCAATCAATCAATCAATCCATTCATCTGAAGAGCACCTCGAGACGCATGACTTATAGAGTGACGAGTACCGATATTAGAAGCTGGGGAAATCCAAGACGCCAGATCCAAGCTGAATGATTTTGAGGCAGCTAATTAATGGGGGTATCCCATAACTAACCTTTCCTTTCTCTGTTTTCTCAAATACTTGCGGAGATTACCATTTTTCATATATTCCAAAATTATCATTGGCTGCGGGAAAATGTCAGTAGTTATAAGAATGTTCAAAACTCAGCAATTTGGCATCGAGTTAAAAACGCAGCTAAATATTTAGATGATAATAATAATTAATAACAGATAATAATTATAAGAATAATGATAATTGTAATAATATATTCTTTATACATGGTGATTCAGTCAAGTTAAAACACATTAGCTGCTATGAAGAGAAGCCTGTTTGTAAAGCAAATAAAATTTGACACATCTACTATTTGAATAGTTCCTATAATATAAAGATATATTGCAAATGTTAATTTAAAACCTAATTCATAAAATTTTCTCTGAGTCCTTGCTTGCATGGAAAGTAGAATTTAACTGAGTGTTTTAGAACAAAGTATTTCAGCTTGAAATACGCTATTACTCCCATCCCCTGTGACATCACATCTTGGCCTGTAAATGTCACTGTAGGACCTGCGTCGCACCCTCGTCGCTCTCCCTGTGCTATGTCATGATGACAACGTTCTCACAGCAATAGAGATTGCAGTTAACTGTGAACCAGCATCAGTACATCAACGTTATTAAAGCAATGCACGACACAACGTGACGACACACGCCACGAAAGGGTGTTGTAAATACTGATTTACTTACCGGGTACCGTTTCGTTACAACGCCAAACATGAAGACGACATTTTGGTGGGCAAACTGCTTCATAATAGCAGCCTCTTGTAAAAATTTTATCCTCTCTCCAGCTGAATTCGAATCCTTCATGGACTTAACTGCAACACGTTTACGATCACCGTCACACTAGAACAAACAAAACATGATTGCAAGATGCTGTGAGAGATGTGTCATCCTGAGCCACAGAATTGTGAGGTAGGAGGCCTAGTTTCTTTCCTCGCCACATATTATTCCCAGTTTTTCGCTAGGTAACTATTTACATCTAGGTGGAGAAGGGTTGCGGCGCTTGTAACTGAAAGAGAGGTCCGATTAGAACGAGGGGGAGCACTTAAGGTTTTCCAAGATTTCCAAGCCCAGAATTCCTGACATATGGAAAGGGCAAAGAGAAACATGCACGGTCGCGCATCGAATTTGGGATTTTTCTGACAGCAGCCATGTGCTCTAAAAACTTTGTTTACTGCCCTTTTGGATGAAGCGCTTATGAGCCCCGTGGAAATATGGCGCAGTATAAGTGCTTTGATTATCACTATTACTATTATTATTTGATTTCATCTTGTTTGAGCACCATTTGAGCGTCTGAACAACGCCAATCCAGGTCCAAGATTGCATGGAGCAGTTGGAAGTAGTTTTTGCACAGAAGTTGTTACTATTATTATTATCATTATCATTATTATTATCCCTGGACTAACCCAGACGTTCTTTCCTACTAAGTCTCCTTGCAACCTTGATTGCAGATGCTCATCCAACGCATATGCATTGCCCACAAGGAGCAAAATCCTGGTGCTTCCATCAAAGAGCAACAGCTGAAGGCAAAAAACCAGATGCACACAAGGATCATGAAACGCTTCCATCTGAAATTGGAAGAAAACTTGTTCCAATTTTGAGCAGGCTGACCAACGAGGACTTGTTAAAGAGATGCCAAAGAGGTAGAACTCAAAATACCAATGAATGTCTCCATAGTCTTGTGTGGAAGCTATGCCCAAAAGCAATTTTTGTCGGCAGAAAGACATTAGAATGTGCAGTGGCATTAGCTGTTTGCCAATTTTCTGCAGGCTCAACATTCAAGCAGATCCTTTTACAAGCACTTGACATTGACCCTGGGGAAAATACTTTGCAGGAAGGAGCCTTAAAAGATATTAAAAGAATTTCATCTTCTAATGAAAAGAATACAGAAGGCTTTAAAAAGCATAGACGGGCCCTTAAGTAAAAGCGTGGTGCGCATGAGAAGAAAAAGCAATCTTCGGAGGGCTGCATGTACATGCCAGGTGCATTTCTGTCTGAGAAGGAATGAGGACTGAACACATTGAATATGATTTGGTATGTATGCATTGCCCTATCAAGTTCATACTAAGTAATGGGAAAATCAGAGGTGCTGACTCTGAGTTTTTGAGAAACCTTTCTTTTGAACTTAATTTTCTCAAAACCAGCTTTTCGTGATACTGCAATCTTAAGAAAATGCATAACTTTTCCAAAAAAGTATCAAATCTGACAAGCTATACATCATTTTGCTTGTCTAAGGCTGTTGTGTGATGTTAAGTAGTTACATTTTTCATATTTTCTATATAGCTTAAGATAGGTTAGCTAAAATGAAAAAAACTTTTTCGAAAATCTGATACTAAGGAAAATTTCCTCTTAAAGCTGTTTTTGCCATCAAAAAGGGATACAAAATTGACCTAACATCACACAACAGTATCTCAGCACTTGGCTGAATGCAAGAAAATGTTCTTCCTACATCTTGAAAGAAAGTTATGCATTCACTCCTGAAGTGACCAAAGCGCTATTGTCTTTGCGTTTCCATGGCAACGGTATAAAATAGCACAATTTAAAAAAAAATTAATTAGCTTACTTTGCTTATTATTTGTGCAAAGTTTCAAGGTCATATCTACTAAAATGTAGAAGTTAGTTTTTCGACCAGTGAACCCCCTTAAGAGTGGATCGCGCATGCCACCGACGAGAAAGTAGCGCAGGTTTTATCAAAGGTGTCAAAAATTGCTTATTCATTTTGGTTTTTTTTAGTAAATTATGTTGAGGAAAGGCCATAGTGGCCATTACAAAGCCCCAACATAGGAAGCAAGAAGAAAGCGAAAGGCTAAGAGGAGAGAGAGATCAGATCAAGTTTATTGATCTTACATTTGAAAGAAGGCAGGTTGTAGGATTCAGGAAAGCAAGAAGGAATGGAATTCCATGATTTGCATGCTACTTACATGATCCCAAATTCCAAAATGAACATACCCAAACGCCCTACAACGAAAGGAAGGTCTTATTAATCTTTACTTAATTTGCAAAATATACTTTGATACGGCTTGGGCTCAAGTTGATGTATGGGGGCCAAGCTATTTCTTTTAGTGAATGATGTTGAGGAAAAGCTATGGTGGCCTATACAAAGCCCTAACAAAGGAAGAAGGTGAAGAGTGAAAGATATAGAAAGTGAAAGGCTAAGAGGAGAGATAGATCAGATCAAGTTTACTTGATCTTACATTTGAAAGATGGATGGCAGGTTGTAAGATTCAGGAAAGCAAGAAGAAAGCAAGATGTTCCATAAATGGCTTGTTTTTTGGGTGAATGAGCTACCAAGGAAAATAAGAAATTCATCCTCTAAATTTTCCCTTAGAAAAATGGAAGAAGCCCCCTGCATTTCACAATGTGAACCCTTTGTGTTTCAATTTTTGATGACGTAGTACCAAATTTTAAAAGGGGGAATATCTCCTTGTTATACTACTCAGAGCGTGCTTCCTTAATTCTGCTACAACACATCAGAATTTGTTGATAATTGCTATTGATTTTAAATAATTTGTGTTATCATAGTACCGTAGTAGTAGTAGTACCAGTAGCAGAGTTGAATAGAATTCATTTGAATTCATATGTTGTCAGAGGAGAGGGGAGGTTTCATCCACACGGCAAATCAACGGATAGCACGTGATTTCCAGGCAAACAGTACATTTCCTTTGGACACCAGTGACTACAGTACCCCCGCAAAAATTGACAAAAGTCATAAGATTTACGTTGGAATTTCAATCACTGCCGGGGCGATGACATGTATAACATAAAATAACAAGTGTATGAACGAATATAAAGTAGCTTCAAACCCTTGTCCTAATTGCTTTTCGTGTAGAATTGTGAGCTGCTTCAAATCAATTTCTCTATCGAGCTGGGCGCACAGTTCTCTTTCATCGCTTGGTGGTTCTAGGAATATTTCATTTTCACCCGACTGGTCGCTGCAATCTTCACAACTTCCATACAAAGGTGATACAAGTGTAATCTGACTCGTTTTCCTCTCCAAGTCTATTTCCTGTGGAAGGAAGAAAGGCTAATCATGTTTGAATCGTGCGATGGATTTACTGCACTGTCATATGGAGTACTTTCAATGCCAGTATAACTTACAATCAATCATTCTACGGCTCTAACTGTCAGAACTTCTCGGTTCCATACCACAAGATCGTAGACTTCTGAGAAGTTGCCCTTCTTACCAACATTTCGCTTTGTTATAGATGTACATGAAAACCCCGATACACGGTTGCATTGGCATACTTAGTGATACACATCCTTTCATCATTCCGTCTGCGTTGTCAAATGCCTTTAGTTCCACGACATCAACGAGCAAAATCTGATATCAACTTTGGTAGGATCAAAGTCCTGTTACCCAGTGGTGCGTTAAATGAGCCGTGACCCGCACATAACCCTAAAATCGAATACTCTTTTAGCCTTCATTTGACTCCCAATATTGATTTTACGATTTGGATTATGCTTTTCGTGTTCAGTTATGAAGTATAAGACTGCGTTTACACAGTACCAGATCACTTTTTGATCCGATTCAAAAGTGTTACGGATCAGCCATGCGTTTACACTAGATAAATTGATCCGGCACAACTTTGTACCTGCTATCAGGTACAGTTTTGTACCTGCTAGGAAAGAGGAACAGTTTTGTACCTGTACTGCTCCGAAACTGTACCGGTACAGTGTAAACGCGAGGGAAAAGGAACAATTTTGTATCGGATCAAAAGTGATCCGGTACAGTGTAAACGCGAGAGAAAAGGAACAATTTTGTATCGGATCAAAAGTGATCCGGTACAGTGCAAACGCGAGGGAAAAGGAACAATTTTGTATCGGATCAAAAGTGATCCGGTACAGTGTAAACGCGAGAGAAAAGGAACACTTTTGTATCGGATCAGAAGGGATCCGGTACAGTGTAAACGCGAGGGAAAAGGAACACTTTTGTATCGGATCAAAAGTGATCCGGTACAGTGTAAACGCGAGGGAAAAGGAACACTTTTGTATCGGATCAAAAGTGATCCGGTACAGTGTAAACGCGAGGGAAAAGGAACACTTTTGTATCGGATCAAAAGTGATCCGGTACAGTGTAAACGCGAGGGAAAAGGAACACTTTTGTATCGGATCAAAAGTGATCCGGTACAGTGTAAACGCGAGGGAAAAGGAACACTTTTGTATCGGATCAAAAGTGATCCGGTACAGTGTAAACGCGAGGGAAAAGGAACACTTTTGTATCGGATCAGAAGGGATCCGGTACAGTGTGAGATCCTGTCTGTCAGCCAATGCTACAAGATATAGCGTCTAGGGATTTCTTATCTTTTAATGGTATAACGTATGTTCGGACGTAGCATAGGTATAAACTGATTCCAATTGACTAATCACTATGTGCAGTACAACCTCAATCGATTGACATCAATGAAAGCGTCGCTTTCTCTGTTTTCTATCAAAATGAATAGCCCTGGCTGCCTACAGCAAAGTTCCGACAAAGGAAGAAAGTGAATGGCCGAGAGATGAAGGAGACAAGATCAAGTTTATTGATTTTTTACTTGAAGGAGACAAATTGTAGGATTCCAGAAAGGAAAAGGAAAAAAAATTGCATCAAAAAGACAGCAGGGAACTTGTGAAATCAGAAAGCGGCAGGTGGTACATTTCGTAGCAAAATATCCCGAGTGATACAGCTACTGGTAAGGATGTAACGGACGTGGTTATGAACGATGGACGTGGTTAGGAAAGATGGACGTGGCTTGTCATTGCTTCACATGAACGTAACTTTTTCCCTTTACCTTCCCTTCCCCCATTGATGAGGCCAACATAAACCTTTCCGATAAGGTCCCTCAGTTGCATGCATTGATTAAATCATTTCGTTTAAGCTCATGGCTTTATCACCAGATATCACTCTTGACGCCAACTCCCTTCGTTTCTCCTGTCTCAGGACAGGGCCAAGTTGACACTGAATTGCAGCTTCTATGTTGTAAACACATGAGATAGAAACTCAAGTCATCTTATCCAACTCGAATAGAAAACACTAGTCATAGAATCATCGCAATAAAAGATACGTTCTTGCGAGGAAAATTGAAAGGCTTTTTGCTCACCGGTTCGACTTCAAAGTAATGGTGGCTTGGCGGCGTACCCATAGGCGCTGATTCTTGGTCATCCGGAATTTCGATCCTGGGAACGGTGGATTGGTCAAATTCCGCTGCACTGTTTATTTCTGTCTAAAACATTCAAACGCATTAATTTCCTAAACTAAATTTGTCTATTTGACTATCAATTTTATTCCAGCTAAGTGGCGGTGGGAATGACGTGCCTTCTCAGTGCTGGTCTCAAAAAAGAATGAATAAAGAGATTTAGTTTGGGTAGGACATTCAACTGTCAAACGGAATGCCCTTTGCACGTGTCAGAGCACGTGTATACATGATGGAAATGCCGCTGATTTGTAATCCACACCGACGACCCGACTTAAGTGGGATAAAAGCTAGAAGCTGATTCAACTATAATGGGAAACAGAAGAAGAATGGGGCTATTCTGATACAAAAACCTGGAATGAGTCCAAACTTAACGGAAATTTTTCACAATTTTTCGGACGCAACGGTTAGGTTGGTACGGCCAAAAAAAACGGATAGAAAATGCTGGAGAACTCTGCATGTCGAAGAACTGCATCTTAAACGCAAGATGACGCACATGGGAAGGAGTGCTACAGTAGCAAATGCCCTAAAGTTCCTTTCGAATAATCGGATCGGATGTAATTAGCGAAAATAGAGAAAACTGAAATCTGCGTTGAATAGAAATTATGAAATACTCAAGGTAGCATTTTTCAAAACTTCTAGCGACATGAATTGGCATACATTAGAATTGGCTATTTTTCTATTGCATGCAGTGATGCAGAATACATGTCTCTTCAAAATGTCTGAAATCACACACACACACACAATTAAATACCTCTTGTATTGCTATGGGATCCATCACGTAACTGTTGTTATTGTCAGATACTACAGAGCCACTGCCTGATCTTGCTCTCGGGTAGGTAACATCGAAATTAAAATGGTATGTTCTTCTCGTTAACCTTCTTCTTCGGTAAGTGAGAAAGGAGAAGATTAGGAATACAACGAGCAAGGTGCCGCAAATCGCCCCAATAACAGTATACATCCACGGCTCAACTGCTTCTCCTGGTGCTTTCGTATTCACTTTTGGCTTCGACTGCAACAACAATAGAAAGGACTCTACAGCATGCTCGATACCGAACTTGGCCGAAACAGGAGGCAGAGCTCCGAGTTTTTTTCTGGATTTTTGAATTGTTTAGTTGATCAGTCAATTGTTTAACTGGTGGATTGACCCATGGAATTTAAGACACATACATGCTTGTAACTATGTATACATGAATATAATATACAATGTATATATATATATATATATATATATATATATATATATATATATATACAACGCTCGGTACTTGTACATAGAGCACTATATGGTGGTGAAGACAGCACCCCCTATGTGATATCTGTGATACATACATACATACATACATACATACATACATATATACATACATATATATATATATATATATATATATATATATATATATATATATATATATATATACAACGCTCTGTACTTTGTACATAGAGTACTACATGGTGGTGAAGATAGCACCCCTTCTGTGATATATATATATATATATATACACATATATATATATATATTTTCTATCAATAATATATTGCTAAATCAGTCAATCGATTGATCGATGAACCTGAAAAGGAAAGACCGCAGAGGAGGAACCAGGTGTTTTGAAGGAAAGCTTCACTGTAGCAGAGCTCATACAGGAGTGGACTCTGAACGAAGGGGAGTGTAGGAGAAAAATGAAATTGACTTGATGATACGCGTGAGTCTAAACCAGCAGCCCCATTTTGTGAGGAAATCACAGAGTATTAGTAGCAGTCTAAAAAGGAGTAGTAATGGTGGTGGTGGAAGTGGTAAAAGAAAATTAAAGGTATTAGTAGCAGTAGTAATATTGGAAGTAGTAGAAGTAGTATAAGCAGTAGAAGTAGTAATAGTAATAGTAGTAATAGTAGAAGAAGTAGAAGTAGTAGCAGTAGTAGTAGCAGTAGTAGTAGGAGTAGTAGTAGTAGTATTAGTAGTAGTAGTAAAAGTAGTAGTAGTAGTAGTAGTAGTAGTAGTAGTAGTAGTAGTAGTAGTAGTAGTAGTAGTAGTAGTAGTAGTAGTAGTATTGGTAGTAGTAGTATTGGTAAAAGTAGTAGTTGTGGTAGAAGCAGAAGTAGTGTTTTAACTTACTATAGTGCCATCGCCTCCTCGGTCTTTGCCGCCCTCTCCAGTCGTTGTAATCATAGCATGCTTAGTGGTTTCCACTGGGGTTTTCGTTGGAGGCATTTTTATCTGACACACTCCATTCCGCCTTTCGTAACCCAATTTACATAAACATGTATTAAATCCATTTGGTCCACTTGGGAGGCAGTCCTCGTTTGTCTTACAATCGGAGGTCTGCGAGCACTTATCAACTAGAATAGCAATGGTTAAGCAGTTACAAAATATCCAACGCATGAATTAGCTGATTAAAGCAAGTGGTCAATAAAACAATGAAATAATCATGTCTTGGATCTAAAATAAAGCGCACTGTCAATCGGTGAGTCAGTAAGTAGAAACAGAGGGTAACTATTTAAGGTGTCAGGATAGCTCAATGGTAAGATTCGTGCGCATTGATCCTATGGTCAATGGTTCGAGTCCCATCTCAGCTAAACTTTCACTTAGAGTGAAGAGAGTCTCAAGCTCTCTGTCATTCCAGGCATAGGAATCACGAGGTGAGGTCACATCGAGAGGAAGGACCTGGACACTGCTCGATAAGCAAAAAGCTTTTCAGTGTCAAATTGCTACATTTGACATCTAGGTAGAATCATGTGTATATAAAAAAAAGAAAGAAGGTAATTAGTCAATGAAGCAATTAATCAAATGGTCAATCAATCTATCAATCTATCAATCTATCAATCAATCAATCAATCAATCAATCAATCCATAAAACCGTGCAGATAACTTGATCAGTCAATCGAGTATCTGATCAGTATTCAATCTGTCAAGGTATCAACTAACCAGCTGTTCATTTAGTCGCTTCTAATAGCCAAAGAATTCAATCACAGTTCATCCAATCATTTTTCAAAACTTCTTAACCAATCACTGACTTGCTGATCACTCTAAGATTTCGTGGAATCGCTCACCTTGACATTTGCTGCTCTCAACGAACCCAATGCTTTTTATCATGATCGTGGACCAAGGCAATCTTAGTCGTCTTCCTACAACAATGACCTGCGACAGAAGAAAAAATGGTGAAAATTTTAATGGTTGTAAAAGATACTTAGAATTGCGCCTGATATCCGCAAGGCTCATAGGCCAGAAGTAGGGCTGAATACCTGTCACGACTTTAACTTTGAGCAGAGGCAAAAACGTACTGGAAATAAGACATCCTACTAGGATGACGTACCAGTCGTTCAGCTGGAGCGATTGCAAAGCATTTCTTGTCGACTGTACTAAAAATTGCTATGGAAACAACACGGAAAAACAAAGGCGTGGTTCTAGATGGTGCAAGTCCGACTAGAATCATATGATCCTGTGGATCCGCCCAATTCAACATCGAGATGAGTTTATCTAGAAAACTTCAGCTTGTTTAATGATTGTGATAGGACTGTTCAGAGGAGACTCCTATCATATGTGTAAGTTGCTCATTTTCCATTAAATACAATCCCTTGCTGAGTTATATCCTGTAACGTTGGGCGTGGGGAGGCAAAGTTTCATGCATTTTATGACTGTAGCACAAAGATAATGTTAATCTTTTCATTGTGTGAGCAAAGTATATTCGGTCACATGGATAGTACACGTCGCAGTAAATGAGTCGTTCCATGCAGTTCCATATTTCGCAATTCTTGCAGACAAGGGTTCCCTAGAATTCCCTTGATATGGTCTTCAGTTCTCTCTTTATCATACCTAATGCCCTAACTACAACTGGTATTACTATTGCTTTCAAATGCCACATCTTCTGTATTTCGATTTCTAGGTCTACCATATAATAATGATAATTCATGATAACTATTATAATCATTATTTATTCATCGTATGAGAAGAAAATTGATGTGTACTGAAGGTAAACAGAATAAAAACGGTCTGAATGATCAAACTTTTTGCACTATTCATTCAAGATGCAAAAAGCTTCAAAAATATTGCCCCTTTTGGGGCTATATAAGGATAACCCCACCACATTCTCTGGTCAGTTCCGGTCAGGGTAACTCAGCTGTAAATGCCTGTCTATTTATCTGACGGCCATTGGTTCGAGTCCACCCTCAGCTAAACTTTTCTTAATGCGAGGAGAGCCACTAGCTCTTTGCAATGCCGGGCGTAGGAATCACGAGGTGTGGTCACATCGAGGATACTGGTGGCTAAGCAAAAACGTTTTCATTGCCCACAAAGCAACCATTTGATGCTGGATAGAAATCATGAAAAGAACCAGACCCATTCCATACGGGATGAGAGAGAAAAGAAGTGTGTGGCTCGGTATGAATAGAGCAAGAAAATCAGCTGCGACACCCTTGGACTGATACGAAGCCAAAAGGGAAAAGGCGAGATCAAGTTCAAACGACAGGTGAAACCTCGTGATTGATGAAATAGCTACTTAATTTTTTGTTTTGTTTTGTTTTCTGTTTATTTGTTTGTTTGTTTGTTTGTTAACTCTGGCTGGGTTGCATGGGCAGCTATCAGGCTGATGTGGGTCTGCTGCATTACTGCTTGTGTCATCAGAGTTAGCTCTGAGTACTTACATACTGACCTCGGAAAGATAGACAGCTGAGTCAGCTGTTGGCTTGTTGTTAGTGGTTCCGATGACCGGATTTGAACCGACGCGAGTAAACCCCAATCGATGCGAAACACTGCGCCTTAACCACTCGGCCACTCGGACACTCCACCGGATCACAAATGAATCAAATAGTGGAAATAAACAAAGCACCTGAAAGCTGCTGGAGACATCCATTAGCATGTCCTTATCTGTAAATGGACTTATATTCTGAGTGAGAGTAATAATCTTCTTTATAACCGCTGCACCGTCTCCTATTCTGTATGATTTGGTAAATATCTCAACTGCCACATAAAGTGCCAGTCGATAGGTGAGTCGTAAGCAAATTTTGGTGTGCGTTGTAGAGTATGCAGGACTTGTCAAAGTCGCCATGCCAGGTGGATTTCCTGGTTGCAGCCACAGACTGTATTCTACGAAGCAAGCAAAAGGATACGGCATTGGTACCACTAAAGATTAATATAATATGAATAAGATTCTACATAGATGGGTGCATAAAACGACCGGTCTACCCCCAGCTTAGAATTGAACCTGTACACCCCATGCGAAGGAAAAACCATTCCCATCTGAATCAACGCCTTTATTAAGCAAATCCATTGTGTCAAAGCGCCTTGGTATATGGGCAGCTATGCGAAACAATAAGCATGCATTGTTGATTTGAGCGTCACTTAAAGACAAGCCACGATATGAAAACACCAGATATGATAGACAGCTATAAATACAGTTACCTCTGTCTAATTCAAACTCTGTCTAATTCAAACTCTGTCAAATGCGAACTCTCTGCGGAGCCGTAGAAATGATCGAATTACAAAGAAGGTTGGAATACAGAGCTTCGAATTATAGAGGTTATTTGTTTGGAGATTTTCAAGAGACCTGACAATTTTGCTCGACTTAGCAAAAGGCCATCTGGAACCTTTCTAAAGAGATTCTAAGCACTGTAACGAGATTAAAGCAAACTATTCGATCTGCATGAACCGCATCGCAAATATCCGTTCTCATTAAGTTATCAATAAAGGGGCTTACTATCGTCGCCTAGTGGCTGAAATGTCCATAACAGTGAGGTATTTTGCGACAAACTCCATCCATACATGCTACTTGGTTGGAAGTCACATGACATCGGCAAAGTTTTCAATGTTGGTATACCTGTTGTGACAAAACAAGAACGCTCACACAGTGTAACATGAAATTGCTGAGCTAAGTTTGAGTGGCTTTTGCTGAAGATAAGCGATCCTCAAGCTGAATTGTGGAACACTTCGCTAAAGAGGCACTGACTTGGACAATGATGTTGTGAGGTTGGACTGGCATTTCTCTTCGTCCCGCATTTTACTCCCAGCATTGCAAGAGGAGAGCCAATTTGCTTTCAGATGGAGAGTCGGGGGTCATCCAGTACTGTGACTGAGCGGGCTTGGTCCCAATTCCTTCAGCATAGCTGGGTAGGAACTCTGATAAATAAATCAATGGCTTCCTGACCTCTGAATGAAGTCCAGAAGCACAAAAATAAATTGCCACTCTTAGAATCTTCTTTATTACTGTGTGATAAAAATTTCCTACAAGTAGGAGAATACACCGCGTCCGTGGCACATCCATTCCCTGGCTAAGCATACATCTCAAAAGCTCGGCTTCTTCGCCAGAGCCCGCTGGTTTTTCTCATCTTCTCACCTTCTAACTATATACAAGTCCCAAATCCGTCCTTCTTTAGAGTACTGCTCCCACGTCTGGGGCGGTGCTCCAAAATCTACTCTCTGTCTTCTCGACAAAGTCCAGTCCAAAGCCATGCGTAATTCTAACCTCACCAAATCGCTCCAACCTCTTTCCCGTCGTCGTTTCGTTGGAGATCTTTCCATCTTTTACATATACTTTCACGGGCATTGTTCTCAGGAGATCAGGGATATTATTCCAGTTCCTCTGAGGCGTGTCAGGACCACCAGAGGCTCAACTCATTCACGCATTTTCCAAGTTTCACTGTCTACTCCACGAACTCTATCTCACAAATCATCATCCATCCCAAGAACATGCAATTTATGGAACGTCTTGCTTTTCTCTTGCTTTCCTGAGTCCTACAACATGCCATAAACTTGATCTGATCTCTCTCTCCTCTTGGCTTTTCGCTTTCTTCTTTCTCCCTTTGTTGAGGCTTTGTATAGGCCACCATAGCCTTTCCTCAACATAACCCACTAAAAAAAAATTAAAAAAAATTAAAAAAAATTGGTAGAATGATCGCTTTGTACGCGGTAGGTCGGGGTTCGATATCCTATCGAGTCATACCAAAGACTTGGAAATGGTACACGCTATTTCCTTGCTTAGCATTTAGAATTTCGGGAAAGAGCATGGGAGTGAAACACACAGTGCTACCAGATGGCCAGCCCCCAACTGTACCACTCATTGTGCTTGCACAGCTGTGTGGCCCAAAGGCTAATGAATCGGAGCACCCACTCGCCGATTCACAAAGAATGGTGAGGGAAGTGACTTCTACCTTGACACACGGGAGCTTTTTATGCTCCTGGGATGGGGGATGGGGGATTGCGAGAAGTTATCGTCCACCAAATGGGGAAGCGATGTACACAAGCTGCAAGTTATTACACTGGCCAGCCATATTGTTTTTTCCATATTTGATTCTTTTAAGAAGGGTTGCCCCCTTCAGCATAAGCTGGTTTCCAAGGGGCCACCTTACAAGAACGCTCGCTATCATGTCTCATCATAACAACACAGACATCACAACTCAGTGTTCTATTCCTAGGCCAACTCTCCAACCGGCAATTTTTTTATTCTTATTCTTATAATAATTATTTAAAGTTGGTATTTACATAGTTTGTGGAATGAAAACTAATTAAAACCAACAATTTACAATATAATTTGCAACTACGTCTAAAGAAAAATAATAAATAAACAAGGTGCATAACGTGATGGTTTGCTATTTACAAATTTTGCAATTGCATATTTTACCCATCCATGTTTTGATCTTTGTTTTAAAGCTTGCGACTGTTAGTAGCTCCTTCATTTCATCGTTAAGACTGTTCCATAATAAGCTTCCTCTGAATGAG
Source organism: Pseudorhiza aurosa (assembly GCA_964026355.1). Taxonomy (NCBI): domain Eukaryota; kingdom Metazoa; phylum Cnidaria; class Scyphozoa; order Rhizostomeae; family Lychnorhizidae; genus Pseudorhiza; species Pseudorhiza aurosa. Next base: position 9,100,533 of record OZ032121.1, read on the forward strand.
AGCGATTCCATGCCAAATTTTATCGTATTCGTAATCGGTAATTTACACAGATGCTTAGTTCTGAGATTATATTGACTCTCCTTCCTTTCATGAAGGTGCCAGATATATGATGGATTTAAATGATTCATTGACTTATAGATTTCTAGCATCATTTTTTGGAGGTTTTTAATATGGGTCGCTACAGTGTCACTTTCTTCAAAAGTTTATCAAGGGAGGAGTCGTAATCATTGTGAAGTATTCTTAAAGCAAGCTTGTGAGTGCTGTTTATTTTATGGTTGGCATCTTTGCCACAAAACATCCATACTAATGGGCAATAGTTAAAGCTTGAGATAATTACTATGCTGCACAGTTTTATTGCTTGTTCTCTTGAGAGATAAATATTTAACCTCCTAAAAG